>MEHQ01001453.1:0-164676 GCA_008828725.1 Saccharina japonica
GGTTGGGCGAACCACATTATTATTACCACCGCGCGAGGACGTTTACTCGTGAGCCTTGACAAAGAGAGTCGGGAAAGTTTATTATTATATCGATTATACCTTGATTATGCTGATTTTTTATTTCATTGGCAGGCCAAAAAACGAGGTTGTATCCATCTGCTTCTAACGGATAAATAGAAAATATGTAGACCGGCAGCATGCATACCTACCTGTGTACGTAGCAGTGATGACGATTGCCTCCGAAAAAAGTGCCGATTAATTCGAGAAAAACATTGCTCGAAAAATGGCAATCTTGATATTTTCATATTGTTTAAGGCAATCTTGGCGAAAAGAGGCAATCACAACCACCTCGATCTAATGAAATATCAACCTTCCTCTCACCAAAATGTGTGTATATATTATGTTTTGCACTCGTCGTATGCATACTTAATCGATTCTGAAGTTCTTACGTACTTAAAAATAGGTGCGTTCTACACTACTACAGTAGTATACTGTAGTTGCACCTAATTCCGGTTTATCTCAGCCTTCTATTATTATTATTATCTTTGCCATCCGACAATGTGCAGCATGATCTTCAGCGTTGATCACTCATAAAACCCTTTACATTATCGTTTTCTTACTTATTAAGTACTACCTGGGGTTGTGCTGTACAAGAGGCAGCATACTTCTGGCTGTGTGTGCGTGGCAGCTGGTTTGTGCGGAGTGTAGAGCGTGGGGGGGGGGCTGTCTTACCAGGGGTTTCCGTGATGATATGAATAGGCGTCATTTGGGCTGGGTCCACAAGATCTGCTAGTTAATCTAGATTGGACGATCGGCCCACTAAAACCGCCCAACCAACCAATCAATGTCGATTTGTTGTATAGACTGCAATAATAATACTATAGTATCAAGTAATTCAATCGAGGGCGACCAAATAGTTCATCTTCGACACCTCACGTCGAATTGTTCAACTTTGACCCGGGGGGGGGGGGGGGGCGTACTCATTTGTTGCTTGCCTTAGTCATTTGACCATTGACCACGCACCCTTTCGAGACGGAGCGGGGGGGGGGGGGGGTGTACTCATGTTGTGCACGGCCGTAGTCATATGACCATAGACCCTCGCATCCCTACAATGCCGGGACGGAGCGCGTTGGGTTTTCACCAACCAGGCAGACATTGCTTGCACCAAGCGCGAAACGCCGTGAGGATTGGGCGAGTCGCATGGAGGGTGAGCTGCATCCTGCTAAGAACCGCCTCTGAGGCGGACTTGCATATGGACGACAGCTTCAATGAGTTAATTTAATTTCTGGTGTGGCCACTTCCGGAGACAGCAATGGGTTTTACTATGTAACTGCCTCGCGGACGCCTTACCATATTAACACTACGTGAACGACCATTCCCCTTGTGCGGACAAAGGTTCTCCACCCCGCCAAATGATCTACTCGACCGCCAGCTTTGGTGACCGCCAAAAAAAAAACAAAAAAAACGGCACCCTGGTTGTCTAGCTCACGCAGCGAGTGGCGTGTTTTACAGCGTCGTTGCCAACCGACGCCAACCCAACCTAAAATATATCATATATTTATAGGGGGGGGGCGGGGGGGGGGGCCTGTGTTAGCGGGGGGTGGTATAATGGGGAATTGACTGAGGAGATGGTCTTTGGTTTTGAGGATTTTGGGCGGCAGCAGGAGCAGCAGCAGCAGAAGCAACAGCAGCAGTATCGAGGCACTGCGCAGCAGTTATATCATACTACTGGTTAGCGACTGCAGCAGCAGTAGTGAGCGGTACAAAGGAGCTACGAGTATGAGATCGCTCGAAGGAGGGCCAGAAGGCCCCGAAGAGCTGTGGGATAAGCACTGCCTCAGAAGAAGGTTATATGGGGGAGGACGGGGAGAGAGATATCGCGGCATGGAATGTCGAGTGCGTTCTTTTCTCTGCATCGGCACTTGTTATCAGGTCGCCAAGCTTGGGCGGATCAAAATGTTGGTTCCTTCCTTAAGCAGATAGTAGATCGATAGACCCCAGGTATCGCTTCCACGCCTACCTGTGTATACGCTTGCGGTGAGCTTTGATCGTCAGGGAAATCAACCGCTGACCGCGCCTGGTGCCATTGACAACCTCGCCTGTCTTATTGCTTCTGTACATGTCCTGTACGCCGCTGACGGAAAAACAAAACTGAAACAAACAGTCTTCAACACTCACGTTTTGCTAAATGGAATACCTGGCTAATCCGTGGAACGGCTATATATACTTCGCTGAAACAAACAGTCTTCAACACTCACATTTTGCCAAACGGAATACCTGCCTAATCCCTAATCCGTGGAACGGTTATACTCCGCTGAAACAAACAGCCTTCAACACTCGCGTATTGCATAATGGAATGCCTGGAAAAACCGTGGGATGGATATGCTTCGCTGAATTAGGAGTACTTGCCAGTACTGTATAAGACTGACCCTTCGGTGTGCCACCAAGCCCCAAAGCAGAACACTACTACTATACGCTACACCGCCGACACCAGTGCCTGTGACCGGTTTCTGGCGAATCACCCTCCTGCTTGCTTTGTTATCTTCAGTCCACAGCAGCAGTCAAAGTGCTAGCTCGCCCAAGATCATATCTGCAATCGACCTCCCCTGCTGGGACGAGGATTCCTCGCTCGACGACGAGGACGAAAATGATGACCGACGAGTCGGCTCCTGGTCGGAGCGGACCCACCAGTGCCACGATAGAGGTAGCACTGTTTGGGCTGATTTTGCTTCGGAACGATCGGGCTCCTTAACCCATCATTCTCGTGTGTTGCAGTATTTCTCACCGTATACTGCTGTAGTTTAGCCATGGTATTGCTCATCGGGTATGTACAGTAGCACTTGTATCTTCCTCCTAAATCAGGTTTTGGGCGAGGTACAGAGCTCCTCAAGAGACCACCCTTCTAAGGCTAAAATGGTGCACCTCTACCGTAGCATGCGTCAGTAGTATTACGGGGGACCATAGTAAATAGGACCAAATGTTGATATTAAAAATAGGCAAATATGTAGGTTTTTGTGTGCACCGTAGGTCCTATTTACTACATTAGCCCACCCCGTAATAGTAGCGATGACGCTTCACTCTTGTCTTGTCAAGTTGCAGGGAGTTGTGTTGTCGGTCGCCCCTTCTTCATCCAAAGTATGCGGGGTACCGAAATCAACCAGGGGTTCCGCAGGCGGTGTAGGTGTAGGTAGAGCAGGATCAGGATCCGCAAGCCTTGGGGGTTTCCCCGCAATGTGCTTCTTTTTTCTTCGCAATTCCAAAGTCGAAACTTACGGCAGGCGCAAGTCTAGACGTGGACGCCACATGTGAGACGGTCGTGTCTCTGGTTCGAACTGAGTCTGCGGCAAGCTTCTCTTTCTTCTCTTTCGTGGCGTGCAAGGCACACCAGGTACTGGTGACGCTCGGCACGGGAGGCCAAGCAGGTGTAACGTGAGGCAAGGCACAAGCTCATCTGGTATCCAGAATCATGAGAGCTGTCACAGGCAAATACTTGGTAACAGGGCCGGGTAGTACCCCGCCTCAACGTACCATCAGATGTTTGGAGGTATATGCTCACTTCAGTGCAATATCCAATTTCCACGATGATACTGTAGTGGAAGAACAACTCATACACTATTATGCATGGCAGGTATATACAACCGACGTTGTAACAACAACATCTGACCCACAGGAGATGCAGTACTCGTATGTGTAAACCACGTATATACCAACCTTCAACGCCATATATATCTATATTATGAAATGCTGCTATTCTGTCTGTCTGTATGTCTCTCTGTAATTGAGCAGCGCTATCCAGAGCGGTTCAGCCCCCCCTTGCCCCATGGGTAGGGAGGCTGGGTGCCACAACCCGCAGAACACTGGGTTCCATGCCGCGCCGAGCCGTGGCTGTGGCGCGATCCCGATGCAGTTCTGGCAGCCATCTATAGCCAGCCTACCTGCCGACTTGTAATGTCTGAATTACTATTCTGGCAGCTGATTGGTAGTCCAAATCCAGGCCAGTGGTTGCTGGCTCTTTCTAGAACATCGGTGCTGAAAAGAGCCACCGAGGCTCCGCCGAACCCGGGGAGGATAGGCTCCCATCCCCGGATCAGAAATTCTTTCATATCTCTACAACTCTGACCAACCGGGGATAAAAACGGAGATTTCCCGAGTCGACACTGCCCCGCGCGGTATGGAAACCCCACCCCGATCAGTTGGTCACTGATTGACTGAGGCTCAGGGCCGTACCCGGGGATGGTATGATCCCATCCCCGGGTCATAAATACTTCCACACATGTACAACTCCAACGACCTGGGGATGAAAATAGACATCCCCCGGGTCGACACCGCCTCACAAGGTGTGGAAACCCCCATACCACAGGAAAATTTACAAATTTACGGTTGCCTGGCTCTCATAGAGCCAGCGTGCCGCGAAGGTTGCCCCTCGGGGCACCGTCGGAGTCCCGCCGCACCCGGGGATGATAACGTCCCATCCTCGGGTCATAAATCTTTCAATACATCTATAACTCCAACAACCCGGGGACGAAAACGGACATCTCCTGGGTCGATACCGCCCCGCAAGGTGTGGAAACCCCACCACTACTGACTGATTGCTGATTTGGCTGGGTGTGCTGGAGTTCATAGAGCCAGCACGCAGCGAGGGGCGAGGGTTGCCCCTCGGGGTAACGGCGGGGTCCCGGCGCACCCGGGGATGATATCATCCCATCCCCGGGTCAGAAATCCTTCCATACATCTGCAACTCCAACGGTCCGGAGACGCCAGCGGACATCCCCCGGGTCGACACCGCCTCACAAGGTGTGGAAAACCCAACCCCACGGGCTGATATACGATTGCCTGGCCCTCATAGGGCCAGTGCGCGGCGAGAGTTGCCCCTCGGGGCAACGTCGAAGTCCCGCCGCACCCGGGGATGATACAATCCCATCCCCGGGTCAGAAATCCCTCCCTAGATCTACAACTCCAACGACTCGGGGACGAAAACGGATTTCCCCCGGGTCGATACTGCCTCACAAGGTGTGGAAACCCCAGCGTGCCACGAGGTTTGCCCCTCGGGGCAACGTCGAAGTCCCGCCACACCCGGGGATGATAACGTCTCATCCCCGGGTCATAAATTCTTCCATACATCTATAACTCCAACAACCCGGGGACGAAAACGGACATCTCCCGGGTCGATACCGCCCCGCAAGGTGTGGAAACCCCACCACTACTGGCCGATTACTGATTTGACTGGGGCGCTGGAGTTCATAGAGCCAGCACGCAGCGAGGGTGACCCTCGGGGTAACGGCGGGGTCCCGGCGCACCCGGGGATGATATCATCCCGTCTCCGGGTCAGAAATCCTTCCATACATCTGTAACTCCAACAACCCGGGGACGCAAGCGGACACCCCCCGGGTCGATACCGCCTGACAAGGTGTGGAAACCCCAACCCCAGGGGCTAATATACGTATGCCTGGCCCTCATAGAGCCAGTGCGCGGCGAGAGGTGCTCCTTGGGGCAACACCGAAGTCCCGCCGCACCCGGGAATGATAAAATCCCATCCCCGGGTCAGAAATCCTCCCCTGCATCTACAACTCCAACAACCCGGGGACGAAAACGGACATCCCCTGGGTCGATGCCGCCCTACAAGGTGTGGAAACCCTAACCCCACTGGCGAATTTACGGTTGCCTGGCCCTCATAGAGCCAGCGTGCGGCGAAAGTTTCCCCTTGGGGCAACGTCGAGGTCCGGCGCACCCGGGGATGATATATTCCCATCCCCGGGTCATAAATCATTCCATACATTTATATCTCCAACAGCCCGGGGACGAAAACGGACATCCCCCGAGTCGATACCGCCCCGCAAGGTGTGGAAAACCCACCACCACGGGCTAATCTACGGTTGCCTGGCCCTCATAGAGCCAGCGTACCGCACGAGTTGCCCATCGGGGCAACGTCGAGGTCCCTCCGCACCCGGGGATGATACCGTCCCATCCCCGGGTCGGACATTATTTCATACATCTGCAACTCCAACGACCCGGGGACGCCAGCGGACATCCTCCGGGTCGATACCGCCCCACAAGGTGTGGAAACCCCAACCCCACTGGCAAATTTACAAATTTACGGTTACCTGGCCCTCATAGAGCCAGCGTATGGCGAGAGGTCCCCCTCGGGGCAACGTCGCGGTCCCACCACACCCGGCGGGGATGATATGATCTCATCCCCGGGTCAGAAATCCTTCCATACATCTACAACTCTCAACAACCCCGGGGAGCCAAGCGGACATCCGCGGGTTCGATACCGCCCCGCAAGGTGTGGAAACACCACCACTACTGGCTGATGGTTGATTTGGCTGGGGCGCTGGAACCCAGAGAGCCAGCACGCAGCGAGGGTGACCCCTCAGGGCAACGGTGCGGTCCCGCCGCACCCGGGGATGATAAAGTCCCACCCGCTGGTCAGAAATCCTTCCATACATCTGCAACTCCAACGACCCGGGGACGCAAGCGGACACCCCCCGGGTTGATACCGCCCCACAAGGTGTGGAAAACCCAGCCCCACGCGGGCTAACTTACGGTTACCTGGCCCTCATAGAGCCAGCGTGTGGCGAGAGCTGTCCCTCTGGGCAATGTCGTAGTCCCGCCGCACCCGGGGATGATAAAATCCCATCCCCGGGTCAGACATCCTTCCATACATCTACAACTCCAACAACCCGGGGACGAAAACGGACATCCTCCAGGTCGATACCGCCCTGCAGGGTGTGGAAATCCCAACCCCGCGGGCTGAGTTACGTTTTGGTTGGCGCTCATGGCCGATGTTCCGCTGTACCCGGGGATGGTAAGGCCTCATCTCCGAATCTTATATCCTTCAATACATGTACACCTTGAAAAAAAACGGACATCCCCGCTTCGATACCGCCCCGCATAGTGGTTGTAATTTTTGGGTTCAGAGTGGTACATCACAGCACACTGTTAATGCGAGTACTATGTACCACACCAGGAACTTATTTACTACTGTGGCCAACGTAACGCTAGCACCACGGGCGGAGCCGTGGCCGTACCGCTAGTCCTAGGTAAAACCCTTGAAAAAAAACGGTCGTCATTCTAGCTATACGTAATATATCAGTATGACATTATAGCGCTGTCGTCTATGAGAAGTACTGGTATACACCACGGGACACCTACCGCACTACTTTAAGAAACAGAATCACCGGCTCTGGGTGAATTTCCTATCTGGGACGCAGCGTAGTGTGTGCTACGACCTTTTCCAAGGGGACACACCGGCGAGTTCGGTACGATCTTAGTAGGGGTACCCGACGCATGCTACGCTAGAGGTGTGCCGTGTTGGTCTCGAGCGAGGCCACCTCAAGAATTCGATACCCCACCCCGAAAGAAACAGATCTCAGATGTTGGAGGAAACACAAAAGGGCTACCTACGTACCCGGTGAACAGCGACATGGCCTACGACTCCTACTACTACTACTACTACTACTGACTGTAACATACCTGGTACCATGAAAACTACTACTACTGTAGTTATTTCGTAGTGCGACACAAGAATGAAAGCCCCATTGTTTTGGGTAAAGGAGCCCGATCGTCCGGGAAACGGGCTCATCCAAAAGGTGTGCTATACTCGTACCTCTATCATCATGGCACGCGTCACCTCCCTCGTCGGCAAGCTCGCTTCGACCCCAGTGTCGGTACTCGACTCTTGGGCAAGTTCGGCACGATCTCAGTACCGGTACCCGGCACTTCCGGTTTTTCGGTACGCCAACCAAGAAATATTCTTCTCCCTCTTTCGTGAAATTAATTAATTATTATTCCACACATACACACTACCTGGTACGTATATCATACCCTCGCCCTAGACTGCCGAACGAAGGAATATTCCCCGGATATATTTTTCAGAAATCTATGTGTTATTTTATATCTCGGTTTGCATTCCTTAGGGTCCGTTTTTTATGGTACCGATATGGCCGATTTCATGGTGTCAATCTGGACGAGGCGCCTTTACCACTCTTATCCCACAGATCGTACCAGATAAAGCACCAGATATATTATGATTTCTTTGCTGTTTTTAGGTGGTTTTGGGTGTTTTTTTTCAATTAAATCACGAAAAGCCGTCGACCCAACCCAGCCCTAATCCTAACCCTAACCCTAACCCTAACCCCAACCCTAGTCCAGGCCAAGGCTCGACCCGTGCGCCGCTTCGCCGCGCGTTTTTGGACAATCTGATAAAAATGTGCGGACCACCACAAAAACCGTAAAATTATTGGTACTTTATCTTGTACGATTTGTGGGACAAGAGCTCTGGCAAAGGCTACTGATGATCTGGACGATCACATGAAGCCCGTTTGGAACCATGATACAGCAGTACGCGACATTGGGGAAATAATTTGGGAGTCAAGGGTTCCAGGCTGAGATTTGTTCTTTAATTATTATTATTTTAATTCAAGATTTTGCTGCTACTCGTAATAAGCACTTATATTCAGCAAGGAACACCACTCACTCTGAATACGTTTGGGTCATGATACAATACTGTAGTACTCGACATTATGTAAATAATTTGGGAGTTAAGGACTCCATGCTGAGATTTGTTCTTTAATTCAAGATCCTACTGCTACTTACTGTAGTATGTACGTAATCACTTCTATTCAGCAAGGAACACCACCGACTCTAAATACCCCACGTAGTAGCACGTAAGCCTCTATGTGCAACGTTACCATCGCCACAACTGCAGTAAGCCACGAGCCTTCTTAGCCAAAACAGGGAATTCGTATGTACAGCCGCTGTCGCGTAACTGTATTAATCTCCTACGGTGATTTTATTCCCGACCGGATTTGACATAGGTGTGAAATATTCTGTGCCAAGGTATGTATGGGAAAACTCACCAAGTATCCACACGAAGTGTATCGAAACGTCTCGAGTCGTCGAGCTTCCACAGCAGCATCAGCAGCAGTCCCTCGAAAATGTTGGTAGGATTTCTGTTTTTTTTTATACTACAGACATTTTTATGGCATATTTGGATTGGCGAATGAGTGTTGATGAATGATTACAACAGCACACACAGCAGAACAGATAACTTGGCGCGTTGTAATGCTTGTCTGCCATCCCACAAAGTTTAGCATTTCGTAGCGCTTCGACATCTATCACTCAATTGAAATGTCCAAGAAAAAGCAGACGAGCATCCAGGGCAAACCAAAAAGCATGAATCGTAAATGGCCGTGATATTCTCTGTATACCTCTGGCGGCGTGGTCGTGATACGTACGTACGTGTGCCTAGTTTACGGTGCACACGATCTGTGTATGAATCTCTGGGGCGTGCGTGATACGTCTGGTGACTACGTACTCTAAAAATTTCCCTCGACTGACCATGTGACTGCTGTGGTGTGCTTCCGACGAAATCGTCCTATCTTCTGGAGGTCTTCCCCTCCCATGAGATGCCCACCAAACTATTGCGCTACTACAGTATTACGAAAAAACAAAAATGACGCTGATCCGTACGACATATATATTGAAAAAACAATGACAATAAAAACAGTTTTACGTGAGACCATCATAGTAAATAAGACCACAATTTGCTAGCAAAAATTGGTAAGTATATAGGTTTTTTTCGGCACCGTAGGTCCTGTTTAATGTGTTCCCCCGTAAATAGTACGAGTCCTCGTCAACTTTATCCGTGCCCGGCGCGGGTGGAATGCTCATACAAATGTGTATCGCGAGTACCAAGGTATCAGGGGAAAGGGTTGTTGACCACCAAACAACCAGCGCCCGCTTGAGAGGCGGTACACAAGGTGGCCGGGAACCTTCCACTTTTGCACAATGTGGCCGTAAGCAAATAATCGTGGATGCATTTCGAACAACGTATGATAACACACAATTTCGGCGTATGGAATCGGGAGGTGGTCTACACCTTGTTGGGTTTGCTACAACTACAATAATAGCTTTATGCCCAAACTGTGAACAGAGGGGAGGGTTCATCCGTCGACCCCCACCTGTGTATGGATGCGCAAAGCCCTGGACCCAGCGGTCAGCACAGGTCCTGCTGCTTGAAGGAGAAACATGTTACGTATACCAGACACGACAAGAACAGCCTTTTTATACACCCCGAAAGTAAAAGCATCCTTTATTTGTTTATTGATGGACACGGCGGGCAAATAACCCTGCCTTTGATTCTGCCAGACTCAAAAGATCATTCATCGCAATCTCGAAAAGAAAAAGAAAATCAAACCGTACTACAGAACAGCAGCAATCTTGCATTTAACCTTAGATTGCACCGGTACGAGTAGCCCGACACGGCACACAGCTTACCTACGAGTACCTACCTATCACCACCACCACCACCACCACCACCACCACCACCACCACCACCACCACCACGGTAGCTGTTGCCAACCGTCGTGCTTCCGAGCATTTCACACCAAATAAACCAACGTCGCCCACTCTCCCCCCGCGCACTTTCTCTAGCCTTCGCTAGCCCCGGAGCACATTCGCTTTCAACTTTAAAACTGATTCACAGCAGCAGCAGGAGCAACAGCAGCAGCAGCAGGAGCAGCAGTGTTTGGTACAGCACCCGGCGCACTTTTCTTCAAGGGATTTTCGCTACTAATAGCACAGCAAAAGTGAGGGCGGGCGGATAGAAGATGACGAAGGTTTCTTCCGGCGCCTTTGCCACCACAGCAGTGGCCTCGGCCATCATCGTGATCGCGGAACTTAGTCTCCTCGCACGGGTCGCCCAAGGCGCGACGGCGACGACGACGAAGACGACGGCAGCAACAGCAGGAGGGAACGCTTTCGACAACATCAGGTCTCTGGCGGACGACGCCGAGGCGCAGTCGACAGCGCTCTACCGAGACCTGGACGTCAAGCAGGGCGAGATCACAAGCCTCGCCACGCGGCTCAACGCCTGCCTGGAGGGCTCTCAGCTACCCCGCCACGCCACCCCCGCACCGTTTCGGGCAGAAGAAGAATTGACGCCTACGTCTTCTCCAGAGCAACCTGCGCCCGTGGATCCCTCCCCGAGGCTCACTCCAGCGCCTATGCCTATCCACGAGGAGGAGGACGGGCAGGGGGGAGGAGACACACCAGGAGGGGGAGGGCCGCGGGATAGGTCCCCTCTACAGTGGATTCCCAGGATTGGAGACACCTGGAACTATAACCTAGACACCCCCGTGGACACTTCTGCTGACGTGGATGTCTTCTTCATCGATATGGGTGAGTTGTTGTTGTGGTTGTTGTTGTTGTTGTTGTTGTTGTTGTTGTTGTTGCTGTTGTTGTTGTTGCTGTTCATCACGCGCCTGCGCAGGCTGTTGGGAAGAGGGGCGTGTTAACGCAGGAAGTGCGCGGGCAGGATCGTGTTGCGCCCCGTGCCGCACGACTCTCTTTCTCGTTGAAAATCGGACACGCACCCGTTTAGTAAAATTGGACACGCACCTATTTCGTAATTGGTACGGACGTATGTACATCTTCCCCCAATCGCACAGCAGTATTGTAGTGAATGTTGGCGTTTTCATCGCATTTGTTTAGGTAAATTTTCCCGTACGAAATCGCAAGAGGGCTACAACCAGCACTTTACTTCCCTACGAGTATTGTTTTTAGTAAATGACGGATACCTATGGCTGTACTCTTGTAGTGGAGATCGGCGTAGATTGTTTGTTGTCGTATGCTACTATTAGTACTACAGTAACTGCTGTAGAGCAAATTGAATATATTTATGCGAGTTGGATGTATCGGTCGAAACAAATACCAGGTATAGAATAACATGTGAAATGGCGCGTTCAGAAATGAGAGATGTAGATCGTCCGTCGTCGAATGCTGTTAACACTAGCCGCAAAGGCACCTATGTAGTTGCGTTTAACGGCCGAAAAATATATATATAGAAAATACAAGTAAACGCCAGCCGAGTTCAGAAATATGAAAATTGTCCCCTGGGTCGGGCATTCGATAGTAGATACCAGGAATCCTTACGTAGGTATAATCACTACTGTTGTATCCTCGGAGTACTGGTGAGACTTAAGCGTCATCACCAGCTTCCCGCCCCAAAAAGCGTGGGAACGTGCGAACACTGGCTCAACCCGATTTAAAATGGTGTCAAAATACAGAAATCAAAATATTTTTCAAAATATATCTACTTATTATCATTCAAAGCACGCACGAATAATCAAGTATTCGAAATATTCAACTATTCAAATTTCCGAAAGTTTTGATTCCAACTGTTTTGATTTAATGTCTCCCTCCGACAATGTATCGTCCACCATCCAGTCTGACACCAGTTATCAAGTATATCCTCGAATGAACACGTACTGTAGTATGAGCAGTTTTACTTAAAATATTAAAAAATATTGTTGTATTTTTCATATTCTGAGAGTTTGGAACCGTGTATGAATACATCAATACGTATAATACGTGCCAAAGCAAAAGCCCCCAACGCCTTCATTAAGGTCAGTGTGGGATGAGCCCGACGTGTGATTTACAGTACTTGATCAAAACAATATACCCGGACCAATCCGAAAAATGCAAATACCGCCTCCTTTGTGTGATATAATATACATCTATCCGCCGGATACGTGACACTTGTACACCGAAATCGAATCGAAACGAAAGAGAAAATGCAACTCGGAGCAAAACCCGAAAGTGTACGTACGTCTCGTCAACCCCTCGAGAACGGGTCCCACGTTTTTGGGGACAAACTACTTGGATTTAGTGTTGGATAAGTTTTGCAGTTCTGAAAGGGTGAAAATCGACCCTTATACGGGCGGCGGCTTACGTTCTGAGCTCCACGCTGCATAAAGGAGCTCCGAGTCATGAAATCGAAGATGGTTGTTCGCGTGATTCGACCCCAGAATACTGGTAGGAACTCAACGCCGGGTTGACAATAAGACGCGTACTGCGAGTAAGATAGAGGTAATACTGTACCTTTTTTTTCGTCTGAAGCGTTTTCTGACCGACGGCGCTTCTTAACCCAAATCCGTCGGCATTTCTTGATATATGTGTTGCAACGTTTTTTCTTTTTTAGACTTGGAGGTCATGGGATTGTTCACCAAGAAGTGGAGAAATGATTCCCCTCCACATACGAGTTTTGGGGTGTGAGGTATAAAGCTGCTCAAGTGACCACCCTTACGAGGCAAAAACATTGTGCACCTTTGCAGCATACCAGGTATATAACATGCGTCATAATGGGCAGACCAAAACGCGCAACCCGGACGCATGCTCTAAAGGTAGAGGTGCACCTGCATACCGGCCATTTTCTGAGGTTGGTCACTTGAGGAGCTCTATACCTGCAGTAGTCAAAACTGATTTTATGGAGGAAAATAAAAAGCGCCTCGTACCCGATAGAGATATTCCACGGCCTACGCGTACATCGAAAAATAATTGCAACACAAGAATCGAATTCCGATGATTTTGGTTAAAGAGCCCTGTCATTCGGAAACAAAAACAACAGCCAAAAAAAGGTATACCTACCTCTACCGTAGCACGCGTCCCCGTACTGTGTAGGATAAGGCCCACGTCGGAACTGTTAGGATAGGGGGGCGGAGGACACGACCGCGGAGCTGCTGCTGCTGCTGCTGCTGCTGCTGCTTCTGCAGGTACAATCGAGGGAGGAAAGTGACATGCAATCCAACAATTCAAGTGGACATATGGGAGGAAACGGCGAAAGACGGGTGGTACGATAGAGGAGGTATACCTTTTTTTGGCTAAAATCGTTTCTGAATGACGGGGGGGGCTCCTTAACCCAAAGTCGTCGAAAACTTCATTCACAATGTGTTACAAATAATGTTCGTTTCATACTTTTGGCCATGGCATTGGTCATCTGGGGTACATATCATGTTTAGGTTCCTCTAAACTCGTTTGTTTTACGCGATTTACTAATAATGACGCTGAATGGCGCACTGTTATTTTAGCTTATTTAATTTTTGTTCATTCCATGTATTGTCTTCGCCCTTCTTTTCTCTCTCCCTCTTTAGTCGTAGCTCAGATCTGGGGTCACTAAGTAGGCTCTTCTCCCCCCTCCCCACGCCATTACTTATCGCGAGAAGATTTCAGCACTCTCTTCCGTCGTCGATTTGCGTCGGATTCCGCCTACCCACGCCACGAAGGCGCTCTCAGCACCTCAAATGACCACCCTCAGGTGCACCTTTCTTGACCGACGGCATGTCGTGGAATAAATGTTAACCGAAAAAAAAACGGAGGAAAAATATTAACTTAGATGTCCGATATGTTTTTTTCAGATGGCGCGGAGGATACGATCACGGAGCTTCACTCGAAGGGGAAGTGGGTCTCGTGCTACATGAGCGTCGGCACGACCGAGTCTTGGCGCGGCGACGTCGGAGCCTTTCCGGAAGAGGCCGTCGGGAAGACCTTGAAGGACTGGAAGGGAGAGAAGTGGCTGGACGTCCGATATCAGGTGCGGCTTGATCAGACAAGGACATTCGTAATAACTTGAAGGATATAATACTCGTACGAGTACATAGAGAGAGGGGCAAATTGTACGCACATATAGACATGCATACACCGTCATAAGGGCCGTATATAAGGTAGATCGTAGGCACTCTTCGAAGGACGGGGAGAGGGGTACCTATTCGGACACTCGGTACGACAAGGTGAGGAGGCTTGATCCGGTAGAGGTGCACCTGCATATAGTACATTTTCGGAGGCTCCTCGCGTAAGGAGCTCCATACTACTACTGAGTCCAAAACTGATTTTGGAGCGTAACCAATAACCTACCCGACGAGAACTGCCTTCCATGGCCCAAGAATAATAATTTGAACAATATTCCAACCTCACAATGAAACTCCGACGATTTGGGGTGAACCCTTTTAGACCTGCACTGTCTAGAGATAAATATTTCACTCTAATTCCAAGTGTTTTGTCCCCACATCGGGACTGCAGTCCTAAACGGGGTAAGGAGCCCTAAATGGTAGGGCTGTGAGTCGGCACGACGTAAGTCGCCGACGAGTTATTAGTCGGACTAATAGTCAGTCGTGAAACGGAGGTGCCGACTTTCCGACTTATCGGGTTTCCTTAACTATAGGAAGGCTTTGTAAATGCGGGGTACAGCTTTTAACGTGAATTACTGCGGGCTGCGGATACCCTGAGCCAATCTTATACCCTCACATGCCCTGTGACACTGCGGTGCACAGCGGGAGATCCACACACACACACATGGCGGAACAGCCCATCTCTCTCGACGGTGCCGACGTCGTCAGCCCTGGCGCACCCAATGCCAACGCTGAGGGCGGAGATCCCGTCGGCGAAGTTGTGCCCATTATCGGCCCGCGGCCACCTTGGCGAGTGCGCGCGACCCGAAACGGTGCTCTACCGCTGTGAAGCATGAGCAGAGGCGCAGCAAGCCGCTTAGATCCAACAACCCGCTGTGGAAGCTGGCGTTCACCCGATGAATCGTCAGGAGTCTACGTGTATTGTAGCTTTGGGCCCATCGAGTAGGTTCCTAGTTAAATATTTCATGCCTTCGTTTGTTTTTTGTGGAAACGGTTTGTCTTTCGTACCAGGTGCGATATTGTATAATCGGTGGTTTAGGACTTGCCGTCGTCTATCGACGCGCGCGTTGTCGCGCAAGGTTGGGAGAGACAATAACAATAACATCCGGAGGGATCCAAGACCTTTTCTCTGGGGATAATTTTTGCACCGCTATCTTGGTCGATGAGTTCGCTTTTTCGCTCGTATCCCCGCCAGGTAGTATTGCGACTCAAACAACATTGCTGTCACCGTTCCTCTAGTCCGGGGTAGATCTACCTGGTACATGCGTTGTACTTCTCTTTTTTTTGTGGATTTCTTGTGTAAACTGAAGCTTTTTTGTGTTTTTCGTTTGAAACTTATGCGAATCTAAGTCATATTGTTTGCGCTTTTCTTGCGTAAAGTGAAGCCAAAGAGCGTATTGTTGACCTACGGCGGCGCCTTCAGCGGGATCCTCCGGAGGCGCCTCCGGCGAGCCCTCCGGGGGCGCCTCCAGCGGGGCCCCCTCGGCCGGGGGGGGCTTTTTAGGCTCGCTTCGCTCGCCTGACTTTAGCCGGCAAGTCGGCTGGCTTCGCCAGCCGACTTACCGACTAAAGTCAGCTAGTCGGCTTCGCCGACTAGCGACTAGTTGTTAGTCGTGAAAATAAACCGACTCACAACCCTACTTAATGGGTTAAGGAGCTCTGTCATTCATGAAACAGTCCAGCGGTAAATCGCTACCTCTTTCGTAGCACGCGACTAAGTTTATTAGGTTTATGTAGGGCGTACCGGTCTAGGCGGCGATGTAAGGGCCGTCTGGGCTGCAACGACTATGATAGGGGATATCGTAGCGCTAACACTTTCGGAGAGGGTCGTCCAACAACGAGCTATACGCCCTCTCAACAAAAACAACAACGATTTTGTGAACAAACTCAAAGACTAGGTATACCAACGGATGCTTTTGTGAAGCACTGTCAGTAGTGGTGAATTTCAATGATATTGGGCTAAGGAACACAACAATAGTCATACTATTAGTAACAGTAATATTCATACAAACAGTCAGTTATGAGTGGTTCAGCCCAAACCTGTCACTGGGACCACTATGGTAGCATCCGTGTTGTCCTTGCATTTACGCGTTTGCGACCCCCCCTCCCCCCCCCCTTACCTTCTGCCTTTGTGCGTAAGATGCGTAAGATGAGTACACCCCCTCGCTCCCTCCCGAAATCTCCTTCCCCCGCCCCACGTCCTCCATCCTTTCTTTTTCAACCCCTTCTACTCCGTTTCCATACCATTCCCCGCATTCCGTTAATCACCATCTCCCCTTCCCCACACCCCTTGTGCAAATTGTAGCCACCGACCGCCCCCCCCCACCCCCGCCCCCCCCCGCCGCCGCCGCCGCCTCTTTCATCGTCGCCATTGTCGCAACCCCTCACCCTCTGCTAGGACGTGCGCTGGGATGGGGCGGGGCGCGAGCAAGGAGCGGGACATGTTAGCGGAAGTGCTGTGCGGTAGTCTGTGCACGAAGAGTGTTGGGCGACCGATGCAAAATTTCAAGCAAGCACCACAGGGGAAACACATACAAAATATACAGGCAACAACAGCCGCCCCTCCCCCCGCTTTCGAGGGTGCGACACAAGGACGTGGGTTAAAAAAAAAACAAAAAAAAACACGTATGTCACGATAGAGGTAGTCCCAGTGACACTTTTTGGCTGGCATATAATCTGAATGGCCTATTGAAGTATTGAAGGCTCCTTCACCCAAAATCGTCGGAAGTTTCCATTTTTTGTGTTGGAAAAGTTTTATTGTTTACGTAGGCCATGGGAGACTTCATCGGGCAGCACACTTGTTAATGTTCCTCCAAACAACACATTTCGGGGTGGGGTGCAGGGCTTGTTGACTGCGGAGACCCAGGCGCTAAAAATGGCGCACCGCTGCCGTAGCACGCCTGCATCGCAATACGCCTTCCCCCCCAGCGGAAACCGAATCAGCTAATCCGATGCGGGTCACCCATCTGCAAAAACAAAAGTCCACATCGCAAGCGGTTGTTAATAGAACCACGAAGCTTACCTGCCAAGCGACGCGCCCCAACAAGTCACGGGGGTTCGCGCTGGGTGGTGCACGCGATGCTTGCCCTCTGCCAAGTCGGTGACAACCCTACGGTCGGTGAATACTCGAGGTGCTCCGTCCCGGCGTTGTAGGGGTGCGAGGGTCTATGGTCATATATATGACTACGGACCGGTTCTACGTAGGGTAGAGGGGGTCTTGTACTTCATATTCATGTATGGCCGTAGCCGTATGACCATAGGTGGGGGGCGTACTCATTTGTTGTTTTCCTTAGTAATTTGACCATTGACCACGCATCCATTTCAAGACGGAGCAGGAGGGGGGGGTTAAGCCCTTTGTTTTCAGTCAACGAGCGCCGCTCGGCCGAGTGACCACCGTATTTTGTGTATCAGTATTTTCAAGTGTTTCTCCCTTTAGTTGTTCGCGCCATCTTTGTCAGTTTGCCGCTCTTACCCCAAATAGGATTTTGTGTCCAGTGTGTAGGGACCTATGCAGAGCGGCGAAACGCTTGCGGCAGTGAAAGCGAGAGGGTAACCTCCGCTGGTCTACGCCGTTCATGGCATGAGCACCCTCCCCTCCCCGTCTGTGTCCGTACAACTACGACTATGCCTGGCATGAGCGCAACGCCCTTGTAGGGGTAGTCCCTTATTATCTGAGCTCCTCGCAAGAAATATTACTTCGAAGAAGGTTTTTTTCTTTGTACAACCCCCTACCAACATTTTGATGCGCTATATATATGCCCTGAACCAAACGTACTAGAAACTGCCTTGCTGACCGGTAGTGGGTCACTTGAGGAGCTTAACCGGTCTCAGTGACACGATCTTGTCTCAGAAGGAAAACACTAACAGCAACACGCCTACCTATCTACCGTGGGATAGCTCACGAATACAACCCTTCGTCATCGCCATCCTTCTGCGTAGCCACTACCCGCCCCCCCCTTCTCTTAGTGACCCCCCTATCCCGCAACTTTTCACTGACTGGTGCTGCGATAGGGGGGGTACCCACATTTTCACTGCCGGATTTCGGCCACTCGGTCGAGTGGCTCCGAATCTAACGGAATATTGGACCTAAACATAGTTTGTTCGCGTTACATAACAAAACCTCCAATGGCGGTGCATACAGAACAACAACAAAACTTGAAAAGGTTATGAGTACAACGCAGTAAAACAGTCACTCGGCCGAGTGGCTCTGTGCAAGTGAAAGACAAGCACCTACACACTACCCCCCTACGCGTGAACCACCAAGTCCACTAAGTACTCGCGACCCCCCCCCCCGCCCTTTCAGCCCCTCCTCCAGTTTTATCTGCATCAGCAATGTCAGTGAAAAACCCGACGTTTTGTCGTCCCGTACCTACTGTAAAGATGCGAGGGTCTATGGCGCATGACACCATCGCAATAGGCCATCGCATGACAATGCGCGCCTAACCACCCCCCCCACGCCAGCCCACCCCCGCCAAATTGGCGTAGCTTTTCCCCCCACCCACCCCTACCACCTTCGCCCCCCCCCTCTCCTATTTTCGCAGGGGGTGAGGGATGTGATGACGACTCGCGTTATTCAGGCCAAGGATATCGGCTGCGATGCGATCGAACCGGACAATATGGCGGTGAGAAACGAGCAACGACACCGCCGCGCGATGCTGCTATGTACTATACCGTGAAATGTTGGATTTCGTTACAACCCGCGCTACGATAGAGGTAGCACGTTTTTCGATAAAAAATGTTTCGAAAAGACGGGGGGGGGGTCCTTAACCCAATTTTGTCTGAATTTGATTGGATGTGACGCCACAGTTTTCGTTGTATACGTTTAACCCACATTCAGAACTGAAAATAATGTCGCGCACGTATCCCAAGCAATTTGATCCCAACATTCGTGGGACCAGTTCTTAAGGGGTTAAGACCATGAGATTGTGTATCGGTTACCCCTTTTAGTTTTATCGAAAGTCAGTGTTTTGGGTGAAGTATAGAGCTCCTCAAGTGACCACCCTTATGAGGCAAAAACATGGTGCACCTGCAGGCAGGCTACCGTAGCATGATGTTTACCTAGAAATTACCACAGTTGTACCTGGGCTGAGAGCAAGTTTTGTCAAACCGCGTCTCCTGCGAACGAATAACTTGCAAAAGGGGAAGAACGATGCTACGAGTAAACGAAGTCAGGATGGCAAGGGTAGCAATACCGTACAAGCGGTCCATCTCTTGGCATTACACAGGGTGGTACACGTATCCCCAGGCCCTCAACGAATCTGAATGTGTTTCCCCCCCCCGTGCTTCCCTCTCGTTTCGGGCCGGGCTTCTCTCCCGGACCTGTCGCATGCATGCATGCATACATGCGCGTACATGCAGGTGTATGCTGAGAAAAAGTCCGGCGTCGACGTCTCCGAAAGCGACCAGATCGAGTACAACAAGTGGTTTGCGAGCACGGTGAGTAGGGGGGCGTAGGCGCAGGGTACGATAGAGGTGCGCACCAAGTTTTTTCTCTCAGGGAGGTCACTTGAAGAAGATATACTGTATACCTCACCCAAAAAAACTGTTTTCGGAGAAACAAAATTAAAAGGGTTATATATCTACCGTACCCGATCACCAATCCCCTGGCCTAAGTATGCACAGTGGTAAGGGCCCGTTTTAACGAAGAAACAAAAAAAAACAATTTGGAAAAAAATATCAAATCCGCTTTTCATTGGTCAACACGCGCACCAGAAGCAAAGATTAGGATCTCGGGTGGTGCTGGTGCGTGTGTTGATCAATGAAAAGCGAACTTGAATTTTATTTTTCCCAAAATGAATTTATTTTATATTCGTCACCAACATGGGCCCTAAAATGTTGCAACACAAAAATAAAAAATAAAAGTCTGAATTATTTCGGGTGAAGGAGTCCGACAACATTCAGAAAATATTTCAGCCTAAAAGCGCTTTATCTCTATCGCGGCAGGCGTCAGTTACCTCAATATGTCTGATGGGAAACCTCGCAGGGAACCACAAACAGGGGTGCGTTGGGGCCTTCCGACGAAACGGGTTTTCGTCGGATCGAACAACAACAACAACAACAACAAGCAACAACAAGTCGAGGGGCACGCGTGCTACGACGATAGAGGTAGCAGAATAGTTTGGTAAAAACAAACAAGTTTGTGGCCAACGGGACTCCTTACCCCAGGGAACTCTACCCCAGGATATGGCATGTGGACGCTTGGTACGGTAGAGAGGTGCGCCTGCATACAGGCCATGTTTTAGCCTTCTGAGGGTGGTCACTGGTGCAGAGCTCTATACCTCGCCCAAACAGCTGAAGCCGATTCGAGGAGGACACTAAAAGTGCTACCCGGTGAAAAATCCAATCCCATCGACTAACGATACAACGAAACAAAGTGCCACACAAATAACAAAAAAAAACAAAAAATCGACGATTTTGGGTTAAGGAGGTCCCCTCCGTTCAGAACGATTTTCAGCTCAAATGAGGTACGCCTCCTTTATCGTAGCAGGCGGCCCGTGCTACCTCTACCATCGTGTGTAAGGCCCCTCCTGCCTGAAGGAGCTTTATACCGATAGTAGGTCACGCGTGCCCATATAAGGTGTGCCCTATAAGGCACGTGTCCTATACGGTATGTGCCCTATACGGTATGTGCCCTTTAAGGCACGTGCCCTATAAGGAATGTGGCCTATACGGTATGTGCCCCATAAGGCGCGTGCTCTATAAGGCATGTGCTCTGTATAAGGCATGCGCTTTGTATAAGGCATGCGATCTGTATGAGGCATGCGCCCCTATAAGGCATGTGGCTTATCAGAAGAAGGCACGCCTTATCGTTGGAACACCGCCATTCGCGGTATGGTTTTTACATGCTAGAATACGTGGTGTGTACCGTATATGACAGTGTATATCACATCCTCTGGGGTGAATTTCAGAGCCACTTTTCCCCGCAAGTAGGGGGGCACAGACAACGAAAAAGGCGGCGCGTTCGGAACATTTCGCTGAGATCTTTTGATAAACGGGTCGCTCGGGGTTTCCACTCCACCATTCGTCGAGCAAATCAACGTTGAAATTCATTAGAGGGGGTGTGGCATACACTGTCATATACGGTACGCGGGCCATAGGGATGCACTTCCGACGCGTTTTACAATAGATCATGGTCCCAAGCGTGACACCTTACTGTCGAAACCGAGGGCCTACTCACCCTCTTGTTTTGTTTTGTTTTTCGAGGTTTTGGTTGCAGACCTATTGGGGGCTAAGATTGCATTTTTCTCGTAAAGCCAGTTATTGGTGTTTGCTTGTAAAACACCTACGTATGCTACACAAGCAAGTGATCGAAAAGACTCAGGACATCGGAGGTGAATGTCTACCTTAAGGTAGCATGCGTCTTGCATGGTTTTGAAATATTACGTGTTTGGGTGCGGCATAGACAGCTCCTCCTGTGGATATCTTCCCGAAGCCACAACTTTTGCTGCGTCCCTCGATAGAAACCTTCGCGGGGGTTGCGCGAAAAAACGTCTTCGGAAGTCACGTTTCGGGTGTGACATTGTGAGCTTCGAACGCGGCGAGGAGCTCTGAGAATAAGCCGTCACCCCTATATACAAGATGGCATTGTTTGCTCTTCACTGCATGCAATGTTTATGAGTGGTAGACGATCAAATACCGTAATAATGACGCACATTGTCGGATACAAACCACGATTACCAATTTGACCCTACATATAAGGATCATTTCAAGTACATCTTGATATACAAACGGCCCTTATATTCGGGGTCAGATGTATCAATAGTGTATATTGTAACTGCTAATAGCTAGTGTTTACTATCCTTGCAAGCCACCCGACAACGGTGTCTATGTAGCATGATTTAGCTTCGACATTTATCACCCATAAAGCACTCCGAAAAAAGAAAACCACAGAAGAAAACCAAAAAAATCGATAGCGTGTGCCTCGTGGGTGGAAGCTTTATTGATCGCCTTGAATTGGTACGGTGTATAACTCAAGTCCTTAACAGCTTGTCTATGGCAACCTGTGCTGCGATAGAGGTAGAGGTACTCTACCTTTTCTTGGATGATTTCGCTTCTGAATGATCGGGCTCCTTGACCCTTCCGGAACTGCAGTCCCGATAAGGGGACATACCACTTGGAATTAGACTGAAATTTTGGTTTATGTACAGTGCAGTCCTAAAAGGGTCAACCCAAAATCGTCGCACTTACTTTCATTGTGGTGTTGCAGTATTGCTCATCGTATACTGCTGTGGTTTAGTCGTGGTACTGCTCATGGGGTATATAGCAGTTTTCTTTTTTTTCTCAATCAGTTTGACGGTGGGGCACAGAGTTCCTTAAGAGGCCACCCTTCTAAGGCTAAAATCTGGGGGCACCTGCATGCAGGCTGCCGTACTTTAGCATGCGTCCTATCACTGTGTGTTATTCTCTCTCGAGGCCAGTTTTGTTGGTTGGGGGGTAAACATCTCACATATATAATATATATGTATGTAAGTATGTATTATACTATCACGGTCTTTAATGGGGTATGCTTGTTCCTATGTCTAACCCCACCACCACCACCACCACCACCAACACCACCAACACCACCAACACCAGGTTCACGAACACGGGATGGCGGTGGGTATGAAAAACGCTCTCGGCCTCCTGGACGCGTTGAAGAACCACTACGACTTCGCCATCAACGAGGAGTGCCACGAGTGGAAGGAGTGCAGCGTAAGTGCAATCAAGTGCAGTGAAGCAGAATCGTGCCGAGAGGGTGTTCAGTGTCTTGTCTATATTCAGACGCCGTTCGAACAAACTTTGCGAACACATTATGTGCCCTTAGGAACTCCTTTCGAAAGACCCGACCCCTTTTCAGGGACCCACCCGCCTTTTAAGGTCGTCCCACCCCTCCCTATTCAAGGGGCCCACCCCCCCCTCCCCCTTTCAAGGGACCCTTACTAAGGGACGCACCCCGCTTTTAATGGACCCGTACTAAGGGACGCAGCCCCCTTCGAAGGGGTCTTCTTGAAGGGATCCACCCCCTTTTGAAGGAATCCTTTTCGAGGGACCCAGATCCCCCTGTTAACCCCTTAAGAACTGGTTTCACGAATTCGGGGACAAAGTGCTCGGAAAGGGTGTGGGATTTGTTTTTCAGTTCTGAATGGGTTAAGATCCTTTTCACGGGACCCACCCCACCCATTTCAAGGGACCCACCCCACCCTTGTTTAAGGGACCCTGTTTAAGGGACCTAGACGCGTGCTACGAAAAAGGTAGTCCCAGTGACACTTTTTGGCTGAAACGTTTTTCTGAACGATCTATGAAAGCCTCCTTAACCGAAAATCGTCGGTCTTGTGTTGCAATTTGTTTTAGAGTAGACTCAGGTCATGTGATTTACTTATCGGGTAGCACTTTAAATTTATTTCAAAACCTAGTTTCCGTTGACGTACGGAGCTCCTCGTGTGAGGAGCTCCGAAAAAAACATGAGGCACCTCTATCGTAGCATGTGTCCCTTCTTTCACACCCTTGTTTTAGGGACCCTGTTTAAGGGACACGCGTGCTACGATAGAGGTAGTCCCAGTGACACTTTTTGACTGAAACGTTTTTCTGAACGATCTTTTAAAGCCTCCTTAACCGAAAATCGTCGGTCTTGTATTGCAATTTGTTTTAGAGTAGACTCAAGTCATGTGATTTACTTATCGGGTAGCACTTTAAATTTATTTCAAAACCTAGTTTCCGTTGACGTACGGAGCTCCTCATGAGGAGCTCCGAAAAAAACATGAGGCACCTCTATCGTAGCATGTGTCCCTTCTTTCACACCCTTGTTAAGGGGTCCTCTTTAAGGGACACGCGTGCTACGATAGAGGTACGCAGAGGTATACCTTTTTTTGGCTGATATGCTTTCGGAATAAACGGGGGGCTTTCTTAACCCCAAAATATCCGGGATTTTGTTTCTCGTGTTGGCCCTGTTTTGTTTTTTACGTAAGTAAGGCCGCGGGGTTGTTCATTTTGGGTATATAGCACTTGTTGCTTTCCTTCAAAACCAGTTTTTGTTTTGGCTTGCTGTTAGTCTACAATAGTATGGAGCCCCTCAAGCGACCAACGTCAGAAATACTTGGTGCACCTCGACCGTAGCATGCGTCCGTGTTTCGGCGGTGCCTAGCCCGGTTTTCACTCGATCACGGCGTAAAAGAGGAGGGGGGGGTACTTCATTTTCATGCATGGCCGTAGTCGTATGACCATAGACCCTCGCATCCCTACAATGCCGGGACGGAGCGTGTCGGGTTTACACCGACCAGGCAGACACTGCTAGCACCAAGCGCGAAGCGCCGTGAGGTGTTGCGCGAGTCGTATGAAGGATGTAAAGGGCGACCTGCATCCTACTAAGAACCGTTTGTGAGGCGGACTTCGGGGGGTTACTCCTGTATTGCATGGCCGTGCGTAGTGCTATGGGGGAGGCTTGAAGTAAAGTGTGTTTGCAATTATGTACTACTGTCGTTTTGTCTCGCCCCGTTCTGTCTTTTTTGTACAATCTCGATTTACTTGTTCGGTCAACATCATATTTCACCGAAAGCGCCGCCAAGCGTTAAGCAACAAGCAGACACTCACGTCACTAGACGCGTGCTACGGTTGAGGTAGCACTTTTTTTGGCTGAACCGTATTCCGAACGATCGGGCTCCTTAACCCAAATTCGTCGGACTTTCATTTTTGAGACGAAATATGTTTCAGAGTATGCTTCGGTCATGAGATTTCTCATTCGGCAGCACGTTCACTTTCCTCCCCCAACATAATTGTTTCGGTGATGTTTAACACTCCTTAAGTGGGGAGCTCAGAAAAAAACATGGTGCACCTCTATCGTAGCATGCGTCGCTACTGATACGCCGGACGTGACGCATTCTACGGTAGCCTGTATACAGGTGCACCGCTGTGTTCCTGAGGGTGGTCACTTTAGGGCCCGTTTAAACGAAGAAGAAAAATACCAGGTATTCAATTTGGAAAAAAAAAAAAAAAAATCAAATCCGCTTTTCATTGGTCAACACGCGCACCAGCACCAAAGATTGGGATCTTGGGGGGTGCTGGTGCGTGTGTTGACCAATGAAAAGCAAATTTGAATTTTATTTTTTCCAAAATGAATTTATTTCATATTCGTTAATATGGGCCCTTAGAAGGTCTAAACCACACCCAAAAACCGATTTTGGAGGAAACCAAAAGTGCTACCCGACGAACAATCCCATGGTAATAAAGTAGTATACACGAAAAAAAGTGCGCCACACGAATTACTGTAATATTCCGTCGGTTTCGGACTGAGGAGGCCCGTCTTTCAGAAAACGTTTACGCCAAAAAAAGGTATACCTTACACCTCTATCGCAGCACGCGTCACGTAAAGGTGCTGGCCACCAGTGGAAGGAGCGGAGTGTAAGCGCAGCGTGCCTAACGGAAACCGCCCCCGCTGGACGCATGCTACGATAGAGATGGAACCATGTTTATTATGAGCTCCTGACTTAAGGAGCGTCATACCTCACCGAACAAATGCTTTTGGAGGAAAATATACGTGCTGCCGGATGCGAAATCTCATGACCGAAGTAGACGCTGAAACATTATTCGTCGCACAAATGAAAGTCCGACGAATTTGGGTTAAGGAGCCCGATCGTTCAGAAAACGATTCAGCCGAAAAGTGCTGCCTCTACCGTAGCACGCCCCGCTGCTCCTCGGAGAAGTACGAAGTTTCCATTATATTTGGCCTTTCGTTTTCATAGATTGTTTTGAAAATTGTTGTATTCGCCATCTGACGTTGTGCAGCTCTTTTTTCCAATAATATAATCCACATACCACTAGGACCCTGAATGTAATGACCATTTCCATTACATGTTAATATACAAACGGTTGTTATATTTCGGGTCAGATCGCTGTACAGGAGGGTAACCAGAATCCAATGTCTTCAAAACATGGAGAGTGATATCAATCAGACCTGAATACTTGACCAAGTTTTATATATCCATGATCAATAGGTATTCTACCTACTGCTTCGAATGAGTAGAGTCTCAGACAAACTACTGGGAAAAGCCCAATGATACCGTGTAGCACGCATCCAACACTCAGCGATATCACACAACTCAATAGTATGGAGCGTGTGAGGGCTAGCGTTAGGATCTTCCTCCCCATACCCACCGACACCCCCACCTCACTCCCACCTCACTCCCACCCCCCGCCACCGACCCAACCACCACGCCAGTTGCCCTGAATACAGGTTTACACGGAGGCGTTCCTGGACGCTGGCAGGCCTGTATTCAACGTCGAGTAAGTGCTAGGCAGGCCAACCATATGTATATACCGGTATATAAATATATGCATATGTATATTGTATGTATTACATTAATATTATTGACTCGAAACAGGGTTGTGGACGTGTGCCCAGTCACCCTCTTTGCCGTCTTTCTGTTTTATAAGTAGTGAGGCATGTAAATCGTGCAGTTTGTGGGTGTTTTTCCAAGCAAAACAAACGCTTCGTATGCACTACATTTGAATTGGGAGATAATCCGTTCGCTCTACGTAGAATACCCCCTCCGCAAACGACAGTCAGGAACAGGTATAACCCAACCGAGAGGACGAATAGACTCGTGGCGCAATAGGAGCAGCGCTCGTTGGCCAAGCAATGGTTGGGACTGGCGGGGGATCCTGAACCGAGGGATTTCCTCAAGGCCGCCTTATAGGGGCGGTGGTTTATTGTCTAAATCCCGACCTCTCGGAGAAAGTTGCTATCACAACCAGAGCTAGTACAGTCCAGAAACGAATATACGAGAAACACGTTAATTATCACCCGGTAGTTACACACTCGAGGAGCTCAACCGGTCCCAGTGACAAAATATTGCCTCAGAAGGCAAAAACTAAGTGCAACGCGCCTGCCTACCTACCTACCTGCCTACCGTGGGATAGTGTGTATTGTCCAAACAAGGAATGCTTCATCGCTAGACCACAAAGAGGCCTAGGAATGAGGATGACTCATTGCAAAAACAAGGTATGCCCCATCGTTTCGAAAACTACGTTTTTGTTGTTTACTACAGTATTCCGGTTGAATAAGAGGCGTAGGGATTATCCATTGAGTTGCACTTGAACGTCATCTCGGGTTTACAGAATTTGGGTGGGGGTTTTAAGAGGCGGCACGGCAATTGCTGGGTGTATCCCTGCATCTCCTGAAAATTGCAAGTCACGTTGCGGAGACAACTCTGTAAATCCTGTGGTATACTTAATTTCTTAATTTCCCCTACTGTCGCGCGCTACGAGGGGTGAGAGGTAGCACGTTTCGTCGAAAATGACTTATGAGCGATCGGGCAACCTGGCCCTAACTCCTACTGTCGTGTTGCAATATTGTTCGTTGTATGCTTAGTACTTAGGCCGTGGCACTGTTCATCGGGTATATAACACTTTTGCTTTCCTCCAAAGGCAGGTGGCTTACTAGTAGTATAGAGCTCGGCAAGTGAGGAGCCTCAGAAAAATGCACTGTATGCAGGTGAACTTCTACCGTGGCATGCGTCTGCAGTACTGTCCTAGTAAAACATCATTGGCTACTCCATCCACCCCCGGATTTTTCTTCGCACAACCATGCTCCAAATTCCCGAACCGGTATACATATGCAGGTACAGGAATACCATGGACGTTTGCGAGGCGGCTAATAAGCAGGGCCTGGACACCATTATCAAGGTACGAACGGAGACTTCCAAACCATAATCAATCCCGTGTGTAGCGTTTCATTTCATTTGCATTGATGTCGTTCTCGTATATTAACCCTTCCATCGCCACAACCTCGTCCGAGGTCACACTACACAGACTCGCCTACAAATCTAGGGTTGGAAGAACAACGATTACAGCGGTCTCGCAGACAGGTGACCGGGAACCACCCCCCCCCCCCCTGCACAATGCGGGCGTAAACATAACCTTTGTGAAGGCGTTGAACAACCTCTATAGGAGACCCCACAAGGTGTGGACAACCGCTCAATTCGGTACGCCTAATGATGTGCTATAATGTTCAATGTATTCACAAGATTTTGTTCTACGCCAAGCTTGTGCAGGGGGGGAGGAGGAGGAGGAGGAGGAGGAGGGGTCCCGTTGGGGTCCCGGTCCCCTGTGCTGGGCATAACATCTACAGTAATGTTTCAGAGGATTTTCGCTTGAGCGGCTATTTACCCTTCTTCGTCCCAACAAATCAACGTTCGGAAGCGTTGCGAGTTGTCCGCCGGGTGTATGTGAAGGATCCTACATATGTTGTAAACCCAGACTCGTCCCACGGTACGTATCTATAGAGGCTGGTGCAGTTAGTTTTTGCCCTTCTGAGGCAAAAGTTTGACACCAATTGAGCTCCTCGCGTGAGCAACTATCATACCAGTTAGTCTGGTACATTTACCACTTCATTTTTTCTATGACTAGCGCATACAGCGCATGCAACGCTTGGCCAGATTGCGCGAACAGACATCCTTTGAGAGGTCGTCTTTCGAGTGAGCTGATGAGCTCCCTCATCAATGCAAGGGGCTCAGCAAATAAGCCACCACCATCCATATAAGATAGGCATTGCTCAATAAACATCGGATCTAAATATGTTAAACTGGGCATCTGGATCTACTTCGAAGTATAGAGATATGTTGGCGGTGTGATAAACATTTAGGCTTACAAATGCAGCCCCTAACGCAGCGCGAATCTACTATAACGCCTCTCCGAAATAAAACCACTATAGCTCCCTACTGGGTCACCCAACCCGACCCGGCATTGTAGGACCCGACCCGACCCGATCCGACATTGCCCGACCCGACCCGACCCGACCCGACCCGACCCGACCCGACCCGACCCGACCCGACCCGACCCGACCSGACCCGACCCGACCCGACCCGACCGGACCGGACCCAACCTGGCTTGTTTATACGCAAGCTAGGCATATGAAAAATATGATGGTAATACGAACGATAGAGGTAGCACTTTTTGTTACTCAAAAGCGGTTTGAATAACGGGGCTCCTGAACCCAACATCGCCGGAATTTCGTCATTCTGCTGCAACGGTTTCATACTTCGAGTGTTTGTTTTGCTGAGATCATGGGATTAGTAATCGGGCAGCACTTTTAGTTTCCTCCAACATCACGTTTTGACTTACTCGCCTCCTCGATTATATTGTTTGGATGACGGTACTCGCCTCGATTGTTTTGTTTCCAGGATTACGATTTGAAGGCCTCTTTCTGCAGCTGTGCCGACTCGTCCAGGAGCATAGACTGCGACCATGTCTTAAACTAACCCGAGTGGGCCGGGAAATCGGCTCTGGCACACGCGTGTGGGCTCGTCGTCATCTATCTGCTCTCGCACGGGAAATCGATCACCAAAGCGAACGATTAGAATGAGAAGGATCTGAAAAAAATACGTTTGTATCTTGTCGACAGCTCTTCTTTTCAGAGAGTATGGGATTAAAGCTGGAGTATCTAAATCGTGTTTTCACCAGCGGGAATCGGTGATATGTCTGTGGTATATGAAAACCATTTGCTTCAAAACATATCATCTTGGAAAGACTCTTGCAACGCCACTCGATCACACTCATTGTAGCGTTCGGTGTGTGACGTTGTATCTTTGCGTATACTCTGGTGTGCAGTGCGTGTGCAGTGCGGGTACCATACATGGTGTATCCTTATATTTGACCGGTTCCGTGTCTGTTCGTGTAGCATTGCGTACTTGTGCGGGGCGGGTTGGTTTGACCCGGCTGAAGTGTCGTACGTACTTCGTACACAGCTTAAGGCGGTCGTTGGTTAGTTCTGGTACAATGTCTATAGTTCCGTTCCTCGGCGGTTAGTTTTCTTTGTAGTGTTATCGTTTCTTGGCGGTTACTGTTTTGTACCCACGCAACGTGCGCGAGATGGTGCAAAGGTGGCCTCATGAGGGACAAAGGATATTTCTTCCTTTTGCACGTGATGACGCGAGTCGTTTGGCGCACAGTTAGCTACAGCGGTTGCACGTTGTTTTTCCTACTGTAGTGTATCGTTGCTGTTGTTTTGGGTGCTGGTTTTATATATCTGCATGTTCTTTTTTGTTGGAGTGTTGGCTTTATATCTCCACCGGTTTTCGCCGTCTGATGACGGCTCAGTTGTTTACCTTGTTCCATATTATATGTTTCGCGGTTTGTGTCAGTACTTACTTTTGTGCACTAGTAGTTCAGTTGTGCGGATACGGCCAAGAGTCGTGGTGTTGAAATAGATGTCTTCGTTTTCCGGCACTGAAGTTTGGCGGCAAGATCACCTACATAACTCCTTCGAGTCCAAGTGCAGAACCGGTCTCCCCGGTGGTCTAGTGGTTAACCTCGAATGCTACTCCTAGGGCTGCTGTCGAGGGCTCGAGTCTCCGTATGGAGTGCGTTTATTCTGTGATGACACAAACTGTCGAAAGCGCATACTTGTAACGTGGATGGGGCGAAGGTGCTGACCCTTTTCTCGCAATCCAAATGTAAGGTCCGTACCGTGGTCGAGAGGGGGGGGGGGGGTGTACTCATGTCGTGCACGGCCGTAGTCATATGACCATAGACCCTCGCATCCCTACAATGTCGGGACGGAGCACATTGGGTTTTTCACCACCAGTCATGCACGAAACATGAAAAGCAAAAACCATTGCAAGTCTCTGACAGAATCGCGCAAGTCAAGAGTTATGACCGATCAAGCATAGTCAGCCTTACACCTTCCGGCACCAGCTACCAGGTACCAGGTACCAGATATGCCATACGTACCATAGACCAGAGTCCGCATGCCACAGAAAAAAAAAATATCTACGTGCGGGAGTACTTTTACCTCTTCAGCTGTTGTTGTCACTGGGGAGCACGCGAGGCCTATGCCTCGGTGATAAGGACCAATAGGAGTAGCCCGGGGCCTTGTCTGGACTCTTGCTCGGATTGCTGTTTTTTTTGTCATGCACAGCAGCATATCAAGGCTGCCGTTGGATGCCGTCTTGTGCCCTGATCAGAGTCAGTAGCTTTGGCCAGCCACGCCTACGCACGTGCCCGTCTAAAACCGACTAGGTCGTAGCTCCGGTGATTGTACCTATATGGGCTATGACCCTCTATTCCTCAAGGCATCGCACAGGGTCATAGCCCATTGGTTGGTACTGCTTCCCGTGATTCACGACGTAGACTGGTAAGCTCGTTCGTTCGGCTGCATTATTGGACCAAACCGTCGTCCCTTATGGCCTTGCTGTTATCTGTCTGCATTTTGTAATACTGAAGGCACACGTACCTAGCTCAGTACTAGCTAATTGTAATTGCTTTAGCGTGTGGCCTTACGTTTTCTGAGGTGTTTCCGTGGAGACAGGATTCTCATCCCACTGGAGGTGTTAATACTATTAACTCAGCAGTCATAATTTAGTATAACCTCGAATGGGATCTGCATACCACTTTCGCGGCAGCCTCGCAGGTGAAAGTAGCAATAATTCATGCCCGCTGCCTTTTGAAAATAGTATCGCTTGGATTTTTATTGAAAATGGCCATTTAGCCCATATACACAATCAATGTTCGAGCACTTAGGCCTGAATGACAGTAGACACCAACTATACCAGTCGCCTTATATTAGTGCACTTAATGGTCACTCGATTGACGAAGTCCATAACGTTTGGCCATAAACTTCCCGCATTTTTACTCGTACGAGTCTAAACGGAGTGAATTTTTTTCTCTTCCAGCCGAGACGGGCGTCCATTATATTTCTTTGGCACACTCCCCGCACTATATGATCTAAACTCGAATACCGCCAGCTTTGTGACCGCTGGCCAAACAGTACAATATAGACACAAAAAAAACAAGGAAACGAAACCTATTAGTGGAATTTTGCCCGTGTTCCGAATGTCGAGGGGGAAACTTCGGTCCTGACCAAGGACAGAAGAGACTGCAAAAGCGTCTTTGTGACACAAAAGTACCATAGCTACTAAAATATCGCAAAGAGCGTTGAGTTCGCACTGGGGTGCGATCTCTGCGCCCGTTTTCTCGGCAACGGTAAGGGCGCTAAAGCCGAACGGTTATGTTTTCGGAAGGGTCTCGACCAGAAAATTAGGAACACGCCTCCTTGTTCGGTGTCGGCGACCTCACCGTTCAGGAGAAATCGAGCGCTGACAAACGATCGCATCACTGTGCGAGCTCAACGCTCTTTCACGGAAGGGTTCCTTTTCCGTCCCCCTATCCCTGCCCGGCAAGGCGACATTTCCAGTGCACTGCCGCCCTCTGCGTATCATATACGTGCGTGGTATTCAGGCTATATGCAGTGTGCACTGCGACGCTATGCGAACCCATGAATGATTTTGTGGTGGTAATGGTGGTGGTGGTATCCAGTGCACTGCTCCCTGCATGACGTTGTTTACGTTTTTTAATCGATTATTTTAACACCGGTATATCTTGTATCACACGTAAATGTTGTACCGGTGGGGAATATTTTTTCTCTTGTTTTTGGTCTTATTGTTCGCCCCGCGTTGTCAATCCCTTGGTTCACTAGCCCAGCCCTCGCGTGCAGGCCTTAGCGGAGAGTACTTTCCCCGCGGGTGGTCCCCTCATGGTTTGTTCTTGCCACGGCCTTCCGACTGTTGCCTCGCCCTCGACCGCTTCGCCTGGGTCTACCTCCCGGCTCTTTCCGCTTGGGTTGTTTTGAATTTTGTAGGTTGCCCCAACCTTGCCACGGCACTCGTGTCCTCAAGGGGGAGAACGACAGCTTGTGGACGTCGAACTTCGTAACATATATTTTGGAACTGCGCGTGCGCTGCGATCGGACGACGCACTAATTATAGAGGTTTCTGGGGTTCGAGCTGTGCTGCATGCTCCACTGGCAGAACGACTGTATGCAGGCCTGTATTCAACGTCGAGTAAGTGCTAGGCAGGCCAACCATATATACCGGTATATATATTGTATGTATTACATAAATATTTTTGGCTCGAAACAGGGTTGTGGACGTGTGCCCTGTCACCCTCTTTACCGTCTTTATGTTTTATAAGTCGTGAGGCATGTAAATCGTGCAGTTTGTGGGGTTTCTTCCAAGCAAAACAAACGCCTCGTATGCACTACATTTGAATTGGGAGATAATCCGTTCGCTCGACGTAGAATACCCCCTCCGCAAGCGACAGTCAGCTACAGATATAACCCAACCGAGAGGACGAATAGACTCGTGGCGCAATAGAAGTAGCGCTCGTTGGCCAAACAATGGTTGGGACTGGCAGGGGATCCCGAACCGAGGGATCTCCTCGAGGCCGCCTTATAGGGGCGGTGGCTTATTGTCTAAATCACGACCTCTCGAAAACAATTGCTATCACAACCAGAGCTATTCCAGCCCAGAAACGAATATACGAGAAAACCCTTACGTCTCACCCGGTAGTTACACACTCGAGGAACTCAGCCGGTCCCAGTGACAAAATATTGCCTCAGAAAGCAAAAACTAAGTGCAACGCGCCTACCTACCTGCCTACCGTGGGATAGTGGGTATTGTCCAAACAAGGCATGCCTCATCGCTAGACCACAAAGAGGCCTAGGAATGAGGATGACTCATTGCAAAAACAAGGCATGCCCCATCGTTTCGAAAACTACGTTTTTGTTGTTTACTACAGTTTTCCGGTTGAATAAGAGGCGTATGAATTATCCATTGAGTTGCACTTGAACGTCATCTCGGGTTTATAGAATTTGGGTGGGGGTTTTAAGAGGCGGCACGGCAATTGCTGGGTGTATCCCTGCATCTCCTGAAAATTGCAAGTCACGTTGCGGAGACAACTCTGTAAATCCTGTGGTATACTTAATTTCTTAATTTCCCCTACTGTCGCGCGCTACGAGGGGTGAGAGGTAGCACGTTTTGTCGAAAATGACTTATGAGCGATCGGGCAACCTGGCCCTAACTCGTCGTGTTGCAATATTGTTCGTTGTATGCTTAGTACTTAGGCCGTGGCACTGTTCATCGGGTATATAACACTTTCGCTTTCCTCCAAAGGCAGGTGGCTTAATATTAGTATAGAGCTCGGCAAGTGAGGAGCCTCAGAAAAATGCACTGTATGCAGGTGAACTTCTACCGTTGTATGCGTCTGCAGTACTGTCGTTGTAAAACATAGTTGGCTACTCCATCCACCCCCGGCTTTTTCTTCGCACAACCATGCTCCGAATTCCCGAACCTGTAAACATATGCAGGTACAGGAATACCATGGACGTTTGTGAGGCGGCTAATAAGCAGGGCCTGGACACCATTATCAAGGTACGAACGGAGACTTCCAAACCATGATCAAGTCCGTGTGTAGCGTTGCATTCCATTTGCATCGATGTCGTTCTCGCATAATAACCCTTTCATCTCCACAACCTTGTCCGAGGTCACACTACACAGGCTCTCCTACAAATCTAGGGTTGGAAGAACAACGATTACAGCGGTCTCGCAGACAGGTGACCGGGAACCACCCTCCCCCCCCCTACACAATGCGGGCGTAAACATAACCTTTGTGAAGGCGTTGAATAACCTCTATAGGAAACCCCACAAGGTGGGGACAACCGCTCAATTCGGTACGCCTAATGGCGTGCTATACTTCTACGCCCAGCTTGTGCAGGGGGGAAGGAGGAGGAGGAGGGATCCCGTTGGGGTCCCGTTCCCCTGTGCTGGGTATAGCATCTACAGTAATTTTTCAGGGGAGTTTAGCTTGAACGGCTATCTACACTTCTTCGTCCCAACAAATCGACGTTCGGAAGCGTTGCGAGCGCAGGATCCTACATGTGTTGTAATATCAGACTCGTCCCGCGGTACGTATGTATAGAGGCTGGTGCGGTTAGTTTTTTCTCTTATGAGGCAATAGTTTGGGACCGATTGAGCTCCTCACGTGAGCGACCATCGTGCCAGCTAGTCTGGTACATTTACGACCGCATTATTTTTATGACTAGCGCATCCAGCGCATGCAAAGCTTGGCCAGATTGCGCAAACAGACATCCTTCGAGAGGTCGTCTTTCGGGCGAGCTGATGAGCTCCCTCATCAATGCGAGGGGCTCAGCAAATAAGCCACCACCCCTATAAGGCAGGCATTGCTCAATAAACATCGGATCTAGATATGTTAAACTGAGCATCTTGATCTCTAGAGACACGTTGGCGGTGTGATAAATACTTAGGCTTACAAATGCAGCCCCTAACGCAGCGTGAATCTACTACAACGCCTCTCCGAAATAAAACCACTATAGCTCCCTACTGGGTCACCCAACTCGACCCGGCATATTGTAGGACCCGACCCGTCCCGATCCGACCTTACCCGACCCGACCCGACCCGACCCGGCCCGACCGGACCCGACTCGACCGGACCCAACCTGGCTTGTTTATACGCAAGCTAGGCACATGGAAAATATGGTGATAGGAACGGACTTGTGCTACGTATGATAGAGGTAGCACTCTTTGTTACTCAAAAGCGGTTTGAATAACGGGGCTCCTGAACCCAACAGCATACTTCGTGATTCTGCTGCAACGGTTTCATACTTCGAGTATTGGTTTGCTGAGATCATGGGATTGGTAATCGGGCAGCACTTTTAGTTTCCTCCAACATCATGGTTTGACTTACTCGCCTCCTCGATTATATTTTTTGGATGACGGTACCCGCCTCGATTTGTTTTTTCTCCAGGATTACGATTTGAAGGCCTCCTTCTGCAGCTGTGCCGACTCGTCCAGGAGCATAGACTGCGACCATGTCTTAAACTAACCCGAGTGGGCCGGGAAGTCGGCTCTGGTACACGCGTGTGGGCTCATCGTCATCTATCTGCTCTCGCACGAAGAATCGGCCACCAGAGCGCACGGTTAGAATGAGAAGGATTTGAAAAAAATACGATTGGATCGTACGAAGCAGGGAAAGGGATATTGAAAAGAACGATTAACCTCGGCCAGGTCATGATCTACTTTACAGAAGTGGACCATCTGGTTCCTCGCCTGCCGTTGCTGTGAGAGGTTGTGCGGGAGCTGAGTAGTGCAGATTCAACCCTCGGGACCAATCTGCTGAAGATTGCAGAGTGGTCGGTTCCCACTCAGCAATACGAGGTAGATCATACAATATAAGGAATTTGCCTGCGACGCCGGGCCAACGACTGAGCCGTCTCAACTCATCCTCTTGTTTCTATCTTCGTTCGAAGAAGAAGAAGCAAAGGCTTGCTGAGTGATCTAGCTGCACTATCAGACTGCCTAGGATGAGGCCTTACCTCGAAGCGGGGATAGGGGATGGTTTTCAACCTATCCCGATTTCCGTCTTCGAGGGTCCGTTTGTATCTTGTCGACAGCTCTTCTTTTCAGATAGTGTGGGATGAAAGCTGGAGTATATAAAGCGTGCTTTCACCAGCGGGAATCGGTGATATGTCTGTGGTATATCAAACAATTTGCTTGGAAACATATCATCTTGGAAAGACTCTTGCAACGCCACTCGGCCACACTCATTTTAGCGTTCGGTGTGTGACGTTGTATGTTTGCGTATACTCTGGTGTGCAGTGTGTGTGCAGTGCGGGTACCATACATGGTGTATCCTTATATTTGGTCGGTTCCGTGTCTGTTCGTGTAGCATTGCGTACTTGTGCGAGGCGGGTTGGTTTGACCCGGCTGAGGTGTCGTACGTACTTCGTACACAGCTTAAGGCGGTCGTTGGTTAGTTCTGGTACAATGTCTATAGTTCCGTTCCTCGGCGGTTAGTTTTCTTTGTAGTGTTATCGTTTATTGGCGGTTACTGTTTCGTACCCACGCAACGTGCGCGAGATGGTGCAAAGGTGGCCTCATGAGGGACAAAGGATATTTTTTCTTTTTGCACGTGATGACGCGAGTCGTTTGGCGCACAGCTAGCTACAGCGGTTGCACGTTGTTTTTGCCACTGTAGTGTATCGTTGCTGTTGTTTTGGGTGCTGGTTTTATTTATCTGCATGTTTTTTTGTTGTTGGAGTGTTGGCTTTATATCTCCACCGGTTTTCGCCGTCTGATGACGGCTCAGTTGTTTACCTTGTTCCATACTATATTTTTCGCGGTTTGTGTCAGTACTTACTTTTGTGCACTAGTAGTTCAGTTGTGCGGATACGGTCAAAAGTCGTGGTGTTGAAATAGATTTCTTCGTTTTCCGGCACTGAAGTTTGGTGGCAACATCACCTACATAACTGCTTCGAATCCAAGTGCAGAACCGGTCTCCCCGGTGGTCTAGTGGTTAACCTCGAATACTACTCCTAGGGTCGATGTCGAGGGCTCGAGTCTCCGTATGGAGTGCGTTTATTCTGTGATGACACCAACTGTCGAGAGTGCATGTTTGTAACGTGGATGGGGCGAAGGTGCTGACCCTTTTCTCGCAATCCAAATGTAAGGTCCGTACCGTGGTCGAGAGGGGGGGGGGGCGTGTACTCATGTCGTGCACGGCCGTAGTCATATGACCATAGACCCTCGCATCCCTACAATGTCGGGACGGAGCACATTGGGTTCTCGCCAACCAGGCTTCTGTGTGACTCCGGATCTGCGATACGACTATACGGGAGAGGGCACGAGAAAGAAGGACGAAGACAATTAAGGGGGATGGCAAAAACAAATTTGAAAGCGCAAGATTGCATCCTCCAAACCGAGTCCATCGAGTGTGACTCTTTTGAGGTGGAAGGCAACGTCGTGTTCATCAACTAATAAGTAACTCCTGAACAGATCGTGATGTATCTGTACAGAACAGATCATCTAGATCACCTAGATCATTTAGTTAATCACCCGCGGTTATGAGTAGGTTGTGCGGGACCTGCCAAGTACAGCTTGATATATCAGAGAACGTGTGCTAGATCATGAAGATTACCGGCGTCCCACCCGGCAGCATGAGCTAGATAATCGTGCAAGAAATTGACCTGCTTTGAAAGAATCTACTCTAGATCGTCACGTACGAATCGAGGATCAGTATGATCTGCCCGCGGTGTCATCGATTCCCAATCGTGTGTGCCACGAGATTATTGATCACCACCATGCACTTCCTGGCTCCCTCCTTGTGCCTTCGGTGGCGGGTATCTGGGAAAAATGAAGGTGGGAGGAGAGAACGCTAGCGAAGGCGGCAGACCGCGGAAGCCAGACGTACATGACGATGTTGCGAGCAACGAGGAGAACCAGCAAAGCGTTCATCACCCATCTTAATCTGTTTTTTATATAGCAGATAACAGAGCAGGTAACGCGGCAGCATGCTTGTGACACTGCCTCCGTACGAGCGCGTTTTGGTAAACATATGGTCGCCGCGCGTGTGCCAAAGAGAGAGGAAGAGGGAGCAAGGCTCGTCACAATCAGGGCTGTATCGCCAGTCTAAGGTGTACAGTAGGACATGTGCCAGCCACGCGATATTCCAGAATGAGAAACAACACCATCACGTACTGGTAAGATTGCTCCTGGTATCTGCTGCCACCGCCGCCGCTGCAGGCACCGACAACAGTAGGTCCGACGCTTGCATACGTTAGAGGTGAACGCCACGTGCAGGTAGTGGCTCTCGATTCTGCCGCTGCCGCCGCCGCCGCCGCCGCTGTTGCATGCACCGCGAACAACAACAGCAGTCTCTAGGTCCGACGCTCCTCTCACTTGTAGGGTCTACCACAGTATTTGTCTGTTTTCATGCACTTCCATGGAAGTATACAATTTACTTCCGTGTTTTGTTTTTTACTTTCATGGAGGTAAAAACATACTTTCATGCCAGAAAAATGTACTCCCATTCAAGTAAAGGGAAGTACATGCACTTTTCCATTCAAGTTTTTTTTAAGTATACTTTCATGGGTGTAAATTGACTACTACGTGGAAAACTTTCATGGAAGTAGACCGTATTTACTGCCATGGAAGTAAAAACACTTCCATGGTTCAGTGGAAGTTTCCGTTTGGAGAGAGCCTTCGGCTACTAGACAGGTCTACAGTACCGGCCCACTCATAATCAAACCAGAAATCGGGCTTAGGCTGACTTTCTTATTCGAGAAAGGGGTGTGTCCCACACTGACTTCAGTATAATAGCTGTCGACTTTCTTAATTCCCCCGTAATGCTCAGGCTGAGTTTCTTGTGGGGCACTTTCTCATGAGAGGGCCGCTATAGTGTAATTCATTGAAATGAAAAAAATAAAACACACGATTGTTTACGAGAGAAAAGGGAAGGGAAAGCGCAACAACCCCGATGAACAAGCCCATCCATGGCCTAGATAGAACAAAACGGCATGTAGAAACAAAATCAGACTGGCGCTCCGACGGTTTTGGGTGAACCCTTTTAGGACAGCACTGTCTAGGGATACCTATTCCAGTCAAATTCCAAATGTTTTGTCCCCACCGGCGGTTAGTTTTCTTTGTAGTGTTATCGTTTCTTGGCGGTTACTGTTTTGTACCCACGCAACGTGCGCGAGATGGTGCAAAGGTGGCCTCATGAGGGACAAAGGATATTTCTTCCTTCACGTTGCGGAGACAACTCTGTAAATCCTGTGGTATACTTAATTTCTTAATTTCCCCTACTGTCGCGCGCTACGAGGGGTGAGAGGTAGCACGTTTCGTCGAAAATGACTTATGAGCGATCGGGCAACCTGGCCCTAACTCCTACTGTCGTGTTGCAATATTGTTCGTTGTATGCTTAGTACTTAGGCCGTGGCACTGTTCATCGGGTATATAACACTTTTGCTTTCCTCCAAAGGCAGGTGGCTTACTAGTAGTATAGAGCTCGGCAAGTGAGGAGCCTCAGAAAAATGCACTGTATGCAGGTGAACTTCTACCGTGGCATGCGTCTGCAGTACTGTCCTAGTAAAACATCATTGGCTACTCCATCCACCCCCGGATTTTTCTTCGCACAACCATGCTCCAAATTCCCGAACCGGTATACATATGCAGGTACAGGAATACCATGGACGTTTGCGAGGCGGCTAATAAGCAGGGCCTGGACACCATTATCAAGGTACGAACGGAGACTTCCAAACCATAATCAATCCCGTGTGTAGCGTTTCATTTCATTTGCATTGATGTCGTTCTCGTATATTAACCCTTCCATCGCCACAACCTCGTCCGAGGTCACACTACACAGACTCGCCTACAAATCTAGGGTTGGAAGAACAACGATTACAGCGGTCTCGCAGACAGGTGACCGGGAACCACCCTGCACAATGCGGGCGTAAACATAACCTTTGTGAAGGCGTTGAACAACCTCTATAGGAGACCCCACAAGGTGTGGACAACCGCTCAATTCGGTACGCCTAATGATGTGCTATAATGTTCAATGTATTCACAAGATTTTGTTCTACGCCAAGCTTGTGCAGGGGGGGAGGAGGAGGAGGAGGAGGAGGAGGGGTCCCGTTGGGGTCCCGGTCCCCTGTGCTGGGCATAACATCTACAGTAATGTTTCAGAGGATTTTCGCTTGAGCGGCTATTTACCCTTCTTCGTCCCAACAAATCAACGTTCGGAAGCGTTGCGAGTTGTCCGCCGGGTGTATGTGAAGGATCCTACATATGTTGTAAACTCAGACTCGTCCCACGGTACGTATCTATAGAGGCTGGTGCAGTTAGTTTTTGCCCTTCTGAGGCAAAAGTTTGACACCAATTGAGCTCCTCGCGTGAGCAACTATCATACCAGTTAGTCTGGTACATTTACCACTTCATTTTTTCTATGACTAGCGCATACAGCGCATGCAACGCTTGGCCAGATTGCGCGAACAGACATCCTTTGAGAGGTCGTCTTTCGAGTGAGCTGATGAGCTCCCTCATCAATGCAAGGGGCTCAGCAAATAAGCCACCACCATCCATATAAGATAGGCATTGCTCAATAAACATCGGATCTAAATATGTTAAACTGGGCATCTGGATCTACTTCGAAGTATAGAGATATGTTGGCGGTGTGATAAACATTTAGGCTTACAAATGCAGCCCCTAACGCAGCGCGAATCTACTATAACGCCTCTCCGAAATAAAACCACTATAGCTCCCTACTGGGTCACCCAACCCGACCCGGCATTGTAGGACCCGACCCGACCCGACCCGACCGGACCGGACCCAACCTGGCTTGTTTATACGCAAGCTAGGCATATGAAAAATATGATGGTAATACGAACGATAGAGGTAGCACTTTTTGTTACTCAAAAGCGGTTTGAATAACGGGGCTCCTGAACCCAACATCGCCGGAATTTCGTCATTCTGCTGCAACGGTTTCATACTTCGAGTGTTTGTTTTGCTGAGATCATGGGATTAGTAATCGGGCAGCACTTTTAGTTTCCTCCAACATCACGTTTTGACTTACTCGCCTCCTCGATTATATTGTTTGGATGACGGTACTCGCCTCGATTGTTTTGTTTCCAGGATTACGATTTGAAGGCCTCTTTCTGCAGCTGTGCCGACTCGTCCAGGAGCATAGACTGCGACCATGTCTTAAACTAACCCGAGTGGGCCGGGAAATCGGCTCTGGCACACGCGTGTGGGCTCGTCGTCATCTATCTGCTCTCGCACGGGAAATCGATCACCAAAGCGAACGATTAGAATGAGAAGGATCTGAAAAAAATACGTTTGTATCTTGTCGACAGCTCTTCTTTTCAGAGAGTATGGGATTAAAGCTGGAGTATCTAAATCGTGTTTTCACCAGCGGGAATCGGTGATATGTCTGTGGTATATGAAAACCATTTGCTTCAAAACATATCATCTTGGAAAGACTCTTGCAACGCCACTCGATCACACTCATTGTAGCGTTCGGTGTGTGACGTTGTATCTTTGCGTATACTCTGGTGTGCAGTGCGTGTGCAGTGCGGGTACCATACATGGTGTATCCTTATATTTGACCGGTTCCGTGTCTGTTCGTGTAGCATTGCGTACTTGTGCGGGGCGGGTTGGTTTGACCCGGCTGAAGTGTCGTACGTACTTCGTACACAGCTTAAGGCGGTCGTTGGTTAGTTCTGGTACAATGTCTATAGTTCCGTTCCTCGGCGGTTAGTTTTCTTTGTAGTGTTATCGTTTCTTGGCGGTTACTGTTTTGTACCCACGCAACGTGCGCGAGATGGTGCAAAGGTGGCCTCATGAGGGACAAAGGATATTTCTTCCTTTTGCACGTGATGACGCGAGTCGTTTGGCGCACAGTTAGCTACAGCGGTTGCACGTTGTTTTTCCTACTGTAGTGTATCGTTGCTGTTGTTTTGGGTGCTGGTTTTATATATCTGCATGTTCTTTTTTGTTGGAGTGTTGGCTTTATATCTCCACCGGTTTTCGCCGTCTGATGACGGCTCAGTTGTTTACCTTGTTCCATATTATATGTTTCGCGGTTTGTGTCAGTACTTACTTTTGTGCACTAGTAGTTCAGTTGTGCGGATACGGCCAAGAGTCGTGGTGTTGAAATAGATGTCTTCGTTTTCCGGCACTGAAGTTTGGCGGCAAGATCACCTACATAACTCCTTCGAGTCCAAGTGCAGAACCGGTCTCCCCGGTGGTCTAGTGGTTAACCTCGAATGCTACTCCTAGGGCTGCTGTCGAGGGCTCGAGTCTCCGTATGGAGTGCGTTTATTCTGTGATGACACAAACTGTCGAAAGCGCATACTTGTAACGTGGATGGGGCGAAGGTGCTGACCCTTTTCTCGCAATCCAAATGTAAGGTCCGTACCGTGGTCGAGAGGGGGGGGGGGCGTGTACTCATGTCGTGCACGGCCGTAGTCATATGACCATAGACCCTCGCATCCCTACAATGTCGGGACGGAGCACATTGGGTTCTCGCCAACCAGGCTTCTGTGTGACTCCGGATCTGCGATACGACTATACGGGAGAGGGCACGAGAAAGAAGGACGAAGACAATTAAGGGGGATGGCAAAAACAAATTTGAAAGCGCAAGATTGCATCCTCCAAACCGAGTCCATCGAGTGTGACTCTTTTGAGGTGGAAGGCAACGTCGTGTTCATCAACTAATAAGTAACTCCTGAACAGATCGTGATGTATCTGTACAGAACAGATCATCTAGATCACCTAGATCATTTAGTTAATCACCCGCGGTTATGAGTAGGTTGTGCGGGACCTGCCAAGTACAGCTTGATATATCAGAGAACATGTGCTAGATCGTGAAGATTACCCGTGTCCCACCCGGCAGCACGAGCTAGATCATCGTGCAAGAAATAGACCTGCCTTGAAAGAATCTACTCTAGATCGTCACGTACGAATCGAGGATCAGTATGATCTGCCCGCGGTGTCATCGATTCCCAATCGTGTGTGCCACGAGATTATTGATCACCACCATGCACTTCCTGGCTCCCTCCTTGTGCCTTCGGTGGCGGGTATCTGGGAAAAATGAAGGTGGGAGGAGAGAACGCTAGCGAAGGCGGCAGACCGCGGAAGCCAGACGTACATGACGATGTTGCGAGCAACGAGGAGAACCAGCAAAGCGTTCATCACCCATCTTAATCTGTTTTTTATATAGCAGATAACAGAGCAGGTAACGCGGCAGCATGCTTGTGACACTGCCTCCGTACGAGCGCGTTTTGGTAAACATATGGTCGCCGCGCGTGTGCCAAAGAGAGAGGAAGAGGGAGCAAGGCTCGTCACAATCAGGGCTGTATCGCCAGTCTAAGGTGTACAGTAGGACATGTGCCAGCCACGCGATATTCCAGAATAAGAAACAACACCATCACGTACTGGTAAGATTGCTCCTGGTATCTGCTGCCACCGCCGCCGCTGCAGGCACCGACAACAGTAGGTCCGACGCTTGCATACGTTAGAGGTGAACGCCACGTGCAGGTAGTGGCTCTCGATTCTGCCGCTGCCGCCGCCGCCGCCGCTGTTGCATGCACCGCGAACAACAACAGCAGTCTCTAGGTCCGACGCTCCTCTCACTTGTAGGGTCTACCACAGTATTTGTCTGTTTTCATGCACTTCCATGGAAGTATACAATTTACTTCCGTGTTTTGTTTTTTACTTTCATGGAGGTAAAAACATACTTTCATGCCAGAAAAATGTACTCCCATTCAAGTAAAGGGAAGTACATGCACTTTTCCATTCAAGTTTTTTTTAAGTATACTTTCATGGGTGTAAATTGACTACTACGTGGAAAACTTTCATGGAAGTAGACCGTATTTACTGCCATGGAAGTAAAAACACTTCCATGGTTCAGTGGAAGTTTCCGTTTGGAGAGAGCCTTCGGCTACTAGACAGGTCTACAGTACCGGCCCACTCATAATCAAACCAGAAATCGGGCTTAGGCTGACTTTCTTATTCGAGAAAGGGGTGTGTCCCACACTGACTTCAGTATAATAGCTGTCGACTTTCTTAATTCCCCCGTAATGCTCAGGCTGAGTTTCTTGTGGGGCACTTTCTTAGGAGAGGGCCGGTATAGTGTAATTCATTGAAATGAAAAAAATAAAACACACGATTGTTTACGAGAGAAAAGGGAAGGGAAAGCGCAACAACCCTGATGAACAAGCCCATCCATGGCCTAGATAGAACAAAACGGCATGTAGAAACAAAATCAGACTGGCGCTCCGACGGTTTTGGGTGAACCCTTTTAGGACAGCACTGTCTAGGGATACCTATTCCAGTCAAATTCCAAATGTTTTGTCCCCACATCGGGATTCCAGTCCTAAAGGGGTTAAGGAGCCCCGTCGTTTCGAAAATACCTTAGCCAAAAGACGGTACAGTACCCTTAACGTGTAGCGCGTGTGATGTGATACCTTAAAGCTATAGATGGTTGAGTTTTGGGACACCGCAAAGATCGCTCGCGTGTTCTCTTTGGTAGGCCAGACAGGCCTAGAAGAACGTTCTAAACCACTAAAACGTTCCTTAGTGTCGGAACTCCCGATAAGTATGAGAAGTTCTCGTAAGCATATATATAGGAATGGGACAGATTGCGACAGATGGTCGATTCCCACTTCATGGTGTATAAGCAGTAGACCTTTCAAGGCAGATCTCTTGTCGACCTTGAATTGTCTATGTGTCATGTCATGTTGCCGGGTGGGACCCGTATAGTCTTGTGCATGGCCTACGACCTACCAGGTACTGCATGTGTCCTGGGTTGGATATGTACTGTCTCTCACAACGGCACGTGGGTAGCTAGATAATCTAGATGATCTAGATGATCTAGATGATCTAGATCACGCCGTGGTCTATCTGTAGATGATCTAGATCATTATATATCTGTAGATGATACATAGGTCATGATATATCTGTAGATGATCTACAGATCATGATATATCTATAGATGATCTGAATCATGATCCATCTGTAAGTGGTCTAGATACGTCTGGTGGTCTAGATCACGATCCATCTGTAGCTGGTCTAGACCAAGATCTATCTTTAGATGATCTAGAACATGATATATCTGTAGATGATCTAGATCATGATATATCTGTAGATTATCTGGATCATGACATATAATATCTGTAGATTATCTAGATCATGATATATCTGAATATTATCTAGATCAGGATATACCTGTAGATGATCTAGGTCATGATCTATCTGCAGAATACATATAACTGTATATGATCTAGATCATGATCTATCTGTAGCTGATGTAGACCATGATCTATCTGTAGATGATCTAGATCATTGTGTATCTGTAGATGATTTAGATCATGATCTGTCGGAGGTGGTGTCGTATTCAGCGAGACAAGCGCGCGTAACACGCGAATCGCATACCCTCGAGCATTTGCACGCGGTAGGGGTCGGGCTTACTTTCTGAGCTCCTCCCTCGCATGTGAGGATCTCCATACACCACCTGAATCCTTACTTTCCAAGACAAGGCTGTTCACGCACCAACCCGGCGAACAATTTGTTGAAGCTACGTATATACCACTGGTACAGTAGTGCTAAAACAGATATACTCTATACGAGAAAATATATATATATATATCTATGTTGGACCGGTATTTTACGGGGGACCATATTGAATAGGGCACACATTAAACCCTATATACTTTCCTCTGTTTGCTACGTAACAATATTTTATCCTATTTTTTTTATGGCCCTTCGTAATAGTCGCTCGCTTGGCATGCTCAACCGGTCCCAGTGACAAAAAATATTGCCTCATAAGGAAAAAACTAACTGATCGTACCTAACCCTATAATGCCAGTATAAGGTATACCGTCGGATGATTCTGGGGTACAGTATCTGAACGATATATGTAGTAGAGGGTATAGTTGCTCAGTGGCGAGGTTTCATCCCCCCCCCCCCCCCCAAATCAAATCCGGAAGAGCTCTGGTCCCAGAAAGTGTTCCGTGTCGTACTTCTATCGCGGCTTGCGTCGCCCGCCGTTTGACTAAGAAAAGACCCCTGGTACACTGCGTGTTATTTAGAACGCACGGCTCTGGCTGATGTCTTGGGGAGCGAGCGTATATCGTAAGGTTTTTTTAAATCACGCTTAAAACCCTGCTCAGCGGCGGGAGCGCTATACTACGAAATCCCACCTATGCTCACGAGGTTCTTCACGGAATGTGTCACAGTATAAAAGGTGTCAAGGAGTTTGCTCAGATTACACCATGGATGCGTTTTCTTGATGGCGGGGGGGAGCGGGGGGGCGTACTCACTTGTTGCTTGCCTTAGTCATTTGACCATTGACCACGCATCCCCTTCGAGACGGAGCGGGGGAGGGATAGGGGGGGGGGTACTCATTTGTTGCTTGCCTTAGTCATTTGACCATTGACCACGCATCTCTTCCGAGACGGAGCGGGGGAGGGTCAGCGTACTCATCTGTTGCTTGCCTTACTATCTGTCATTTGACCATTGACCACGAATCCCTTTCGAGACGGAGCATTATACTTGAAGGGGGGGGGGGGGGGTAAGTTTTAGATGCATGCTACGGTGGTAGAGGTGCACCTGCATACAGGACACTTTCTGAGGGCCCTCACGTTAGGAGGTCTATACTAATAGTAAGTAAACAAAAAACTGATTTGGGAGGGGGAAAAAAAAACTATTAATAGGTACGTACCCGACGAACAATCCCCATATAAACTCCTAAGTATAAAAAACTATATATACTTCGAAGTATATATAATATATATATATATATATATTGCAACACAAAAAAGAAATTCCAACGATTTTAGGTTAAGGAGGCCCGTCATTCAAAACCAATTTCAGCCAAAAAGTGCTACTATCCAACTCACACTTCCCACAACGAACTATATCTGTAACCTCTCTAAACGGAACCCCTCCCCACACACTCCACCGCCTCCTGGCCGGTAAAAACCCCACGAGCTCCGTCCCGGCATTGTAGCGTTGCGAGGGTCTATGGTCATACGACTACGAACGTGCATGAGTATCGAGTACACCCCCACCCCCTCCTTTCTTCCCAGCCACTTCCAAGCAAAGACGTGTCGACTGCTCCCTCTCCCTTGCCCTGTGACGGACACAGCCGTCACGGACGACTGTCAAGGACATCCGCCAAGGACAACCGTCAAGGAAAGTCGTCAAGGACATCCGTCAAGGAAAACCGTCAAGGACAGACGTCAAGGACAACCGTCATGGACAAACGTCAAGGACGACCGTCAAGGACGACCGTCAAGGATAACCGTCAAGGACAACCGTCATGGACAACCGTCAAGGAAAGCCGTCAAGGACAACCGTCAAGGAAAACCGATAAGGACGGCCGTAAAAGACAACCATCAAGGAAGACAGTCAAGGACAACCGTTAAGGACAAACGTCAAGGACAACCGTCAAGGACAACCGTCAAGGACAACCGTCAAGGACAACCGTCAAGGACAACCGTCAAGGACAACCGTCGAGGACAACCTTCAAGGACAACTGTCACAAGGACAACCGTCACAAGGACAACCGCCACAAGGACAACCGTCACACGGACAGCCGTCACAAGGACAACCGTCCCGAGGACAACCGTCACGAGGACAACCGTCACAAGGACAACCGTCACAAGGACAACCGTCACAAGGACAACAACCGTCAAGCAACCCCCCTTTCTCGAAAACTAGTATAAAATCAAAAGCCTCACGCAAAGAAAAGGGCTCCCCTACACGAAAAAAAAACTACTACTACTACTACTACTGTAGTATACCACTACACAGAACATGCCAGACAACGCACCCCCGGCTCGAGATGAACTTTATAATCTGGGTGTTTCGACAACGGAGATAGTGTAAACGCCAAGCGATGTTATATGCGTCTGTCGAAAGGTCTTGACGCGAGGTAATTTCCAACGCCGCCGTTTTCGGTGTATGTGCGTACGCCCCCCCCCCGGGACGTTTTTCAGATAAAATTGACCTTGAAGTTCGTGCAAGGGGTGTGTTATCTTCAAGTGATACACGGTAAGTCTAGAGAAAAAGCCTTTGTGGACCGTGAACAGACGCATTTTCTACCAACCATCGACCCCCGGACGCGTGCTACGGTAGAGGAAGCACTTTTTGGCCGAATCGTTTTCTGAACGATCGGGCTCCTTAGTAACCCAAATCCGCCGGACCTTCATTTTTGTGGCGAATAATGTTTCAAAATATACTTCGGTCGTGAGATTTCGCATCCGGCAGCACTTTTATTTTCCTCCAAAATCATTTTTCGGTGAGGTATGACGCTCCTTACGTGAGCTCAGAAAAAACATGGTGCACCTCTGTCGCAGCATGCGTCCCCGTACCCCCCCCCATCCCCGACCAACCACCCGCGCCATTGCCCCAGGCGCTTCCTGCAGACCACGCTTTTCGGTGCGCCGCCGACTAAAGCAGAGAGAAAGAGAAGCAAAAAAACGAAACCAAACATACTGCAGAAAAAAACTGCCTCGAGTCCACAGTCCCATCACGTACGAAGCATACCGATAGCCGCTGACGGCACTACTGTACGAGTCCCTGAGCGACTTAATCCGCGTTACGGCGAGAAGCCGCTGGACATTTTAGAGTCGAAAAATGTGTTTGTTTTTGTTCACAGTGGTAAATGCGGTCATCTATTCGCTGAGGAGATGGCACAGAAAACGAACGCGCGAAAAAAAAAAAAAAACACTTTCTGATCAAAACATTACATAAGGTGTATATACCAGGTATGACTTAAGACGGGTTTTTACGAGAACAAAAAAAAAAAACAATAAACAAAAAAAGCAAAAAAAAACAAACAAACAAACAGCAAAAAAAGAAAAACTAAACTAAACTAACACTCAAAACTCCAAAAACCGGACAAGGTCTTCGGGACAAGGCCAAAAAAAAAAAAAAAACATACACAGCACACATCGAAGCTCCATTTACCCAACTTCGACAAGCATCCACACACGCTCGAGAACATCAGATCAGATCCTCCCGAGGAGGGGCAGGGAACCAGCGTGCCATGACAAACATCTTCTCGCTCATCGAGACGCGGAAGAATCCACCGCCATCGCCGTCGCCGCTACCGTCACCGCCGCCTCCGTCGTCGTCTTCGTCTCCCCTCTTCCAAAAACGCCTCAGAGAGATGCCGTCGAAACCCTCCACCGTTTCCCGGGTCTGGTATTTTGTTTTATCGTGAGACGTCGAGAGAACGGAACACGGTCACGTAGTTGAGGACAAGAAAGCTACCAAGCGGAACCGAGAGTTACCGATTGCGACCTGTACAGAAATTTCCCAGCCAATCGAGAGTTGCCTATAGATCGAAGCAGAAAGTTACCCGAGCCAACCAAGAATTACCGGGTGAGCCGAGAAAATACCGAGTGATCCAAGGGTGTGCGCGGATCTGAATCCCAGACACCCCACTACCCCCCCCGCTCCGTCTCGAAAGGGGTGCGTGGTCAATGGTCAAATGACTAAGGCAAGCAACAAATGAGTACGCCCCCCCTCCCCCTATATTGGTCAATGGTCAAAATACTAAGGCAAGCAACAAATAAGTACGCCCCCCCCCCCCTATAAACATATGATATATTTATAGGTTGGGTTGGCGTCGGTTGGCAACGACGCTGTAAAACACGCCACTCGCTGCGTGAGCTCGACAACCAGGGTGCCGTTTTTTTTTTTTGGCGGTCACCAAAGCTGGCGGTCGAGTAGATCATTTGTGCGGGGTGGAGAACCTTTGCTCCGCACAAGGGGAATGGTCGTATCACGTAGTGTTAATATGGTAAGGCATCTGCGAGGCAGTTACATAGTAATACCGATTGCTGTCTCCGGAAGTGGAATTAACTCATTGAAGCTGTCGTCCATATGCAAGTCCGCCTCACAAGCGGTTCTTAGTAGGATGCAGCTCAACCTTTATGCGACTCGCCCAACACCTCACGGCGCTTCGAGCTTGGTGCTAGCAATGTCTGCCTGGTCGGTGAAAACCCGACATGCCCCGTCCCGGCATTGTAGGGATGCGAGGGTCTATGCTCATACGACTACGGCCATGCATGAAAATGAAGTACCCGCCTATATTGGAGGGGGGGGGGGAAAGTGTTTTTTTTTTTGGTGTTTTTTGTTGGTCTCTCACGCCTGCAGACGCTGCTCTATGTACGTGTGTCTATGGTCTACTACTGCTTGGCTTTGGGTGTGCACTGTGTACACAATGGTTTATACAAGCATACTGTACAAGGAATGTATTGATACTGTCGGGAGGGCCGGAGTTGGGGAACCGCACACTCGCCACACCAGCCACTCGTAACAAGATTGAAAAACAGAAACGCTGAGTGGTGTTGTATTGTCTAGAAGGGCTTGCCTACCCTTGGGAATGCGGGGACGGTTCACCAACATCCCCTGCTATATTGGTTTATATAGGTTTTAGTGCGGAGTTGGTTAATATAGGTAACAGTATGGTACTGCGGTGTATGGATGGTCTGATTTCGTTTATATAGGATTTAGAATGGTATGTACTCCCCTATACGCCGGAGGGTGCCTAAAATCAAAATTTTGACCCCCCACCCCCCCTATATTTGGTTTCCCAAAAATAAAATTTGGAGTGTTGTGTCGGATTTGTTTTTTCGGAGACCCTTGAGTGATCGAACCCAGAGTGACTATCTAGGCGAATCGTAAAAACCGGGGGAAGGTTGGTTACCAAGCGAAGTTAGAGTCACACACCTCTCGATCAAGAGTGACCCGACCAACCCCAAACGTTATCGGGGGAGCGGAAAATATACTGATTGTGATCGAACCGAAACTGACTGAGCGAACACAAAATTACCGGGCCAAGTTACCGAGTGCATCAAGAGTTACCTATCGATTGACCGAAATTACCGAGCCAACCGAACGCTACAGAGGGAACCGAAACATTGCCGATTATTCGAAACCGGAAGTGACGCTGAGTGAACCGGAAATTACGCCGCCAGGCGAAGTTTCAGGGGGCAGCCGATTTTTTTTTCTCACATACGAAGCGACAGTTATAGTTGAGGGAACAGAAAAGTGCCAAGCCGGCGGAGCCTTGTCACCCACTGTAGTGACCAACCAGAAAGATACCCAGCCAACAGAAGCCTAACTAGAGAGAAATAGCAATAGCGGTAAGTATCTTTATCCAATCAAGTTGGTCCGAATCCTGGAACAAAAAGGTTCGAACCACACCTTCCAAAAAGGTTTACCAGGTACATGATAACTCTTACCAATCGGCATCACTCGTGTCAAGTACTTCCCGTCGGAACACTCGACCAAACACGAGCAAGGAGCTGAAACGTTCAGAAGATGTACGGCTACTTATACCGTTACACTGCCTGTGCCTAGGGCGTGAGCAGGCGTAGAAGGTGATACGGTAATACTGTGCCTAAGACGTGGGGAACCATAAGTTACGGATCGAAACAACCGAAAAGTTACCCCGAGCGAAAAACCGAAACACTGCCAGGCCAGCCAAGGGTGCGCGCGGATCTGAATCCCAGACACCCCAATATTGGAGGGAAAACCCGGACCCTTGTGATCCCAGGAAAATATAAGTCAACTCTTTATTTTATGCCCCCCCCCCCACCAGCGGAAAAATAATAGGGGGGGTCTCTAATACCAAGTGAAAAAAGAACAAAAAACGAAAAAACAAAAATGGTTTTCGCTCATTTCGTCCTGTGATCAAAGCAAACCGGTTTGTTTTCCATTCTGACCTTCCTAGGAGTGTGGTGTCGTTTTCTCTTTTTTTCGTGCGACCTTGGGCCAGCCCCACGTAACAAAGCAAAAGCCGAAAGTTTTGCTTTTGTTAGGCAAACCAAGCGTTTGTCTCAAAACAACAGATTGCGAACGTGTACGACGATAGGCAATACAAATACAACCCGTTCTGGCAATAACGTTCAACATCCTTGATTCCGGTGTGTATCGATAACCATTCAGGCATCTTAGCCATGAAACATTGTGTACGAATCAGCCTCGGGTTGTCTTTTTTTTTTCCTCGAAAAGTCGAGTTTTCAGGGGGAGATATATACATATGACATCAAGCTCCTCGATCGAAGATCGTCAGAAAAACAATTTTTGGTACCTCTCTACCCGTAACATGCGCCTGCAATTCGAGACAAAAAATATCGTATGCCATCCCTTGCGACGCTCGCTTTTGACTTACAGGGGTGGCGCCTTATGTTTCTGGGGCTCCTTACACTTGGGGGGGCAGCGACGGATTGCCTCGGGGACGTTGGCCCAGTAGGGAACATGCCATGCAAGTTGGATAAACTCTCGTTCCAATCGATTCTCGATCGTATTGGAAATTCAAGTATTTTGGGACTCCCTGCTTCAATTCGAGCGGATCGCCTTCCCCTCGCCCTAAATTACGAACGAATTATCGGCTGCTCTTTTTTTTTTCATCAATCAAAAAAACCTTCAAGTCGGACTCAATAAAAGTAAAAAAAAAGAAAGAAAAGAAGAACGATTTGAATCGATTCGATTTAAAACCTTTCTTCGTGAATACCGGCCCTAGCTCTGCATCTTATTTATAATAGTAAGTCACCGAAAATACTGATTTTGATAAAGAAAACTAAAAGTTGAAACCCAGTGTCGCAATCACAAAGCCTACATATATAAGTATACCACCAATAACTTTGAAGTTATACAACTACAGTAGAGGGGAGCATAGTATGCAATACCTACGGTACACATAAAAACCAAATAATGTTTTCACCCATATTCACTAACAAAAATTTGATCCTATTTACTATGGTTCTGTGTAATATTACGGAGGACCATAGTAAATAGGACAAAAAAATGTTAGTAAAAATAGGTAAATGTATACCGTAGGTATTGCATACTATGGTCTCCCGAAATAGTCGAACTACTGTAATATGCAGGTTTTGGGGTACGTGATGGGCCACGATTACTATAGGTCCTCCGTAATAGCCAAGCCGCTTGAGACGTTTCCGCAAGCAAGCAAGGGTGTCATTTACATACACTTCCGGCCCTCTCATAGGAAAGTGCCCCACAAGAAACTCAGCCTAAACATTACGGGGGAAATAGGAAAGTCGACAGCTATTATACCGAAGGTAGTGTGGGACACACCCTTTTCTCAAATAAGAAAGTCAGCTTAAGCTCGATTTCTGGTTTCTTATGAGCGGGCCGGTACTGTATAGAGGAACGTTGACAGGGTAGCCCCGTCAGCTGCAATGCTTCGAGGAGCTCGCTCAGATACAAATATAGGGTGTTTGCTATATTACAAAATATTTCAAACCGACGAACACGAGGAGCTGATTGGTTTAAACAGGTGACCAATCCGATTAGGCGCTATGGTAGCCAATCAGAAGCTGCTCCGTTTGCTATCCAACCCAACAACACTTGAGGTTCAAACCGTCCTGTCGGTTGGGTTTTTTTCCTACAGCAACAATGTGTTGGTGGGTTGGGGTCGCTACTACGTACCGGGTATCAGGTACCAGGTAGGAAGCAGACTGCAAGAAACCCAAGCCAACCCATGTTTCCCCCCAAACACCCCACGTACTCGTGATGATAAATGTTTGCGCGGAACAAAATGCAGGATCTGCCGTTACCCAGGTCTTCAGCGTACCTCGAACATGTCGAGGAGGCGGTTCTTGAACGGGTCGCCGGTGACCACGAAATCGAACTTTGAGAAATCCACCCCTTTCTCCTGCATAAAAAAAAAACATTGAAAAAAACAAACAAACACTAACATAAAAAGAAAAAAAACAAAAACAAACAAACAAACAAAAACGTATGCCAATATACATTAATTGGGATGACCAAAGTAGGGCCAAAATAGGCGAGTTGCGATCGCTGTTAGCGCGACCGCAAGCATGCAAAACCACGCACGGCGGATAGACGTCAGAAGGTTTCAGGCGGAACACGGCAGGACCGGACGGGACCGGACCGAACAGGGCAGGGCAGGACAGAACACAACCAGACAGGACAGGATAGGACAGGACAGGAAAGGACAGGAAAGGACAGGACAGGACAGGACAGGACAGGACAAGACAGGACAAGACAGGACAGGACAGGACAAGACAGGACAGGACAGGACAAGACAGGACAGGACAGGACAGGACAGGACAGGACAGGACAGGACAGGACAGGACAGGACAGGACAGGACAGGACAGGACAGGACAGGACAGGACAGGACAGGACAGGACAGGACAGGACAGGACAGGACAGGACAGGACAGGACAGGACAGGAAAAATAACAAGACAAGACAAGACAGGACAGGACAAGAAATAACAAGACAAGCCGGGACAGGACAAGACATAACAAGACAAGACAGGACAACGAACAAAACAAGGGCGAGCGAGCGACAGAGCCGATGGCGACGCAACAACCGACCCCAACACCACTATTACCAACAATCACCAACATCAACGCCAATGCTATCACGGCAACACCCGTCACCAACAACACTACCACCACCAACACCAACACCAGCTCAACCCCGGCACCGATGGTCCCAGCACGACCACAACCACCACTACTCCCATCAACAGCAATACCAACACCAGAGCCGGTACCAACACCAACGCCAAAGCCAACCACAAATCCACCAACATCAAGGACATCAGACCAACAAAACCCACTCACCCACCCACGTACCCACATACCCACCCCACCCACGCTTTCCAGACACCAACCCACTCAGCCAGCCAGCCAGTCGGCCAGCCAGCCACCCACCTGCTTGGAGTAGGAGACTCCTCTCTTGCGTTCCAAAAATCGCGATACGCCCGACATTGCCGCTTCCGCATCCACGTGCACCGAAGCTACCTGTACATGCCAACAATCCAACGGGCGGACAGATCATTTACAGATACGTTTTATACAGACGATCTACAGATAGATCATCTATATCATCTAGATACTAACCCGCCGTTTTGGTATGTTGTGCAGGATCTGTGTAGTACAGATCCAACCCAGGGAACATGCCCTAGATCATACAGATCATACAGATCATACAGATCATACAGATCCTACAGATCATACAGATCATACAGATCATACAGATCATACAGATCATACGCATCATACATACCATACAGATCATACAGATCATACAGATCAACAGATCAGGAATACATCTGCCTTGAAATATCTAGATCATCATCAAGCGGGAATCGAGCATCTGCGAGGGGCAGCACGATACAACGTGTCCACGGTCTCGTGGGGCAACGAAGCGGGTGATAGGTACAGTGGACTCGTCGGTCAAATGGGCTTGCAAATTAAAATATTGCAATACACATCGGATGCGAAGATATTGGCAAGTTTGAGAGTTCAGGAGCCCCATCAAAAAGTGTGTATGTTAATAGCAGGTATCGAGTCAAATACTAAGCTACCCGACCATGAATACCCTGGTAAAATCTCAATCCCTGGTTCATAAAAATACAACACACTTCGTACAGGTCATCTACAGATAGATCATCTAGACCCTGAGCTGTGATTATGATTATGAGACGTCGTGAGGGATTCGTACAGTACAGATCTAACCCAAAAAACATGTGGTAGGCTATGCAGATTTCACGGCTCCCACCCGGCAACGTGAGCTAGATCATACAGATCATACAGATCATTCAGGTCAGGAATCGATCTGCTCTGGAAGATCTAGATCATCGAGTAGAAATGATCTATTAATAGATCATCTATCTGATCTGTGCCAGGTATGGAACAATCCAGGGGTACAAGTAGCCTTTACCGCGTCACTGAATTACTAACTACTGTAGGTTCAAGTATGGAAATCGGGGAATATTTTACTATACGCCTTCAAATGGGGTCTACCAATCTTGCAAAAACAAACATGCCTGATTTCGAGACAAAGCTCATCATAAGGGTCGAGGCGGGGTCAGGACTGGGGTTGGGGCTATGGTCAGGGTTAGTGTCGAAAGTAGTGTTTTCGGCGTTTTCCGAAACACTCCTTTTCATAACACTGGAACCACACGCGGGCCACAACCAATTCCCCGATTCCTGTACTTTATCCTAGATAATTATTCAGAATCGCGGTGAAGGCGGCTCCAAGGGTATCGCTAATATACAGGGTGGGTAGATAAGATCGACGGGTATGGTATCGAGTCGAATACTAAAGCTACCCCACTACCCGTATATATATATAGTATCCCGATTCCCAAACTCTACCCGTCTTCTCGAGTATCGTATCTCGACCACAGGCTAACACATATTTCGACGGGCACTGTATTGGGCGGGCAGTAATATGGGTAGCATATATACGTTTGTGGGTTTTACAGCCTTACCCGCAAGTAGAGGACCGGGTAAGCACGGGTATCGGTAAGTATTGGGTCAAATGCTATCACGGGGGGCCATAGTAAATAGCACCTGCAGTACACGCAAAAACCTGTATGTTTCCCTATTTATACTAACAACATTTGGTCCTATTTACTATGTTCCTCTGTAAATAAAGCTTAATACGACTACCAGGGTATAGCACGAGCATCTCAAGTCCTAGTTTTTGTAAGACTGCGACGGGTAATATATTGGGGGGCTCGGCCATCCTCATCGACCTCCCGACGCAGAGCCTTCAGCGCAATCGTGAACCCCAAAACACACATCTCCTGCTAAAAAACAGCCAAAACGAAACGGAGTACGTACACAGTACGTACACACTTGGTAAAAATCGCTAGCATATATATCAATAAAAAAAATAAAAAAATGCCCTCTCCCCCAAACCCTCCACGCGGCTCGCTGAACACCTCGCGGCGCTTCGCGCTTGGTTTCAAGCACATGCCTGCCTGGTCGATGAAAACCCAACGTGCTCCATCCTGGCAGTGTAGGGATGCGACGGTCTATGTATATAGCATGCGACTATGGCCATGCATGATATGAGCACCCCCCCCCCATCTCCCGCCGGCCATGCATGACACGAGCACAAACACCCCCCCCGCCCCTTTTCAAGCCGAACATCCCTCACCTTATCAGGGCCCCAGCCATCCTCGTCCACCGCGCGATGCAGAGCCTCAAGAGCAGCCGCTCCGGGGTAGTTAGCCCTAGAAGCAAAGACCGCAATCGATGTGGTCGCGACCGTGGCCGCCACAGCGAGAGTCACCACTAGGCCCAGGATAATTCTCATCACCACGCTCCTGGTAGACGGCCCAACAAATAATGCAAAAGGAGAGGGGAGGAGGCGGGAGGGGAGGGAGGGGAAGAGTATCCGAGCGAACAGACCGCCGGGGGGGGGGTACTCATTTGTTGCTTGCCTTAGTCATTTGACCATTGACCACGCATCCCTTTCGAGACGGAGCGACCGCCGGGGTACTCATTTTGTTGCTTGCCTTAGTCATTTGACCGTTGACCACGCATCTCTTTCGAGACGGAGACGGCGACGGGGGGGAGGAGGGAGGCACACCTCTGGCCACGGCTCTTGTACAAAGCCGGGAAGGGTAAAGAAAACTTCTACATACGAGTTCAGCTGAAAGTAAAGGTGACCTATAAAAAGGGGGAACTTAACAAATCAGAACCAAACGAAGCGTGCTGCGATGGAGGTGGCGTATTTTGGATGATTATTATTCGAACGAGGGGGCTGGCTCCTTAACCCATTCAGAACTGAAAAAAAAATGATACCATACTAATTCCAAGTATTACGGAGGACCATAGTAAATAGGACCTACCGTATACACAAAAACCTGTATATTTCCGTATTTTTACCAACAACATTTGGTCCTATTTACTATGGCCATCCGTAATAGTGTGTCCCCAAAAATACGTGGGACCAGTTCTTAAGGGGTTATAACCCAATCTCGTCGATCATTCACCACGTTGACGTTATTAGTAACAGCCGTACACAGTAGTCCCGCATCACTATTTGTAGGATGCAATATAGCACCACCACCTGAAGTACCACCAAGTAACCCACCCCTTAAGAACTGGTGCCACGAATTTGGGGACGAACTACTTGGAATTAGTGTAGGGCATTTTCTTCAGTTCTGAATGGGTTATAATAAGGTAACCTCCGGTCCATGAGAAGAAACGGGCCCACGAAAAACTGTTTGCGTTATCAGCCGAACGACGACGACGACGACGACAGGAGTGTTATTATAACGAAAATCCTGATGCGCTTCGAAGCGTTTCATTGGTGGGTCTTTTCAGTGTTGTGTTGCCATATCAACCATTTCGCACTGACGCCATGGGATTGTTCATCTGGATCTACATTACGGGGGACCATAGTAAATAGGGCCTACGGTGCACACTACAATATACCACTCTGACCCGAAATATAAGGACCATTTCGATTGAATGTTAATGTAGAAATAGCCCTTATATTCCCGGTCAGAGTGGTATATATTTTACTAATTTTTCCAACAATATTTGGTCCCTATTTACCATGGTCCTCCGTAGCAGCACTTTTAGTTTTCCTCAAAAATCAGTCTTAGGGGTGAAGGTGTAGACCACGTTCACTTTAGTTTTTCTCCAAAACCAGTGTTCGGGTAATGGGAATAGACCTCCTCAAATGACCACGTTCAGAAAAAATATGGTAAAACCTCTACCGTACGAGCATGCGTCGGATATGGTGCGGAAGACCATAAAGGGGGGGGATACATGGTGTGTGGGTCTCCATGTTGGGTTCTGATTTATGACGCGTGCTATATATGATATATACGAACAAGGGTAGAATGACGGGGGGAGGACTCCTTAACCCATCCAGAACTGAAAAAAACATCCCAGACTAATTACAAGAATTTTCCCCCCCAAATATGTGCCACCAGTTCTCAAGGGGTAAAACCCCAACATCATCAGAGTAGTCGGAATTCCTTGTGCTGCAACATTCTTCACTTGTATACGTAATATAGCAATAGTAATAGCGCTCCTCAAGCGAGGAGCCGCAGAAAATGTAAGGCGCCACCCTTACGAGGCAAAAAAACATGATGCACCTTTACCGTAGCAAGCATCTGCTATAACATGCCCCCCCCCCCCGCCGAACCTTGCAATCAGAACAAAACATGGTGTGGAAACCATACAGTACGCGGCAGGTATTAGTAATCTGATACTTAAGAATTTGAGACTGAGATTTGTTTTGGGGGGGGGGATAAGAATGCGACCTCTTTGTAGTGAAAATAGTGTTGAACACACCCAGTTTTGCATAAGAATTCCAGCCTGGCCAAAAAATGAAAGATTCTTAACATCTGGCATGTCCCGTAGGGGGGTACATTTGTTTTGTGGGCACGTCGTGGACCCTGCGTACTGCTGTGTGTGCTTTTCACATGAAACCGTACGTATCGGTATCCAAGCACATAGCGGGTGTCTGTGCCCGATTCTTCAACCTTTAGAGAGATGCAACCTTTGTGGTTGGTCACAAAAAAAAAACAGGACACACAAGGCTGCAGATGCTACGTACATGGTTGTAATCAAGTAAGCAGAGGAGTAGACAACACAATGCCATCACGGAGCACACCCGGTGTCCTGTTTCTTATTACGTGTCCGCTTATATCAATGCGTATAGAGTACAGGACATATAATTTTAAAAAAAACAGGCTAACAAGAAAGCCAGGCTCATATTTAGAGGAAAATAATAAATTCGGCAGTCGTTATATTTAAATAGGCGTAGAAACCGCCCTCTCCCAAACAAGAAATCCAGCCTGGATCAAGACTTCCTGTTTCTTGTTAGGTCTTCTGCAATTCACAAGCCATGTGGTTGGTCTACAAAAAACATGACACACAAGACTAGAGAGGCTACATTGCAATGCAGTAAGCAAGAGCAGGCAATGCGATGCCATGTCATCGTGCGAGATACGACAGGCATGACATACACATGCTAGGAATACAGATACGTCGAAGTAGTGGAAACAAAATGAAGGAAACATGGAAAAAAAAAACTATGCTCCCGATGACATACACATGCTAGGAATACAGATGCGAAGTAGTGGAAACAAAATGAAAGAAACATGAAAAAAAAAAAAGTATGCTCCAAACTAACACCTGCAGTAGTGCCGGGTATCAGGTACACGTGTTTTTTAATTGAAAAAAAAAAAACTGTGAGATGAAGGGATTTCGTCGAAACTTATCTTTGCCAGCTGCTCACCACTCTTCTCGAAACGTAAGGACTTTTTGAAAAAAATAAATGCGAATACGCAAACGGTTACTATATTTCGGACCAGATCGGTATGACGCCTCGACCACTCGCAACACGGGTTTCCTACGACCTCATGAAGGATGTCTGCATATCCCTGGTTGGGGGGAACAAAACCTGAGAGCCGTGGAACTCAGGGGGGTGCAAATAATTGTGCTACTCAGGGGTTGCAGGTATATATATAGCTTTACGACGAGTATGTAAAATATATATATATATTTTTAAACGATAGCTGCGACATCGAGATTTCTGTCGAAACTCAACTTCGCAAGCATGAGTGCAATACTTTCATCGCGCGAACTTCGTATGGGTTTTGGAGATATACCTCTCTGTCCGGAAAAAATAAGGACCGTTTTGCTACAAATACAACACTCAAAATCTCCGAGACATTTTCGGAGACAGGGGCACGGGTAAACCACACCACAAGACCACCAGCAGCAGCAGCAGCAGCAGCAGCAGCAGATTGAAACGCATTTTGTGTCGGTTCTCACCTCTTTCCACCCGCTTCGTGTCCGTCATCCTTCTTCTTCCGCTGTCCCCCCTGGTATTTTCCAAACATGCCTTCCAAGGCTCGCGACATACCCACACCCGCCGCCAGGTTGAACAGCGGGAGGGCCGGGAAAATGAACCTTAGCTCCTGCACATCGCATGGTGAAAAGGGCGTTATGGACAAGAGCAACGGGGGGGGGTGTACTTCATATTCATGCATGGCCGTAGTCGTATGACCATAGACCCTCGCATCCCCACAATGCCGGGACGGAGCATGTCGGGTTTTCACCGACCAGGCAGACAAGAGGGGTGTACTTCATTTTCATGCATGGCCGTAGACGTATGACCATAGACCCTCGCATCCCTCAATGCCGGGACGGAGCATGTCGGGGTTTCACCGACCAGGCAGGCATTGCTAGCACCAAGCGCGAAGCACCGTGAGGTATTGGGCGAGTCGCATGAAGGCGCATCCTACTAAGAACAGCTTGTAAGGCGGACTTGCATATGGATGACAGCTTCAATAAGTAAATTGAATTTCCGGTGTGGCCACTTCCTGAGACAGCAATGGGAGCACTATGTAACTGCCTCGTGGGTACCTTACCATATACACACTACGTGATGCGACCATCCCCCTTGTGCGGAGCAAAGTCTCTCCACCCCGCACAAATGATCTAACTCGACCGCCAGCTTTGGTGACCGCCAAAAATAAAATAAAACGGTACGCTGGTTGTCTAGCTCACGCAATGAAAGGCGTGTTTTACAGGGTCGTTGCCAACCGACGCCAACCCAACCAAAAAATATAGGAATATTCATATAATGCATGGCCGTGGTCGTATGGCCACAGCCCCTTGCACCCCTACAATGCCGGGACGGAGCACGTCGAGGTTTCGCCTACCAGGCAGACATTGCTTGCACCGAGCGCCGAGCGCGCAGGAGGCGCGATGAGGTGTTGGGCGAGTCGCATGAAGGGTGAGCTGCGTCCTGCTAAGAACCAGGGATGTGTACTATACCGGTATCAGGTTCTCAGCGGTTCTCAAAATCACATGCGGTTTGCTCTTGTTTTTTTCGGTTTTAGAGACTTTTGTGCTGGCCCTTGGTGGAAAACGCGTCCATATATTAGTAGAAACCCTGTGCTTCCGCAAGTTTTTTCGGCAGCGGTTCTTACGAGGGGTTTCCACATTTGACCGTTTTGCGGTATTACCGATTGTCCCTGTTTTTGTCAAGGTCGTGGGTTCGAGCCCCCCCGAGTGCATGCTCCGTAGGGACTTTTTCTTGCAAGACAATATCGTGACTAGCGGAAAGCGCGAGAGCGTGAGTTAGTAAAATTCGATGAAAATCGACGAGCGTTGCGTTGGGAATGCTGAAACCCTCTGCGCGATAAAGCTCAAGGCACAAACCGTAGTGTGGAGGGGGGGGAAGAGCCGGCTTCGTGACCCCAGATCTGAGTTACGACTATGGAGGAGAGAGGGACAGAAGTGCGAAGATAATAAATGGGATGGAAAAAAAAAGGACACGTGGTCACGACCTACCTTGTGAGGCAGGATTGAGTAAAGCAAGACCATCGCGATGCCCGGGCTTATACAAGAAACCACCTATCGGACAAATCCAAGAGAAAACACGCACGTCCACAACAACGAAGGTTGCAACAACCAGAGGCGGAAAGCGGAGACGGGGAGAGGGGAGAAAAAGGTCACATTCAAGAGACGGGGTTGAAGGGGGTGATGTGAATGGATAGGTGTATGATGATGCAAGACGGCAACAGCGAAGGTTTCAACACACAGAGGCGGGAAGCCGAGAGGGGAAGGAAGGGGATATCAAACTGAGGAGGGGGGGGGTAGTCATGTCATGCATGGCCGTAGTCGTATGACCATCTAAAGACCCTCGCACCCCTACAATGCCGGGACAAGAGAAAAAAAGGCATCAACACGCAAAGGCGGGAAGCGGAGAGGGGGGAGGGGGGGACAAAAAGGCCGAGTTCGGGGGGGGGGGCGTACTCATTTGTTGCTTGCCTTAGTCATTTGACCATTCGGGGGGGGAGGCAAACATATCATCCTTATATCGTACGGCAGTATTTTTAATGTTTGTTCACGGTGTGTGCGGCATCGAACCGCGGTGCCGTGCGAATATCATTAGTTGAGAATCGCACGGTACGGTACGTACGTGCTGGGATGGTTTTTGCTATTGATTTTCATACGGTGCGGTTTGGAGTCGTACGGTTCGGTGCCGGTCGGTAAATAACCGTCAAAACGTGAGGAATGGTTTCATGTCGGCAGTATAGCAGGGATGTGTGGGGGGGGGGGTAGACTGTACTCATTAGCCGCATGTCATGCATGGGTGTAGCAGCACGACCATCGACCGCAGACCCTCTTGTACCTACATCGCCGGCACGGAGCACATCGGGTTTTCCTCGACCAGGCAAACATTGATTGCTTGCACCAAGCGCGAAGCGCCGTCAGACGTTGGGCGAGTCGCATTTGAGGTTGAGCTGCATCCTACTTCAGTAATAACCACTTGTGAGGCGGACTTAATAGCACTGACACGCATTTACGAGTATACCACGTAGTTAAACGTACGTAAGCGCAGGTGTGAGTTCAAGAAAACTGGTAAACAATCGGGTCTCACCTGCGCCTTCCGACAAATTCGTGAGCCCCCAGCTCCCCCCACCCTCACAAGTACACCCGCCCCTTCCCTTACCCCATCCTACCCCCCCTATCGCCCCCGCACCCCGGCCCGCAGCCCACCCCCTCAAAAACAAAAAGCGGTTTTTAGTAGGATGCAGCTCACCCTTCATGCGACTCGCCCAATACCTCACGGCGCTTCGCGCTTGGTGCAAGCAATGTCTGCCTGGTTGGTGAAAACCCAACGTTCTCCGTCCCGGCAATGTAGAGATGCGAGGGTCTATGATCGTACGACTACGGCCGTGCACGGCATGAGTACCCCCCCCCCTGTCCAAACAAGCGCGCGTCCTTTCCCCCCCCCTCACACACTCCAGGCCCCGCCGTCCCCGCAACAAGCGAACACCGCCCTTCGTCAATCACATACACACTCGCTTGGTGGCAATCACGCTGCGCCTTACATAACGGCGATGCATACATCTGGTACATCCGCTCCCCTACCGGGCCCCCGCCCCCAGGTGGGGTGGCCCGTCGGCCGGGACCTGGCCACTTAGGTGCGGGCGCCTTCCCCGGATGATAAGCTTACCGGAGGGAGTCCGAATGGCGGGAGAGTAGGGGCGTCGAAGGGAGGTGCGGAGCGACGCGCGGGTGGCTTGCAGGAATGGCCGGAGGGTATGAAGAGGGCTGTGTGCTGACAAGGTCGGCATGGAGGGTCACTGATTCAAGTACCTGGGGAGGGGGCATGAAGGGGAAGGGACGGGGAGGGGGGGAGGGGGGGGGCGTGGTTGGCTGCCTGTTGTTGTTTAAGAAAAAGAGTCGTTGGGTGGAATCGGCGGAGGTAGTCGTTGGGTGTAGTCGGTGGTTGGACAGGCGGACGTTGAGTACCTGGGAAGGGGAAGGAAAGGGGGCATGCGGGAGGTGTTGCTGCTGTTGTGTGTATAGTCGTTCGGTGGAGTCGTCGGATGTAGTTGTTAGATGGAGTCGTTGGATGTAGTCGTTAGACGTAGTCGTTGGGTACAGTAACTGGTTGGAGTCGGGTTACGGTCAAAATTGGTCGTGATTTGGCGTAACTACGGCGAAAAGCAGATTATCGGCTGCTGACAGGGGACGTTCAAGAGACCCCCCCCCCCTAGGACCCATGCCTGGTTGGTGAAAACCCAACGTGCTCCGTCCCGGCATTCTAGGAATGCGAGGGTCTATGGTCATATGACTACGGCCGTGCACGACATGAGTACCCCCCCCCCCCCTAGGACCTATGCTCCGTCTCGAAAGGGATGCGTGGTCAATGGTCAAATGACTAAGGCAAGCAACAAATGAGTACGCCCCCCCTAGGACCGAAAAGGACCAGGTACATCCAAAAGTGTGGCATGTTTCGTTTGCAGATTGTTTTACTCAACGTCTGTATTATTGTGACGAACGCGTCGAATCTCTCGCGCACACCAGTGTGCTCCAGCATACGTGTTGGCTATCCAAGCCGCCATGGCAGCCAGGGGAGAAAAACCGCAGGGGTTTCATATAGACAAATGTGCCTTTTGTTCATGGGGGACACGGGGCGTGACGTAAATACGGCGGCCTAGACCAGTTCACCTGTGTTGCAGTGCCCACAAAAAAAAACGAAATTTATCAAACCTCTTGCCAAAGAGAGACTGGAACCACATCTACCCCGGTTGTTTTTCCTGTGGGACTTTTCGTAATTCTACCCTACAGTAGCTCCGAACTTTCCCTTTCATACATAATTCGGCAAGCAGATATAAGCTCCTTGGTACACTCCCGTCAGTGTGTCAAAGCGGCAGCAGATTCCGTGGCCTCTTTCGATGCGGACCTCGCCGTTGAAGTTTGAAAATGTGGTTCCAGACGCTTGAACATGCGGTTTCTCGTACGAGTACTGTATTCAAGTATTTTATTTTCTGCTGTAGAACGAGCACGAGAAATTGCTTGTGCTCGTTCTGCAGCAAAAAAAAACACTTGGCTACAGTACGAGAAACCACACGTTCGAGCACCTGGAACCACATTTTCAAATTTCAACGACGAAGTCCGCATCGAAGGAGGCCACGGAATCTGCTGCCGCTTTGGCACACTGACGGGAGTGTACCAAGGATCTTATATCTGCCTTGCCAAATTATGTATTAATAGGAAAGTTCGGAGCTACTGTAGGGTAGAATTACGAAAAGTCCCACAGGAAAAACAACCGGGGTAGATGTGGTTCCAGTCTCTCTTTGTCAATAACGTTTATTTGTTTTTGTGGGCACTGCAACATAGGTGAGTTCAGTACGGCTGAAACCGCCCACCGTAAGCACGTAATTGTGTATCCCGACATCACTGCTTAGAGCCGCTGGATACAGTTATTAATAGTAGTAGTAGTAGCAGCAGTAGTAGTAGTGGTAGTAGTAGTAGTAGTAGTAGTAGTAGTAGTAGTAGTAGTAGTAGTAGTAGTAGTAGTAGTAGTAGTAGTAGTAGTAGTAGTAGTGAAATCGTGCAACAAAACATCCCGATTTCCCGACGAAACAGAGGTGAGTCCAGAACTCTGATACCAAGTGTCTTATGCTGTAACACTGACCCGCCTAATATGTGTTCAACCGATAAACCTGGATCAAGAATACAGTTGTTGGTAGCAGAAAACACTGAGAAAAAACATGAATCGAGGATGCCGTCGCCGTCGCCGTCATCGTCGTCTCGGGTTATGCGGTCAGCGGGACGTTCCGCCCTTTCCGCCGCGGGACTCTCACCCCTCGGGACACCGACGAGGACCCCGACGAACCGACTGCCTCCTTCGGAGGAGTTCCAACCCAGAGATCCGCCTCGGCCAAAATCTGGACAAGGCGACGCGTTTTCTCATGGCTTCAATTGCTCGGAGTTGCCCTGCATGTCGGCAGGGAGGAGTCTGGGCGCGGCATCGTTCTGCGATCCGGCGCGAGTCATCACTGGGGATGGGGTGCCGTGTGACACATGGGGGGGAGGGTGTACTCATATCGTGCACGGCCATAGTCGTATTACCATAGACGCTCGCATCCCTACAATGCCGGGACGGAGCACGTTGGGTTTTCACCAACCAGGCAGACATTGCTTGCACCGAGCGCGAAGCGCCGTAAGGTATTGGGCGAGTCGCATGGAGGGTGAGCTGCATCCTGCTAAGAACCGCCTGTGAGGCGGACTGGCATATGGACGACAGCCTCTGATGAATTTATTTCATTTCTGGTGTGGCCTCTTTCAGAGACAGCAATGGGTATCACTACGTATCTGCCTCGTGGATGCCTTACCATATTACACTACGCGATACGATCATTCCCCTTGTGCGGAGATGGGGTTATCAACCCCGCACAAATGATTTAAAAAGACCGCCAGTACGGGTGACCGCTCAAAAAAAAAAAACGGTACCCTGGTTGTCGAGCTCACGCAGTGAGAGGCGTGTTTTACAGCGTCGTTGCCAACCGACGCCAACCAACCTATAAATATATCATATTTATTTAGGGGGGGGGGGTTCACGCGGGGCTCTTACGTTTTCTTATTCTCTGGTGGCGTCGGTGCCCCCCCCTTTTCCCGACAGCCCAGACTTCTTCGCGTTCTTGCAGCACCGCGGAGGCGACCGAGCACTCCAGAACTGAGCCGGCGACTTATCGGCGTATGATCCTTGCGATGACGCAGATAGTGGAGGCGGCGGTCAGGCTGGCGCTCTCCGCGGGCCTACTCACAGGGCATCGGACGGATGCGTCGTCCTCCCTACGGCGGAGGAGTTGGTGACATCCGCCCCGACTAGAAGCACAAGCCGGCACAGGAGGGGGGGTGGTGTAGTTGGGCCAGACGCAGGCGAGGCACCAGTGGCCCCCGGAGAGACGCCGATCAGGAGCACAGTCACCAGCAGCGGGGCTGGCTTGTCGAGCATCCCAACGAACAGGTGCAGTACCGATCAGAAAAGCGGGGCTATCAATCCGGACAACGCGGCGTTCGTGGACCTCTTCACATCACCCCATCGCAAGTCACGAGGTGAAGAGATCCACAAATGCCGCGTCATCCGAATAGATAGCTCCGCTTTTCTGATCGATACTGCCCCCGTTGGGTGGGGTGCTCGATATGGCAGCCCCCGCTGCTGGTGATGCTGCTGCTGCTGATCAGCGTCTCCTCGGGGGCCGCTGGTGCCTCGCCTGCGTCAGGAGGCCTCATCTAATCCAGTACTTACTGCAAATAGTCGGCGAAGGCGTACAATAAAAATACAGTATTAATAGTAGCAGTGCAGTTAATGGTAGTTGCTGTAGTAGTGCAGTTAATGGTAGTTGCTGTAGTGGTAGTTTTAACGGTAGTAGCAGGCGTGACGACAACTGAAAAGAGCGGTGGCAACGCGCATGCTATCCCTATAGATGTCAATCGATTACTTCGTATATGCCTCGTAAAAGGTGTGCAATATACATTGCTGTGTTGCTATCAACAGGCAAGGTCACAAGTTTTTTGGTCGCGGCCGAACAACGACGAAACAGAGACCAATCACTGCAAGTATTAAATAACAAGGGGAATACACAACCCCCCCCGCGCCGCAGCCGGATATTTTTATGAAACCCTGAAACTGTCCTGTGTCATGCTGTATGCTTATCCATACTAATTCAAGACATCAACTATGACGGGGGACCATACTAATAGTAAATAGAACCTACGGTATACACCAAAACCTATATATTTGCCTATTTTTACTAGCAATTTTTGGTCCTATTTACTACTGTCCGCGGTAACTAGTTTGCACTACCAGGAGCACCATACATATATAGGAAGAACAAACACAAAAAAAAACGACCAAGGGAGTTAAGAAGTTAAATCCTTGGGCGTGTTTTTATAGGGGGGGGGTGGTTGCAACTGTATATATATATAGGTAATTTCGCAAAAAAAGGGACGCAGTTCGTACAGGCGTCGCTAGGGACTCGCGCATCCGGATATTTGTAACTGTCGTCAACTTTTGTGCGAGCGTTGGTGGATGGTAGACGGTGGGACTACCGCAGTAGTTGGTGTTTTCCCATCGCCATCCCTTGTAGTCTGTTGTGCTGTTGTTCGGACACAAGACAGGATACATCCGGATCAGACTCCAATACCTTACGTACTGCTGCCGTCTACGACGAGCAGCACCGTACAGCAGTATACTGGCTGTAATTCTGGAGTCTGGAGACGAGCTCGCCAGTGGAAAAGACTAACACAAAAATAACAGGAACAGCATGGGGTGAACAGAAAAAACAAACTAACTAAAAAAAAACTAAATGAACGTTTTGCCATTACACGTCCTATTATATATCGTAGGGTAAACTCACGACCATATCGTAGGGTTAACTCACAAACACCATAATACGAAATGGAAATATAGAACAAGCGCGCCCGATGGAGGCCGCGTCTGACGCGTCACGCAGCTTTGCAAAATAGGAGTTCCAACCGTTCGATAGGCCGTACTCACAGCTCTGACGTTTCTTTAGTAAAAAACAAAACAAAACAAAAAACACACACACACAACACACACAACACACACAACACACACAAGACGAGACAACAGACAGGTAGCATCGGGCATCGGCCAGCATCGCGGCTGACGATCGATCTCATGGCGCCGAGTTCGGAGCCTAAAAATCAAAGCCGCCTTGGGCTTTGGCAACCCCGAGCGGGATGTGGGCAGAGCTCGGTGGGGTAGCTGAGAGTAAGAGAAACAACAATCCTGTCTGCGTACCGGCTGTGTGACACATATACGAAGTAGCCTTTGAAAATATTATTCCAAAAAACAAAATCTACATCTTTCATGGGAATCCCCACGAAAAACAAAAACGTTTATTTTTAAACAATAATAATAAAATTATAATGAATACAACTTGAAAAAAAAAACTGTTTTTCACAAACATGAGACAAAAATCGGTCATTTTGAAGAGTTTCTAAAAACAAAAAAAATGCTACTCGTACTGCTGCTGGGTAGAGCCCCTAGGCAGATGTTGCTGGCTGGACCTCACGACCACGTACACGGGCCCGGCAGAACAGAACATAGAAGGGACCCCAGCAATCGACACGCATCGGCGACTCTGGATGCGCGCACGGGGTGAACGTCGGCTGTGCTGCTTGCTGCCTGCCCTGCTGTGTGGATGCCGTCCGCCGTGATATGATGTGCTGGTGTTGCAGTCTAGCAGCAGGAATCACACGAAAAAGGCCAGCGTAGTAAACAGCAAGGAGGCCAGCGAGCGAGCGTCCATCGTCGACACGAGGTGCGCACGGCCTGAGTCTGGTGCCTGGTGCCGTGTGGATTGCTCCGGCCGGGCTATATACCACAGTACCTGATGATGCGACTACAGTAGGCTGGCGTTTTCCCGGGGTGCTTTGCACTAGAAAGTCGATGCAGTGAGCCAAAAAAATAGTCGAACGGTGATGCTGCTGCTGCTGCTGCTGCTGCTGCTGCTGAAACCCTTGACGGCTAACTCTCTGTGCCGTTGCGTTCACAACCTGCACAGCAAACAAAAACAGGCCTCTGGGGTTGGGGTTATAGGGTTAGGCTAAGGTTCCGTGTCGGGGTGGTCGGAGTGTGGTGACCGCCGTGAAACTTGCATGCAACTTGCATGGAAAACCGTGCACTGCACTTCCACGCAATTGCAAAACCAAAGCTTGCATGCAGCGGAATGCTGCCAAAGCCTGCATGCACTCCATGCAAGTCGCGTGCATAGGCCTGCATGCGGCTTGAATGGAGTGCATGCAAGCTTGCAGCATTTCGTTGCTTGCAAGCTTGATTTTTGCAATTTTTCATGAAATGTGGCACGGGGTTTCCACGCAAGTTGCATGCAAGTTACACGGCGGTCACCAACTCTCCGACCAACCCGACACGGAACCCTAGCCTAACCCTGACCTCCGCCCCAGTGACCTGTTCTCGACTGCTGTGCCTGGAAACACCGCAAACAGCGTTGACTTCGCGTAGCAGCGGCGCAATCGTTTGTTTTTCCAGCCCTCATTTCTCCACAACGAACGGTAAGGGGTGCTGAGGGTAGTTCTTATCGAGCAACTTTTCCCCAAACTTTCCAACATCTTGTTCCAAAAAACAAAACAGGAAAAGCAGGAAAAACAGGATTTCTTTGGAAAGTTTGGAATTCGTAACAGAGGGAACAATATTTGGAAGGCTAAGGCTTCGCATATTCCAATAGCTGAACATTATTTTTGGAAACAGTGGAAATCCTAAAAATTGCGCGAAACAAAATATTGGAAATTTTGGGGGAAAGTTGCTCGATAAGAACGACCCTAAAGGTCGAGCAATACAGTTTCGGAAGGCTCTCGACCAGCTTTTTCAGAAAACGCCTTGTTCAGTTTTGGAAACCCATCCCGTTCTAGAAAAAATCGAGCGCGGAAAAACGAAAGCACCCCTGGGCGAAACTCAACGCTCCTTACAGTACTCCAGGTCGCTGTGATAGAGTAGTGCCTACTGATTGTGGCACCCAGTGCCTAGCCCTAATACAGTACAGGACACCTGATAAGAAACAGACCAATAAGAAAGCCAGGCTGATACTTAAAAGGAAAATAAGAAATCGTGGAGTCGTGTTATCTTGAAATTAGTGTAGAAAGTACCCTCTCTCAAATAAAAAATCCAGCCTGGACCATGTTTCCTGTTTCTTGCAACTAGGTGTCCTGTACTGTATATCGAAATCCCCCCACTTCTAGTTCAAACCAATGGAATAAAATCTCCCCAAATACGATTTTAATCACATATCGAGACCTCCCCATTTCTAGTTCCAATCAATGGAACACCATCTCCCAAAGACGATTAATCACGTATCGAGACCTCCCCATGCCTCGTTCCAATCAATGGAACATCTCCCAAAATAATATTTATCACCAATAGATGGGCATCTCCACCGATTCAGAGCTCCGGTTGTCGATAGTGTTCAACAGCAGCACCCACCCCTAGGGCCAAAGTCACATTCTGGGGGGTCAGGCTGCCAGTGCCTAGCTGTAATACAACAAAACCGGTCCATTGCGCGCTCTAACCAATGTTATGCCAGGGTTCCGTGTCGGGGTAGTCGGGGTGGTGACCGCCGTGTAACTCGCATGCAAACTTGCACGGACCGCCCGTGCGCACTTCCACGCAATTGCAAACCAAAGCTTGCATGCAGCGGAATGCTGCAAGCCTGCACGCACTCCATGCAAGTCGCGTGCAAAGGCTTGCATGCGGCTTGAATGGAGTGCATGCAGGCTTGCAGCACTTCGTTGCTTGCAAGCTTGATCTGCAATTTCATTAACGTGTCGCGGGTTTCCGTGCAAGTTGGCATGCGAGTTACACGGCTGTCACCAAACGCTCCGACCGCCCCAACATGGAGCCCGAAACCGATTACTGACCCGAACCCCAGAGGCATTATTTCGGTTGCTGTGCTTCAAACTACTCTAGGTCGCCGTGTTTGGAAATACTCTAGGTTGTTCAGCTTGGGAAAAAAAAAAGAGCTCTGGGTCGCTGTGCATGATAAGTCCCTAAGTCGCTGCGCTTGGAAATACTCCCCCCATCACGCTTGGAACAACATCTCCCAGAACATCATAACATCTATCCTATCACGGTGGACTGGAGGTCCCGTGTATACCAACGTCCCTCTCATCCGACTCGGCACCGGCCCCCTAGTGCGTTCGAGATAGGAGGTCCCATATATACCAGTGTCCCTTATCAGAACTGGTACTGGCCCCTTACAGTCTGCAGTGGGAGAAAAATGGCGGGCAGCAATTTGAGGTCCCTTACACACCATTTTTCCGTATCGCGGGGTTCTTTAAAAGGGGTCTATAACTACAATCGTAGGGCTGGGCACTGACACAGTATGTACTGGCAGTAGTAATCTACTGACACAGTATGTACTGACAGTGGTAATCTACTGGCAGTAGTCATCTACTTGCAGTAGTCATCTACTGGCAGTAGTAATCTACTGGCAGTAGTAATCTACTGGCAGTAGTAATCTACTGACTCATCTGGCCAGTATATTCGCCAGTATATTTTACAATACGCCCAAGAAACACGCCATACTATAGTACGGAAACGCACTAAATGCGTTTTGGGAGGCGAGAGAGTGGAGAGAAGAGACAGTATACTGCTGCAATCAATCCAGTATACTGATTGATTTTGACGACAGTATAATCGCCACCGACTGAGTCAGCCAGTGCCCAGCCCAAAAATAATCGACATCTACCCATCACACCAATCAACGGAACGGCATCTCCCGAATAGGAGTTCTCACCAATAGATGGGCATCTCTCCCCACTCAGAGCTCCGATTGTCGACGGTGTTGAACAGCAGCACCTGCCCCTCCGGCCACAGCCACCTTACATGTAGAAAACCGTAAAACATCAACATACAGTCGTAGTGGTGTACCCATTTTAAGGTCATCCGGTTTAAGGCCATAGTAGAGATAATGCCAGGTAAATCGGATATTTACGAGAAACAAATATTGGCATTCATGTGGAATGTATTTTTTCAGCAGTAAAACATACCTACCTGTGGCAAGACAGAAACGGAGATAGGACCACGTAAATTTGGCTCATCAAGGGGTGGTATTAAAATGGGCACACGATGTTTCTTTTCTTTTTTTAATTTGCATCCCATTTATTATCTTCGCCCTTCATCCCTCTCTCCTTCCAAGTCGTAACTCAGATCCGGGGCCACAAAGTAGGCTCTTCTCCCTCCTCCCCCACGACGGTTCTCGCCTTGCATTTTTAGGGACGAAAATATTTTGGCACTTTCTTCCCTTGTCAACCCTCGTCGAACTGTGCTTACCCGCGCTGTACCCTATATGTTGAATCAATGGTATACAATTAGTCAATGTTTCAATGCAAGTACCCGCAAGCTTGGCATGCAATTTTAAGATCATCCGGTTTCATACCAGAGTAGAGATAATGCCAGGTGAACCGGCTAGCCACGAGATTTGTTTTCTTGTAAATACGACGTAAACAGTACGGAATCGTTATTTCAGCAGTAAAATATACCTGGTGAGACAAAAAAACGTAGGTAAGACCAAGTAGAATGGCTCATCACGGACTGGAACTGGCGTATGACGGGCTGGTCTAAAAACGGACGCACCACTATATTCCTATCGTCCCTGCCTCTGTGGTGGCTATAATATACAATTGACTGTAAAGTGTGCATCGCACATTCCCGAATAGGCAAAAACTGGACTACTGCACTCGTACTCGTGTGCTTCCATGTTTTTTACGAAAAGGGTATCTTAAATGGACTACAATAGTATAGAACTAAAGTATAAACTCGTATGGGCTGGTCGGTGTTATTCGCCGTTACTCGCGGTGGCTTACCATTTTTTTCTTTGGATTCAAGTCAAGAACCTTTTTTTTTGTGTTCTCCATGTTTTTCGTTTTTACCCGGTGGCTTCAATCAATACGAGGAACGCACGACAAAAAACCCTGCTGTTTGTCCCCCTTTTCCCGCTTGCGACAAGCAGCCCACTAAAAAAAACACAATTCCGAAGGGGGGACCTTGTACAAGGTATGTACAAGGTATAAACACGTTGTCGGCCTGTTCAAGGAACGTTTGACACGTATCAGACATATGATGATCTATCTATCTATCTACTGCAGATAATCTGTAGCCTACCCTTCCGTTACGATATGGTGAGAAGGATCTGTACAGTACAGATCTTATGTGACCCAGGAAACCTCTACTACTCTAGATCACGCAGATTCACACGGCTCCGACGCCGAAAAATGAGCTATATATCAGACAGATTAGCACTACATCTTCCATGAACTATCTAGGTCACTAGATCATGCAGATTATACGGCTACCACACCGAAAAATGAGCTATGGATCAGACAGATCAGGAGTACATATTCCATGAACCACCTAGATCATGGAATGGGAATCGATGATCTGATCGAGGTGTGAACACGAAGCAACACCTAATTGTGGGGGGGGGGTGGGGGGGGGGCGTCTCGCCAGTGGCGTGTTTCGAGGGGGGCGGGTGGCGTGAGGTGGGGGTAAAAGCCGTCTCAAATACAACACGCGCCAGTTCCACCTTTTTTAGAGGTGTGCGTCCTCTCACCTGGCCCACATGGCGGAGTCGACAGCGACGGAAACGATTACCGACGGAATGGCCCATTTGAGGCCAGTTGAAATTACTTCGATGGGACCGACGCGCCTGCTCGATCGATGAAAAAAAGAAAAGAAACAAAATGAAAAAAAACGTGCGACAAACAAAGTGTAAAAAATAAAAAACGTTCTAAAAACAAACATGACAAACAGTGTGCAAAAAAACAGACCGAAGCTCACGACGTCGAAAACAGATGCCAAAATAAACCAAATTATGACCAAATTAACGTGAAACAACGAGGTTCGCACCTAGTTAGAAGGAGCTGCAGTGTGAGGGGCGCCAGCAGCACCACCACATCGCACCGGAATACGACGGTGGCTAGCGTAAGTAGCCCGAGCGCCCTCGGAATTTTGTCCCTAAGCCAGGCCTGTGTGGGGTTTCGTACACGGAAAAGGCGTGGTCGAAATAACAGGGGTTTTGGCATGGGGTTGGCGTGGATCAGGACGTTTGCAGGCCTCTTCACAAGTCATTATCCGACCCACAGGTCGCGTTCTGGAGGCCTTCAACATCTTAAGGGTCGGGTTGGGTCGGGTCGGGTCGGGTCGGATCGGGTCGGGTCGAGTCAGGAGGTTTGTTGAATCTCACGGGTCGGGCCGGGTTACTCTGACCCGACCCGACCCGACCCGACCTAACCCATGAACAGCCCTGAATAGTTGTAGTACAGCAACAAATACAGTATGCTAATTGGGTTTTGTACTGTATTATACGGCGGTTTACTTGGGTGGGGGTGTAGGTGGGAGTGGGGGCGGGGTGAGATAGGGTGGGGTGGAGTGGGAGGGGGTAGGGTGGGAGTGGAGTGGAGTTATAGCTGCTGTTGTTGTCTCACTTGAACTCTTCGCCATAATCTAGCCCGTGTGTTCACAAGACAGGGTTTAAAGAAAAAAGAAAACCATCGAAAAAAAAACACACACACGTAGATTCGAGGCGAAAAGAAGTACAAAGTAGACTACAGTGTGATGGCTCGAACGCTTTGGTCTACCGCAGGTTTCTAGCAGCGGCTCTATCGATGAGGGCTAACGTAGGTTGGGGTGAGGGGGGAAGGGAGGAAGGGGAAGCAAGTAGCGCCATCCAAAAGAACGCGCAGATGTGGCAGTCCTGCAACAGCAGCAGCAGCAGCAGCAGCAGCAGCAAGCATAGCAGCAGCAACCGCAACAGCAGCAAGAACAACCGCAGCAGCAGCTACAACAGCAGCAGCACCACCACCAGCAACAAAGGCAGCACCAGCAACAAAAGCAACCACGACAAAAGCAACAACAACAAAAAGCAGCAGCAAACACTGCCGCCGCCGCAGCAGCAGCAGCAGCGAAAAAACACGACATAGCAACAGCAGCAGCCCCCACCCCATCCCAACCTTCCCCATCCCAACCCACCCTACCCCCTACCCTACCCTAACCTAACTCCCTCTTCTCACCCCAAGTGCCAGCAGAACGACGCCCAGGGCGAACACATTGGGCAAGGTCCGGCTAAGGTAGAAGGGCAGGTGGAACTGCAGGGACCACACTACGGCAACGCAGGCTGCCGCTGAGTCCCCGAACTTCGCCGCCACCGCCGTGTTGAACCGCCGGAAGCAGAGCCAGCAGAGACGGCCAAGCATTAGCCGAGCGGCGACCTGACCACATCATGGGGAGGGCAAGGGCAGCGGGGGGAGTGGTGGGGTGGTTGCGGGGGGGAGGGGGTGTATATATACATTTTCTGCTTGCCTTTGAAGTCAACTGACTATTGGCCACGCATCCCCCTTTCGAGACGGAGCGCCGTTCCTACTTCTAATGGAGACACCTCCCCATAGTTGGGCGCTCATGAAGTTGTTTCCATATTACGAAGGAACTTTCTGCTAATCTTATCCCCTTCCTGTTTCGCCGCCTGTGAGGCGGGGGGGGGGGGTGTACTTCATTTTCATGCATTGGCCTTAGTCGTTCATGACCATAGACTCTCGCTCCCCTACCAATGCCGGGACGGAGCACGTTGGGTTTTCACCAACCAGGCAGACACGCTTGCAACGGTCGGGGGATTACTCATGTCGTGCACACGCCGTTAGTCATATGATCATAGACCCTCGGCATACCCTTACAATGCCGGGACGGAGCACGTGAAAAAAAATAAAATCAAAAGCCACGGGGAAGGGGGGGTTACCATACAAAAAATACCATAAGGGTCGCCGTATAAACGCCTGTCGCTCCAGCGAAGGTGTAACGTGCTAAAAAAATACTACTAACTTACTAACCAAACACAAAAATAAAATTCCTGCCGCTTACCCCCCTCCACATATATAAATCCTTCCCAACCTCCCCTCTTTTTCACCTCCCCCTCTTCGCTGCTCTCCCCGCTACCCTTTACCTTCCCCCTTCCCGGGAAGATAGATCAAGCACGTACTTGCTTGTCACCCCGCCCCCCCCCCCTCCTCCCACCTCCTTATTTTCCCCACCCTCACGTTTCAACAACCCTGAAACCCTCCCCCCCCCCCGCTTCCCCTCTCCCCTACGCCGTCCCCCGCTTTCCCCCTCCACCCCTTTGCCCCCCCTACCCCCACGCCTACCTGAGAAATCTCCCTGGTGGGAGTATCAGCAAAGGCCTCGATCAATATGTGGAACGGTGCGGAGAACGCGCCGACGATCAGTGCTCCGAGGAACGTTCTGGGGACCACTCCCGGGAACGCGTGGTGATCGTACGCATCCAGGTTTTGTCGGTGGACGAGAATGTCGTGGATGGCCTGTCGTTGCAACGAAAACAGACCGAAAATTAGATAAATAAACGATAATGAGGCTGGAGGAGGCGTGTTTTTAGGTGTATCCTTTAATAATAGATCGAATTTCAAATTTTTGCGTTACGCACCAGATTTCAGTAAGATTTCGTACGGTGCAGGTCCCCACCACTCACTCTTGCGAACCTGTGCGCAAGACCCGTGTTGTCATGCTGCTGATGCCACTGCGACACACGACGCGTGCATACGATAAGAGGTAGTCATTTTGTTTTCTTCTTTTTTTTTTTCGGAATGACGCGGATCCCTCAACTTATAGGACTGCAGTCCCGTTTTGGGGACAAATTACTTAGAATTAGAGTGGATTGTCCCCAAAACGGGTCTGCAGTCCTAAAAGGGTTAAAACCGGTCCCCCGTTTTGGGGGGAAAACTACTTAAAATTAGTGTGGGATACGTTTTTCAGTTCTGAATGGGTTAAGAACCGGTCCCCCGTTTTTGGGGACAAACTACTTAAAATTAGTGTGGGATAATTAATAACCCAAAATCGTCGGCAATTTCATTTTTCTGATGCTTTATGTTTCGTTTTATAGTTACGTACAGTAGTCGAATGGAGATTGCGAGCGTGTAGTTCAGTTTTGGACACGCATAACATGCTGTAGGGATTTTTAGGTGTACCTCTTCGGACTGGTGTATCCTTTCCCTGCTAAGTGTGCGTGTTCTTTAGGATTCTCTGATGGCTCTAGCACTTTTGTGACCACGGGCTGTGATCTTGCTAGATCAGACTATAGGGATTAGCAACTGAAACGAGTTTAATGTGAAGACAACAACAACAACACAACAACAGTACGAGAGGGCACCTCATAATAAGCAGGCTAATAAGAAAGCCAGGCTGGAATTTCGATGCAAAACAAGAAATTAGGGAGTCGTTGTATTGAAATTAGTTGTAGAAAGTAGAGGCACCCCTTCTCTCAAATAAGAAATCCAGCCTGGACCAGACTTCCTGTTTCTTGTTAGGTGTCTGGTTGTACTGTACGTAGCCCATGGGATCGTTCACCGGGTGTAGAGCGCTTTTGTTTCCCTCCAAATCAGTTGTGGGGTGGGGCATAGAGTATAGATAGAGCCCCTACAGTGACCACCCTGACTAAAAAAATGATGCACCTCCACCGTGTCATATATTATAGGATGCGTCAACCATGGTCTACTCTAGACCTTCCACATTTACATATATATATATACATCGGTAAGGTAAAACAATGCGGTACTACAGACAGTATGTACGTACAGCAGTACGCGTAATACTCTCGACGTATACTCGTATGTATATATACACGAGAGAATATGGGCTCAGTACGCCCAGAATACGTTGGGCCAATCAGATCAATGCAGTATTGATACTCGTAGTCGTTTGGCCGACCAGAGTATACAGGTATACATGAGTTAGCCTTGCGGCAACCTCATTGACACAGGCGAGGGTCTGCGAGTGGAGCATGAAGTGGAGCAGAGTCAGCGCTATATGACCGCAGTTCCAAGGTGTGATGAAAGACTATTCAATAGTTGGTGTACGAGAAGTTGTCAGGTACTCCACGTAAACACAGCAGCAGTACTGCGTACTTTACCCTCGATAATGTCGCCTGGCCAGACATGCGCTCCCGCCATGCTTGCACGTGGAACGTCCGAGTATACAGCAGCAGTATGCACGGGCGATCAGAAACACCTATATACCTGAACGTATATGTAAACGTTGCAATAGACACCAAGCCTCAAAACACAATCACGTGATTGCGCAGACAGAGCAGACTCTAGGCAAAACCATCTCTGATGATACTGCTGTAGAGCGGGTTGGCTGCGCTCGGTCCCGCTGCTGCTGCTGCTGCTGCTGCTGCTGCTGCTGCTGCTGCTGTTGTGCTGCTGCTCGTACAGGAGTAGTAAGTGGCACTGCTGCTGTGCGGGCAAATACGCTGCTTGCTACATCCCTTTTGGACGGAAATATAAGGACCGTATTGATTCAATATATATCAACTACCAGTACTTACATTTTCGTCCAGCGTGTTGTATCATGCTGCCAGAGGTATCTCTGAAGATGCCCACAACCTAACGACAGGCACACAGCGTGCTCTAAAAAAAACAGCATTTCCAGCTGAAGCTCAGCGAGGCTGTGTCTGTGTCATAATAGCATGTCGGACGTTGCAGCAACGTTTCCATCGCCATGTTGCTGACCTGCATGTTAAAGCTCTCCTCCACCTTCGTGAAAGGACACAGCAGGGTGTGCGCAAAGATGACCCCCACGAGCAGAAGCTCGGCGGCTTGTCTCCAACCTCTCGGTGACATCTTGGAAAGAACCTCCGCCCTGCGGTGAACAGTGCAATGCAGTGATACAGATGGTATAGCCGTGCGTGGCCACCTGCAGACCTGCAGAGCCGCGAACAGCGAAGGGCTTGGCTGGCGGGTCGACAAGCGAGCAGTGAGGTGACAACAGGCCAAAACGCCACCAAATATCCAACAAAACCCCATACCCGAAACGGCAACTATTGCACCGCATATTTGATCGCACTCCAGAACAAGCGACGCCGACTGCGCAGCAGAGAGAGAGCGAGCCCTCTGTGCAGCGCCACCGCTGAGGATTGACCGACCCACACTGATTATCGTTGCAACCACGGGCACCACAGGCACCTTAAGGTTAGAGCGTGGCCTGCTTCGTGGGCGTACGAGAGTTCGTCGAGGTCTGTGCACGAGGTATTTGAAACGCTTGTTTCCTCGTACAGAACATCTGACAGATCGTGATCTACAGCAGGACAGCAGCAGCAGCAGCAATGCGAGAAGATCCTTGACCGCAGTTCCTCGCCTGCCGCTGTGAGAGGTTGTGCAGGATCTGCTTACCACAGATCCATCCCAGGAAACATGTCCTACAACAATGCTTGTAGGTCCTGCAGATTATACATCCAGGGTGTAAAAAAAAAAGAAGGAAAACGACACCACACACTTGTAGGAAGGTCGGAATGAAAAACCAACCGGATCGCTGTGATCACAGGACGAAATGAGCGAAAACCATTGTTTTCCCCCGTTTTTTTCCCCTTTTTTAACTTGGTTTTAGAGACCCCCCCTATTTTGTTTTCGCTGGTGGGGGGGGGGTGTAATTAAAAAAAAAAGTCGACTTATTGTTTTCTGGGATCACAACGGTCCGGTTCTTCCCTCCAATATAGGGGGAGGGGGTGGTGGGGTATCTGGGATTCAGATCCGCGCATACCCTGGTCCCGCTCGTCAATAATATGAGCTACGTACGACAGCCAGCAGGTCATATATCCAAGATCGGGAACAGATCTGCCTTGCTTGAAATATCTAGATCATGAGGTGGGATCGACGACCTGTCCCGGGTTGGGGACCGACATCGCCGTTGTAAAATCTTCCTGTTGACCCTTGCAGCATCCAGGGAACTAAACTAAAGGCTGGCCTACATCTTCCGAGAGGGGCAAATGCAGCTACAGCAACGCCACACCAACTGATGTGAGGTGTATCGCAGGCACTGCTCGGGTAGGTTCGGAGGTCTGCAGCAGACAGCATGTTCTTCCGCCGAAGGCTTCCGCCTTCACATGGGGACCGCGGGGGGGGACTCGACGACACGGGATCCACGCAGAACACTTTCGGCGCCACCAAGAAGGTACAGCAGTACGTGCTGTAGTGTACAGAAAGTGCGTGCTGTAGTTTACAGAAAGAGCGTTCCCTCCGCCTCCCTCAAAGTTCGCTACTAAGCGGGAGAGGTAGACGTACAGTAGAAAGGCCGCTCCATCACAGGCACTGACCGCTGTGGTATACACAGGGTTGGAGTTCTAGTGACATGCTCCGCGTGTGTATGGCGACCGCGGGGCAATCGATGATGCGGGGGTATTTGCAGACGTTTTTCGGCGCCACCAAGAACATGCTGGGTGCGTCCCCCCCCGCTAGTCTCTACTGTAGGTGCACTACCGCGCAGAAGCGGTAGCGTTGTCGCTGTTGTTTTTGCAGGTGCATTTCATCTCCGGCAGGAACAGGGTACGTCATTAGGTGCCCGGGCCAAGACTACAGTACAGCTTTGAATTTCCGAGCCAACGGAAGGGGGTAAAACAGAGCACCAGTAAGCCACATCGCTGTCAGTGATCGAGCTGAGCGCTAAGGCAGACTCTCGCGGGCACTCCCTCTCTGCCCGGTGCCGCGCCGCAGGAGCCCGCCCTAGAAGAGGACGAGGAGAAAGACCGAGCAGTGGGATTCCACCTGCAAGAAGTTGGAATCGTGGCGAATAGAGCGAAGAACCCCGTTGGTGAGATCTAAAGGCATTGCACAGCAGATATGCACCACACCGTAAGCGCGCGTACATTTGGAACCCAGAGGGTTGAGCTTTTCTCCTTGGTCGAACAACTTTCCGGATGCGTCTTTCCACGTTCTAAGGTCGGGTTCTGGGTTCTGGTGAGAGTAAGAGAAAAAGTGGAAGTGTCACCTGTCAGCTTCATTTTCCCCCAACCTTGCCACCGGCGATGTTTCTTCAGGAGCTTTCTGAATACCAGGTATATCTTCTACATTATTTATTGCTATACGAAGGGAAGCGTGGTTTTCTCGCCGTGTTGAGGCGGTACTAATCGGCAGTGGTCTCCCTGTCTCCTTGCGGGGTTCGCAGCTGACAACGGTGGTCTTAGCGAAGTTATGGGTATAGCGTGTGCACAGAGCTAGTTGGTGTCAACTACCTGGGAAAAACAGAGCAGTCGCACATTCCGCTTGTCTTGGAGCGCAATAATTGAAGATGTCGGCGCGTGCTTGTGACGCGTTGGAACGGTGTAGTAACCTGCAGAGGATCCAGCGGTGGAGGCAATAGTTCTAACCTTCCGGTAGTAGCTGGACTGCTACTCAGCAGACTGGCTGTGCATGCTGACAATTATGCACCGCATGCATTCCTATTGTCGTCAACCGTCTTTTTCGCCCTCCGTCTTGCTCTCGCCCTCTTTCGCTTTCCCTGTGTGTATATGTCGCTCTCTCTTTTTGTCTTCTGCTTTACCGGTATGTAACTGTCTGTATGTTTGTCTGTCTGCCTGTCTGTCCGTCTGTCTGTCTGCCTGTCTATTACCCTCCCTGTCTTTCTGTCAATCTGTCTGTCTCCCTGTCTCCCCGCCTGTATGTCTGTCTGTATATATGTCTGTCTGTCTGTCTGTATGCTTGTCTATCTCCCTGTCTGTATGTCTGTCTGTTTGTCTGTCTGCCTGTATATCTCCCTGTCTGTGTCCCTGTCTGTCTGTCTGTCTGTATGCCTGTCTGTCTACCTCCCTGTCTGTCTGTCTGTCTGTCTTTCTGTGTGTTCCTCTCTTACACATTCTCTTTTTCGCCCTTTCTCTGTGTGTATCCCCCTACGCGTATCTCGGTTTTCGATTTATCGCTGTGCTTGGTATGCGCGTTTAACTCTCTCCTTGTTCATATATCTCTGTCTATCGATTTATCTCTTCTTCTCCCCACCTCTCTCTCTCTCTCTCTCTCTCGCGCACGCGCTCTTTCCCCTCCCCCCTATTGGCATGCACGGTCCCCAGTTTTCCTAGACGTGTCAATTGGTGGCGTCGCAACACGGCTGACATTCGAGCTCCGCAAGGATATCGTACCCCGCACCGCCGAGAACTTCAGGTCACTCTGCACGGGAGACCGGTGAGCGGCTATAATCGACATTTGGAGAACTTGAAGCAACACCCGCAACACAGACACTCCTCGTGCCTGACCGGACGGTGCTATACGGCGACTTCAAGCCGCTTGTCGCCGGGAGAATCTGTACTCGCCAATCAAAGGGCTTGATGAGATAAATACATTGAAGACTGGTGCTACGATAGGGGGGGTGCCCACATTTTCACTACCGGGTTTTGACCACTCGAACGAGTGGCTCCAAATCTGACTGAACGCTGGACCTAAACATGGTTTGTTGGCGTTGCGTAACAAAACCTCCAATGGCGGTGCACATAGAACAACAAAACATAAAATAAAACGTTTATGAGTACAACGCAGAAAAGCAGTCGCTCGGCCGAGTAGCTCTGTGCAGGTGAAAACCAAGCACCTAGACACGACCCCCCTACCGTAGCACCAGTCTGAACATACCTCTCGTGCCTGGCCGAATATTGCTACTGTTTTGTTGCATCCCTCGCTTTGATTTTGAAGGCCTCAAGGGACGATGGTATAGCGGCTCAGCTATATACCAGGTTTGCCGGATCCCCCGGCACATATATGCCAAAAGTATTTTCATCGGTACACTGTGTTCTGTCCGATATACACTGAGCTTGCGGAGGATAAACCTACCCCCCCTTTTTCGCGTTTTCCTTTCGCTCACGGAACAAGAGCAAGTAGGGGTGATGGCATTTCGAACTACGTATGATACGTGTCAGAGGGTTGCAGGTTCTCCCGACACAGACATGCCAACTTCCCTTTACCGCTCACGGAACAAGATTAAGTAGGGATGATGGCAGTTCGACTACGTATGATACGTATCAGAGGGTTGCAGGTTTTCCCGACACAAGACATGCCAACTTCCATTTACCAAAACAACAAACAAATCGTGTCCGTTTCTGCGCTTGTGTGCGAATACAAAGCGCAGAAGCGGTAGCGTTGTCGCTGTTGTTTTTGCAGGTGCATTTCATCTCCGGCAGGAACAGGGTACGTCATTAGGTGCCCGGGCCAAGACTACAGTACAGCTTTGAATTTCCGAGCCAACGGAAGGGGGTAAAACAGAGCACCAGTAAGCCACATCGCTGTCAGTGATCGAGCTGAGCGCTAAGGCAGACTCTCGCGGGCACTCCCTCTCTGCCCGGTGCCGCGCCGCAGGAGCCCGCCCTAGAAGAGGACGAGGAGAAAGACCGAGCAGTGGGATTCCACCTGCAAGAAGTTGGAATCGTGGCGAATAGAGCGAAGAACCCCGTTGGTGAGATCTAAAGGCATTGCACAGCAGATATGCACCACACTGTAAGCGCGCGTACAATTGGAACCCAGAGGGTTGAGCTTTTCTCCTTGGTCGAACAACTTTCCGGAATAGTCTTTCCACGTTCTAAGGTCGGGTTCTGGGTTCTGGTGAGAGTAAGAGAAAAAGTGGAAGTGTCACCTGTCAGCTTCATTTTCCCCCAACCTTGCCACCGGCGACGTTTCTTCAGGAGCTTTCTGAATACCAGGTATATCTTCTACATTATTTATTGCTATACGAAGGGAAGCGTGGTTTTCTCGCCGTGTTGAGGCGGTACTAATCGGCAGTGGTCTCCCTATCTCCTTGCGGGGTTCGCAGCTGGCTACGGTGGTCTTAGCGAAGTTATGGGTATAGCGTGTGCACAGAGCTAGTTGGTGTCAACTACCTGGGAAAAACAGAGCAGTCGCACATTCCGCTTGTCTTGGAGCGCAATAATTGAAGATGTCGGCGCGTGCTTGTGACGCGTTGGAACGGTGTAGTAACCTGCAGAGGATCCAGCGGTGGAGGTAATAGTTCTGACCTTCCGGTAGTAGCTGGACTGCTACTCGGCAGACTGGCTGTGCATGCTGACCGTTATGCACCGCATGCATTCCTATTGTCGCCAACCATCTCTTTCGCCCTTCGTATTGCTCTCGCCCTCTTTCCCTCTCCCTGTATGTATGTGTCGCTCTCTCTTTTTGTCTTCTGCTTTATATAACTGTCTGTTTGTCTGTCTGTCTGTCTGTCTACCTGTATATCTCCCTGTCTGTCTGCCTGCCTGTCTGTCTATCTCCCTGTCTCCCTGTCTATCTGTCTGTCTGTCTGTCTGTCTGTCTGTCTGTCTGTCTGTCTGTCTGTCTGTCTGTCTGTCTGTCTGTCTGACTGACTGTCTGTCTTTCTGTATGTTACTCTCTTACACATTCTCTTTTTCGCCCTTTCTCTATGTGTATCCCCCTACGCGTATCTCGGTTTTCGATTTATCTCTGTGCTTATTATGCGCGTTTAACTCTCTCCTTGTTCATATCTCTCTGTCTATCGATTTATCTCTTCTTCTCCCCATATATCTCTCTCTCTCTCGCGCGCGCGCTCTTTCGCCTCCCCTCTATTGGCATGCACGGTCCCCAGTTTTCCTAGACGTGTCAATTGGTGGCGTCGCAACACGGCTGACGTTCGAGCTCCGCAAGGACATCGTACCCCGCACCGCCGAGAACTTCAGGTCGCTCTGCACGGGAGACCGGTGAGCGGCTATACTCGACATTTGGATAACTTGAAGCAACACCCGCAACAAAGACACTCCTCGTGCCTGACCGGACGGTGGTATACGGTGACTTCAAGCCGCTTGTCGCCGGGAGAATCTGTACTCGATAATCGAAGGACTTGATGCGATAAATACATTGAACATACCTCTCGAGCCTGGCGGAATATTAGTATTGTTTTGTTGCATCCCTCGCTTTGATATTGAAGGCCTCAAGGGACGATGGTATAGCGGCTCAGCTATATACCAGGGTTGCCGGATCCCTCGGCACATATATGCCAAAAGTATTTTCATCAGTACACTGTGTTCTGTCCGATATACACCGAGCTTGCGGAGGATCAACCTACCCCCCCCCTTTTTCGCGTTTTCCTTTTCGCTCACGGAACAAGAGTAAGTAGGGGTGATGACATTTCGAACTACGTATGATACGTATCAGAGGGTTGCAGGTTCTCCCGACACAGACATGCCAACTTCCCTTTACCGCTCACGGAACAAGATCAAGTAGGGATGATGGCAGTTCGACTACGTATGATACGTATCAGGGGGTTGCAGGTTTTCCCGACACAAGACATGCCAACTTCCATTTACCAAAACAACAAACAAATCGTGTCCGTTTCTGCGCTTGTGTGCGAATACAAAACCTAAAACAAGTACCTGGTATAACTCACGCCTTTTCGCGTGCCCCCCCCCTGTCGCTAACTGTTAAGCCCCACGAGGGATGATGGCGTTCGACTGAGCTACCAGGGCTGCGTGTTCCACCGGGTCATCAAAGACTTCGCCGTCATTGGCGGCGACATCGCGGTAAGTCGGACGCCACGATCAGTGACAAGGCTGTGCAGCGGTTTTGAAAGGGTGTGGTGTCTACATTTTTAAGATTCTTCTCGCGTCAAGAGCGCTACGAGTACACCTCGCCCAAAAACAGATGCTTCGAAGACTGGTGCTACCGTAGGGGGGGGGGTAGCCTGATTTTTACTATCACGTATCCTCCAGTCGGGCGAGTAGCTCTGTACCTCACTCAAACCTGGACGCAGGTGTATATGAATATGTTGTTGTTGCAGAGTAGCAAGCATGCCATGGGTGGTGCATATGTTGTTATCATGCATATCGAAAACGTAAAGCGTTACGACGTCAACAAAGACGCGAAGCAATATGGTGGTCACTCGGCGGAGTGGCTGTCATCCGCTGAAAATAACGGACTTAAAAGCGACCCCCTTACTGTAGCACCAGTTCAAAGAACCTATATATACATATACGCTTACCCCCATGGCCAATCTCAGGGCCTTGAACTGTAAAACGAATATTATTAATATTAACACTACAACTGTAACACACAAAATGATTTTCCAATTTTATTGGGCAGTCCATAAGTTGAGAAAGAGTCCCCAGCTAGTCGCACATGTTTTGGCCATCAAAGATGCTAGAACCACGCCCATCGTAGCAAGTTTCCCGCAAGACTTTTCTTACCGGCCTCAATTATGACCCCCTTATTCAGGGCAATACTTTGTGAACATCGTATCTTCTGACCAACCGGGTCCCGAAACCGAGGAACGTACCCACCAAGACACGCCCTGACGTTTGACTGTCATCCATTGCTGCTGTTTTTTTTTTGCTATATATTACTCGCCGTATTATGTCAGTAGAGGCCATGTATTATTTTGTGGGGTGTTAACCGTACAAGCTCTACGAAAAGTCATTTGTTTTGGACTCGTGCTACGCTAGAAGCAGCACTTTTTGACTCAAACAAAACCTGAAAGACGGGGCTCCTTCATCCAAAAACGTCGGTCTTTTTTATTCTTGTGTTGACATATTTTTGCAGTTTTCACGTGGAGCACGGCACTGTTGATCGGGTAAAGCACGTTTTTTTCCCCCTCCAAAATCAGTCTTTGGGTGAGGTATAGAGCTCCTCAGGTGCCCACGCCCTCGGAAAATGGCCTGCATGCAGGTGCACCTCTATCTTGGCAGGCGTTCTCGGGCGAAGTGTACGTAGAGCTCTTCAAGTGGTTGAAGAGCTTCATAATACATCTGTGCACCTCCTCACCGAGCAGCAACCGCATGGGTCCGCAATAAATGTGATACGGGCACTGGCGGTGTGCTACGGCAGAGGTAGCATATTTTGGCTGCATCGTTTTCTGAACGATCGGGCTCCTTAACCCAAATTCGTCGGACTTTTATTTTTGTGACCAATAATGTTTCAGAGTATGCTTCGGTCATGGGATTTCTCATCCGGCCGTACTTTTCGTTTCCTCCAAAATCATTGTTTTCGGTGAGGTATGGATGACGCTCCTTAAGTGAGGAGCCCAGAAAAACATGGTGCACCTCTACCGTAGCATGCGTTCACTACAGTTGTGTGGCGCACCACCCCCGCCTTGTTGACGACGGACACGCCTCCTCCCCCCCTTCTCCGCAACGTCGCAGAGGCACGACGGAACGGGTCGGGTTTCGATCTACGGAGGACCGTTCGCCGACGAAAACTTTATCTTAAGGCACGTGGGCCCCGGGGTGCTGACCTGCTGCAACGCCGGACCGGACACGAACTCCTCCACCTTCATGATCACCACTGTCGAGGTGGGGGGCCCGGCGATTTGAAAAGGGGTAATTATCCCATCGTAGGGGGAGGGTAATTAATTTATTTTGCCAGGAGGATTATGTTTTAGCAGGAGGAGGAGGACTTCCCCGGCATGCCCGCAGCTGGACTCTGAGAAAAAAGAAAGTATCTTGCTACGATAGGGGTGACACTGTTTGGCTAAAATATTCCTGACTGACTATTACGGACTATTACTAACCGTTAGTATACTCACATCAACTGAGTAATTACCCGGTAATTACCCGGTAATTACCCGGTAAATACCCGGTAATTAATCAACTTCGCTGTGGTATCAGTTGTGTTTTTCACATTATTTGTCGACATATATCCCTATTGTAGTCCATGGCGGCATTGTTCATTGGGTTGCAAAAATCGTGTTTTTCTCAAGGTCGTGCGTGTTGGGGTGCGGCATAATAAAGCTAACCTTCTCGAGTGGGTATCATAACCTCAGAAATATTGCAGGACTGTTGTACAGTAGGTGCCACCCCTATTGAAACATGCATCATTATCATTACAAAGACTGCTGTTACAGTAGGGGGGGAACCCCCTTCTTTTCACCTACCGCGCCTTCGGGCCGCTCATGCGAGTGCCTCTGTACCTCAACACTAATCACGTTGGACTCGAAAGCACGTTGTCAGGGCGCAGCATAACAAACGAACCCACATATATAGCGGCGGAATAGGCAAGAGCCTAACAGTGACCCTCCTACCCTCCTACCCGTTCTTCAGGAGCCGTACTCCCGAGGTCTGCCCTCATCTCACCGCAACCATAAATAGCGGATGGTGACAACCATTTCTATCGTCCTCCTGTTCCTAGCGATGTTGTCGACGCGTTTTAAAATATAGGTAGACACTGCTTGTTGGCCACAACGTGCCGTTCAATCGTATACCTACACAGGGAGGACGGGGCGATGTACGTCCCGGGGTTAAGTATTTTGCATGTTTTTGTTTCGCCAAGTTTTGGTTTTGAGCAAGGTACACTGCTTTAAAACAAATCTCAAACAATCGAGGAGCCTTAGAAATTTTTGGTGCGACTACCCACCCTTACTTTATTTCAGTACTGGGTTCACCTCTTAGCTCAATGGACCAACCCCACCAGAACCTCTCGATCAGAACGCTTTTTTGAGATTTCGTTTTCGTGCCACCCCGTTTGCTGCCTAGGCTCCGTGGTTGAACGGCCGAAGCGTAGCCTTCGGCTGCCTCGCGAACGCCGAGTCTTTGCGAGCGTTGGAAACCCTGGAGGCGTGCGGCGCGGAGGGTGGCCGCCCCTCCACCTACATTCAGGCGAGCAAACCCTAGCACGTTAAGGTGGCTAATGCTAGATGCGGTAGGAGAGCCACACGCTCATAACCCCATATCAGCAGCGTGGCTGAGAGATGCTCGCACAAACAGTGAAACCTCGGTTAAGCCCTTAAGAACTGGTCCCCCGTTTTTGGGGACAAACTACTTGCAATTAGTGTGGGACATGTTCTTCAGTTCTCAATGGGTTGCATGCTGCACCGTTATAAAGGGGCACCTGCACCTAGATGTTTCGTGGGTCTATACTTGATAGCGTATCGTATGTATCTGGTAAGTACTTGTGCTTATCTCACCCTTTGCTTTTCTCCTCCTACCCGTTCGTCAGGAGCTGTACTCCCGAGGTCTGCCCTCATCTCACCGCAATAAATAAATAGCGGATTGTGACAACCATTTCTATCGTCCTCCGTTTCCTAGCGATGCTGTCGACGCTTTAAAAAATATAGGTAGACACTGCTTGTTGGGCGAAATATCACGTTCGCTCATACACCTACACAGGGGGATGGGGCGATGCTTGTCCGGGTAATTAAGTGTTTTGCACGTTTTTGTTTCGCCAAGTTTTGGTTCTGAGCGAGGTACACTGCTTAAAAAAAGCTCTTAACCAATCGAGGAGCCTTAGAAAAGTTTGGTGCGACTACCCACCCTTACTGCATCTCAGTACTGGGTTCATCTCTTAGCTCAATGGACCAACCTCACCAGAACCTCTCGATCAGAGCGCTTTTTTTGGGATTTCTTTTTCGTGCCACCCCGTTTGCTGCCTAGGCTCCGTGGTTGAACGGCCGAAGCGTAGCCTTCGGCTGTCTCGCGAACGCCGAGTCTTTGCGAGCGTTGGAAACCCTGGAGGCGTGCGGCGCAGAGGGTGGCCGCCCCTCCACCTACATTCAGGCGAGCAAGCCCTAGCACATTAAGGTGGCTAGTGATAGATGCGGTAGGAGAGCCACACTCTCATGACCCCACTCAGCAGCGCGGCTGAGAGATACTCGCTCAAACAGTGAAACCTCGGTTAACCCCTTAAAAACTGGCCCCCCGGACTTTGGGGACAAGCTACTTGGAATTAGTGTGGGACACGTTCTTCAGTTCTCAATGGGTTGCATGCTGCACCGTTTTAAACCGGGTCATCAAAGACTTCGCCGTCATTGGCGGCGACATCGCGGTAAGTCGGACGCCACGATCAGTGACAAGGCTGTGCAGCGGTTTTGAAAGGGTGCGGTGTCTACATTTTCAAGATTCTTCTCGCGTCAAGAGCGCTACGAGTACACCTCGCCCAAACACAGATGCTTCGAAGACTGGTGCTACGGCAGGGGGGGTAGCCTGATTTTTGCTACCACGTGTACTCCAGTCGGGCGAGTAGCTCTGTACCTCACTGAACACTGGACGCAGGTGTATCATGCTGTTGTTGCAGAGTAGCAAGCATACCATGGGTGGGGCATATGTTGTTATCATGCATATCGAAAACGTAAAGCGTTACGACGTCAACAAAGACGCGAAGAAATATGGTGGTCACTCGGCGGAGTGGCTCTCATCCGCTGAAAATAATGGACTTAAAATCGACCCGCCCCCTTACCGTAGCACCAGTCCGAATAACCATATGTATACGCTTCAACAACCCCATGACCAATGCCAGGGCCTTCAGCTGAAACGAATACGAACTATTAATACTACTAATGTAACACACAAAATGATTTTCTGATTTTCTTTGGGCAGTCCATCAGTTGACAAAGAGACCCCCGCCAGTCATGAATGTTTTGGTAATCAAAGATGCTAGAGCCACGCCCATCGTAGCAAGTGTCCCGGAAGAGCTTTCTTACTGACCTCAATTATGACCCCCTAATTCAGGGCGAAGACGGGCGCTGCGACAAAAGCAGTATTTCGTGAACATCGTGTTTTCTGACCAACGTCCGGGTCCCTAAACCGAGGACCGTGCCCACCAAGACACGCCCTAACGTTGGAATGTCATCCAATGCTGCTATTTCAGCTATATCACTCGCCGTATTATATCAGTAGGCAATGGTTTATTTGTGGGGCGTTAACCGTACAAGCTCTACCAAAAGTCATTTGGTTTCGGGCGAAGTGTACGTAGGCCTCTCCAGGTGGTTAAGGGAGCCTATGATATAGCTGCGCACCTCCTTACCACGCAGCAACCGCATAGGTCCGCATACATGTTGGTACGTGCACTACAGTTGTATGGCGCACCACCCCCGCCTTGTTGACGATTGACACGCTTCTTCCCCCCCGTCTCCGCAACGTCGCAGAGGCACGACGGAACGGGTCGGGTTTCGATCTACGGGGGACCGTTCGCGGACGAGAACTTTATTTTGAGACACGTGGGTCCCGGGGTGCTGACCTGCTGCAACGCCGGACCGGACACGAACTCCTCCACCTTCATGATCACCACTGTCGAGGTGGGGGCCCCGGCGACTTGAAATGGGGTAATTACCCCATCGTAGGGGGGGGTAATTCATTTTTTTGCCAAGGTGATTATGTTTTAGCAGGAGGAGGAGGAGTTCTCCGGCATGCCCGAAACCGGACTCTGAAAAAAAAGAAAAGCGCGTGCTACGATAGGGATGAGGGACACTGTTTGGCCAAAATATTCCTGACTGACTATTACGGACTACCACTGACTGTTAGTGTACTCACATCAACTGAGTAATTACCCGGTAATTACCCGGTAATTACCCGGTAACTAACCGGTAATTAATCAACTTCGCTGTGGTATCAGTTGTGTTTTTCACATTATTTGTCGATATGTATCCCTATTGTAGTCCATGGCGGCAATGTTCAGTGGGTTGCAAAAATCGTGTTTTTCTCAAGGTCGTGCGTGTTGGGGTGCGGCATAATAAAGCTAGCCTCCTCGAGTGGGTATCATAACCTCAGAAAATATTACAGGACTGTTGTACAGTAGGTGCCACCCCTATTGAAACATGCATCATTATCATTACAAAGACTGCTGTTACAGTAGGGGGGCAACCCCCTTCTTTTCACCTGCCGCGCCTTCAGGCCGCTCGGGCGAGTGCCTCTATACCTCAACACTAATAACGTTGGACTCGAAAGCACGTTGTTAGGGCGCAGCATAACAAACGAACCCACATATATAGCGGCGGAATAGACAAGAGCCCAACAGTGACCCCCTTACCCTCCTACCCGTTCGTCAGGAGCTGTACTCCCGAGGTCTGCCCTCATCTCACCGCAATAAATAAATAGCGGATTGTGACAACCATTTCTATCGTCCTCCGTTTCCTAGCGATGCTGTCGACGCTTTAAAAAATATAGGTAGACACTGCTTGTTGGGCGAAATATCACGTTCGCTCATACACCTACACAGGGGGATGGGGCGATGCTTGTCCGGGTAATTAAGTGTTTTGCACGTTTTTGTTTCGCCAAGTTTTGGTTCTGAGCGAGGTACACTGCTTAAAAAAAGCTCTTAACCAATCGAGGAGCCTTAGAAAAGTTTGGTGCGACTACCCACCCTTACTGCATCTCAGTACTGGGTTCATCTCTTAGCTCAATGGACCAACCTCACCAGAACCTCTCGATCAGAGCGCTTTTTTTGGGATTTCTTTTTCGTGCCACCCCGTTTGCTGCCTAGGCTCCGTGGTTGAACGGCCGAAGCGTAGCCTTCGGCTGTCTCGCGAACGCCGAGTCTTTGCGAGCGTTGGAAACCCTGGAGGCGTGCGGCGCAGAGGGTGGCCGCCCCTCCACCTACATTCAGGCGAGCAAGCCCTAGCACATTAAGGTGGCTAGTGATAGATGCGGTAGGAGAGCCACACTCTCATGACCCCACTCAGCAGCGCGGCTGAGAGATACTCGCTCAAACAGTGAAACCTCGGTTAACCCCTTAAAAACTGGCCCCCCGGACTTTGGGGACAAGCTACTTGGAATTAGTGTGGGACACGTTCTTCAGTTCTCAATGGGTTGCATGCTGCACCGTTTTAAACGGGCACCTGCACCTAGATGTTTCGTGGGTCTATACTTGATAGCGTATCGTATGTATCTGGTAAGTACTTGTGCTTATCTCACCCTTTGCTTTTCTGCCGAAGAGGTATTCGTTTTGCTGCAGTTGTTACTGCTGTAGGGGCAATATTTGTTTCCGTTTTTGGTTTTGTGTATCCTCCTGAGGTGCACTATTAATAGTATTCCGCTTCAGAGATACCGGAGCCTGTTCTGCGCCCACAGGCTTGGCGTTGTGCCGATCGAGTTAATGTGAAAACAACAACAACAACCACGACAACAAACAACGTGAGGAGCTCTTGCGATTGACGAAACAAAAAAAACGAATTTTAGATGAAAACCAAAAGTACACAATAGTAGCCCCACGGTTTACGGTAGGTTCATATAACGGGCATAAGACGTACCTCGTAGATATAAAACAAAACTAAACATCGATTATAACGGTATTATTGGGTAGATTCTCGGACTCATTCTACGGAAGGTAGGGTTTGCAGTTAGTTTTTCCCTTTTCTGAGGCAATATTTTGTCACTGGGACCGGTTGAGCTACCAGTTATTATCGTATGGCATGTCCACGAGTATGTTTGTCGTAGAACTACTGCGCTAGTAGAGCATCAACATATCGGAGTCGGGTTGTGCAAAGAAACTTATTGTTCGAACTCATGTTTTGCTCTGGGTGAAATACTAAGCTCCTTCATGTGACGAGTTCTCAGGAAATAGCATAAGTCTCCGCCCCTAGAGGCATTCCGCTCCTCGGTTAACAGCAGTCCGTCAGTCAACAAGCAATCCACAGACAAAATGCGACCCCCTATATTGTAGAGCACGTGTAAACGCCATGAAAAGAAGCGCATTTTGCCTTCTTCCTATGCAGTAGCCGTACGTACAGTAGTCAGATAAAGGTCTGGGTTTGGGGGCCCAGGCAGTTTCAAGCCGAAGGAGAGCCACAGATGCGTTTGGAACCGGTGCGGTAGTGCCCCGTGCACGACCAGTTTGAAGGTGACATTGCCATTGGACGCGTGCTACGGTAGAGGTAGCACTGTTTGGCTGAATCGTTTTCTGAACGATCGGGCTCCTTAACCCAAATTCGTCGGACTTTCATTTTTGTGACGAATAATGTTTCAGAGTATACTTCGGTCATGAGATTTCGAATCCAGCAGCACTTTTATTTCCCTTCAAAATTATTGTTTCTGTGAGGTATAACGCTCCTTAAGTGAGGAGCTCAGAAAAACCATGGTGCACCTCTATCGTAGTATGCGTGATTTCACCTGTGTAGCTCCCCGGCTGACTGTGGCGGTGTATTGTAGCTGTACAGTAGTAGAGTGCGAGTCTCAGCCGCTTCAGCAACAAAGGTGTCTGTGTCTCCCGCCTACAGACGGCGCGGGCGGGGCTAGTGAATGTACCGGTTTGTGGCTGGGTTAACCAAATGCACCCTGGCTCGCTTTATATTCCCACTCCGGACATATTGGTGTTTGTCTTGTGATCTCAGACTGTTTTATGGGATAGGTTGTGATGGCAAGTTGATGTGACAACAAAAAAAGCAGCATCAATAACAACACCACCACTACAGTACCAACGACAACAACAACAATTACAACAAGACCAACACCAACACCAATATCGACACCAACACCAACACCAACACCAACACCAACACCAACACCAACACCGACAACAATACCGAACACGAAACCCACCACCACAAACAACAACAACAATACAAAAACAACGCCAACGTTGCCAGCATCGTCAGCAGCAGCATGATCCTCAACAGCAGAGGCAATCTCCCGCACCACAAGCTTATAACCATCCAGTAAATATTCTACCTGGCATGCATACGCTTCCCCTGCGACGATTGGTGTCATCTTGCCAACGCCTTACACCGCCTGGAAACCTATTGCCACGCTCGCCGAACCTCATTGGCCCCGACAGATAACCGCATGCGGGCAGCTGTTCCCCCCGTTCAAGGCATGACCCCAGCTTCTAACCCCCTTCCGTCAGTGGGCCCCTTGAGGGAATAGCACCAGCCTCTTGCTCGCTTCATGCAAAGCTCATCTCCAAGGAAGGGTCGTTGCAGGTTTTACGTATGTTGCTTCTCTGCCAGTTGGTTCCGTTCAAGGCATGACCTGCGCGTTTATCTCGGTTTGGCCAATGGGCACAAGAAAGAGCGCGGGGGGGGGGTGAGAGGGGGTGGTGAAAGCTAGGGACGAGAGTGTTGATCTGGATGTGATTGATGGATGCGAGACTGTCCCCGTCAGGGGGACAGCGCAGGCGACAGAGAAGATGTTAGTGGTACGGACGTGATTGATGGATGCGGGGCTCCAAGTACGATACGCACAGGTAGGGCGATACATAGCACTCGCGAGGGGGTGCCGAAATGCGTGGTCGCGCCAGGAGAGTACCCTGCTCAGGAGTTTGGTCATACGTACATGCTTGGGGTTGGACCCTACAGTACATAGCGTTACCAATGTTCCATGTAGTATACTTCTATACGGTGTTGTCGTGAAAGTGCCGCTCCCCCCAATCAAACAGCGGAAGTGCCATACTCAAGTTGCACGCGGAGCGGCGAACTAGCGCAAAGAGTGATGTTCTGACGTTTCAGTAGCAGTATCGAGGTTCACAAAGTGTAGCTACGCGAGGGCTTGATACGACGCCATTTTTGCTCGTTGCGCATGCTCTCTCCCTGACAAAGTCGACTCGTAAGTTCAGTCGAGAAACAGTGGAGGGGGGAGGGAGTCAAAGCACCGATGACAAAATGTAAAACATAACCGACGATCGACCCTGCAGACCGTGGACCTACGGTCCCACCGCCCGAAATATGGTGTATATATACGATGATGACTTCATCCAGAGCAGAGCCATCACGTGGAGATGAGGCCCAATGTCGTAGGTTTATGTTTACAATACGGCTCTCGATAGCTTCAGCGAAGCGCAGTTCCTAAGACATCGACGAAAAACACAAGAGAGAGGAGCGATGCGACGGTGGGGGAGGGCCGGGGGGGGGGAGGGGGGGGGTACAGCGATGCCATGCACGGCCGTGGTATTGACCATACACCCTATTAATAGTACCCCCCTCAATGTTCGGGCGGAGCACGTCGGGTTTTCACCGACCAGGCAGGCATGTCGTAGGGAGGGGTGTGTGTGCTTTCGGACTATTAATAATACACGCATAGAGTTATATATGTGCCTGGAGGGGCTCCTCGACTGGGGAGCTAGCCAGCGTATTCTTTGCAATCCCGACGTCGGACCGGTCTTTTTTGGCTTTACGGTAAGGCATCTATCCCCATTTTCACTTGAAACCCACACTACGATAGAGGTAGTCCCAGTGACACTTTTAGGCTGAAACGCTGACGCATGCTACGATAGAGGCGCACCATGTTTTTTTCTGAGCTCCTCACTTGAGGAGCTCCATACCCCACCCAAAACAATAATTTTGGAGGAAGACAAAAGTGCTACGCAATGAACTATCCCATGACCTAAGCGAACTATGAAAACTATTACAACACAAGAATGACAGTCCCACAATTTTGGATGAAGGACCCCGCTCATTCAGAAAGAAATTCAGCAAAAAGCGCTACCTCTATCGTAGCACGAGTCTGTTTTCTTAATGATCGGCCTCCTCAACCCAAACTCGCTGGATTTTCTTCGTCGTGTTGCAATGTTTTTTCACGGGAGGCCCAGGTCGTGGGCTTGTTCATTTGGTAGCACTTTGAATTTTGTTCAAAAACTATTTTTCGCCGACGTATAGAGCTCCTTAGGTGAGGAGCTCAGAAAAAAACGGGGCGCATGCCTATTGATTGTAGCAGGCGTTCTGACGGCCTTTACGCCACTCGGGTTTACTAAAACTCATCCCAATGGCATGCTTTTTCTTCCTCCGAAAATTATGACCGGCTGAGCGTTTTTCAGGTGAGTAACTACCGGTTAGAATGATACATTGTTTCCTCGTATATTTGTTTTGGGACTAGATTATACAGCGCATACAGCACATACAACGCATACACCGCATGCATCGCATACAACGCATAAATCGTGTACAACGCATACAGCGCATACAGCGCATACATCTCATACAGCCCATACGGCGCATACAGCTCATACAGCTCATACAACGCATACAGCGCATACAGCGCATACAAATGTTGGAATGGGTTGCGCGAGCAACCTTCTTCGAAGTCATCATGTTTTGGTTGATATACTGAGCTCCTGAGGTGAGGAGCTCAGAAAGTAAGCTCGCCCCCCCTATAAGGTGGCATTGTGCTGGACGAGGGGGTGTCTCGGCACCTCACTCAAAGTTGAACATATTCACAGTTGTCTGGCGCAAGAGTGTTAGCTAAAACGATCCCATTTATCAGTGCCTGTCGGCGAAAACGAAAGGCTTACTGTAAACACTCGAGAGCGCAAATACACGAGGTTATGTAGTCACTCGCCCGAGGCGCCCTGAGTGGTAGCCGAAAACAAAGGAGGATGTCTAAGCGACCCCCCCCCCCCCCCCTACCTTAGCCGTGTTATACGGTGTATGTCTGTTCAGCAGCTACAGCAGTAGTTGCGTTTGGAATTAAGGGTATGCCTATATGTAGGACATTGTGAGATTGTTATCATCTGATATATAGTAGTAGTGCGTGCTGCCATTAATCACACACCCTTGGAATGCGCTTGCAACTTCGTGTTAAACAGCCGGGACCACGGCTCTGTGTATCCAACAACGCACCCCCTTGAAAACATGCGCGCTCGCAACGTCGTGTTGAACAGCCGACCATGGCTCTGGGTATCCAACAACACAGCCCTTACCGCATCCACCATGACAAGCGCTAGGAAGGGCCAAAATCCCGTGCTCGCTGAAGTAGTCAAGTACAACTACGATCTCATGATGCATGCTACGACAGAGGTGCACCATGGGTTTTCTGTAGCTCCTCCCTTGAGGAGCTGTATACTAATACTACGTCAAAAACAGTTTTTCGAGGAAACTGCACGTACGTGCTATTACTGAGTACATAGTACCCACTATGATACGTCGTGGCATCATCGATTGGGTTACACATTGCTATCCCTATTATCTGTGCACCCTACCCCGTACCTATCCACATGCCACCCTCAAGCCATGGTAAAGAGTACCCTCCATCCTCCCCACTTCGCCCCCTGGCGGGCCTGGCATCACCGAAGTTACCATTGATTGTCACTACCAAAATTATCACCCAAGCGGGATATAAACATTTCACAGTTGCTCCGAGTACCTTGGAGTGATGTAAGGAGTATTGGAGATAAGCTACTTCAGGTACTTCGTGTACTCGGAGTATTTCGGGGCTCGATACTCCGGGATGCTGTTCGTACTCGGAGTATTTCGGGTATGAGCACTCTCGATACTGCTTGTACTCGGAGTATTTCGAGGTCCGATACTGCGGGTACTTCTTGTACTCGCAGTATTTGGGGCTTCAGTATTGCTCATACTCCAAGTAATCCGAGTATCCAGGCAGCCAGTACTCTAATACTCTAAGTACTCGGAGTGCGAAACGCCTCGATACTAGGAGTATACACGGAGTGTGAAGTACGTTAGGAGCGTCTTTGCATGATTTTTAAGACTAAATGCTCTAAACGCCAGTCACATGCTCCCAGAACCTGGGAGGAATGACGGCCGAGTCCTTAAAATGACGCAAAGATGCTCCTAACGTAGATCACATTCCGAGTATACTCCGAGTATCGAGAGTACATTTCGTACTCAGAGTACTTGAGAGTAAGAGTACTGGCGGCCTGGATACTCGGAGTACTTGGAGTATGAGCAGTACTGAAGCCCCAAATACTCGGAGTACAAGGAGTACCCGCAGTATCGGACCCCGAAATACTCCGAGCACAAGCAGTATCGAGAGTGTTCAAACCCGAAATACTCCGAGTACGAGCAGTATCCTGAGTATCGAACCCCGAAATACTCGGAGTACACGAAGTACTTGAACTATGCTATCTCCAATACTCGTTACTTTACTCCAAGGTACTCGGAGCATCTGTGAAACATTTAGTATACTACTTCGTATTGCGTAGGCATGCTGTGTTTAGTTATTCCTCCTTATCACGTGTGATGTAATCGATTCATTAGACATATAATATGTTTCTATGATACCGGGTATTAGGTACCAGGTAGTATACCGGGCACCAGGTACAATTTCCACGCCCAAGGGTAGACGATGTGGCCGAGGAGTCGACATTTATGTGAGCAGGACATTTTATACCTAGAGTACTACGAGTCTGTATAGGAAAACAATACGAGCATATAGAAGAGCTGCAGAATTTCAGATTGCAAATGGAATACAAATGGTACATAGTGTTGCACATACATTGACTATGTATGTGCAGCTTGCGGTTGTTAAATGTTGTATTGGGTGCCTACAAACGTCGACGGAAATGTAAGGGTTACTTGTTAAGTACCCGGTATACGTTATTCATTATTCATACATATGGGTACAGTACAGTAGTAGTGGTAGCAGCAGTGATGGTCGCCATACATCTACGCGCAGGGTGCTATAGACTACTCGGTCGGAGTCTCGGGACCGTATCCAGTGGGCGCAGCCGGACACCGAACAGGTCTGACAATAACTGGGACCGACAAACGTATACATACATGTGTTTTATACTTCGGCCTCACGAACGTGCATACATTTAAGTTTGGTGATGGTGGACGAGACCTTTAAAAACAAATACTATTAATAGTGCCATTTATGTCACAATAATATCAATAAAATGCTTTTCTGGTGAGCCACGGATTGATCCGCCCGGAAATCTATGAATTCATGGATGGACGCATGGATGGATGGATGGATGGATGGGGTTCTTCGGAGTTGAGCACACCAAACGATCTACCTGGTGTATATATAATATCATGTACAGATGTTGTACGAGTCTCTTGCCACGGCAGAGGAAGTACTGCTGCTGTACCTACAGCAGTAGAAAAGTTTATCAGGTTACCAGGTTCCTCACATGAGACGCACGATGCACGATGCACGATGCACATTGGGCGTTCTTAGGGTGGTCACTTGAGGTCACTTGAGAAGGCCTATAATAACACCTCACCCGAAACCACATTTATTTGAGGTCACTTGAGGAGGAAAATAAAAGCGCTGCCCGATGTGGCTGACCAATCCGATGGTCTGTCTAACCGGGCTAACACACAATTTGTCTTTTAATGTATTTTTTTCCATCCCATTTATCGTATGTTCGCTCTTCTTCCATTCTCTCTCCTCTCTCCTTGTAACTCAGATCCGGGGTCACAAAGTAGGATCCTCTCACTCCTCCCCCGCTGCGGTTCTCGCCTTGCATTTTTATCGCGAGGCGACTTCAGGTTTTTCTTCCCTCCTCGTCGACTCGCATCGAATTGTGCCTACCCACGCTGCTACTAGGCGCTCTCAGCAGTTGATTCCGTTTTTTCTTTATGTTTGCAAACAAACTCAAACGTCCGACCCACGTGAGATTCGAACTCCGGACATCAACTCTTGGAAGCGTTCGAGGATACCAATATTAATCGACCATCGGGGCGACCGACTTTAAATGCAAAACATAATTGGGACGACGCATGCTACGATAGAGGTGCAGCATGGTTTTTCTGAGCTCCTCACTTAAGGAGCGTCATACCTCACCGAAAAAACCATTTTGGAGGAAAATAAAAATGCTGCCGGATGCGAAATCTCACGACCGAAGTATACTCTGAAACAGTATTCGTCACAAAAATGAAAGTCCGACGAATTTGGGTTAAGGAGCCCGATCGTTCAGAAAACGATTCATCCAAAAAGTGCTACCCCTACCGTAGCACGCGTGGGGCGTACAATAAGTTCTGACGGTTTTGGGTTAACCCTTTTAGAACTGCAGTCCCGTTTTGGCGACAAACCACACTAATTCTAAGTAATTTTCCCCCCAAACGGGACTCCAGTCCTATAAGGGTTAAAGAGTAGCCTGATCATTCATAATTAAGAATCAGCCAAACAACGGCACACTAAATACCTCGATCGTAGCACGAGTCTCCCCACACACCATTCGTCTCTTCATATATACCAGGTGGCTGGCAGCACACCAGTTTCGAGAACTTTGTATGCGCGACCCGATGGGTGTGCTGCACAACTCTATCTCGAAAATCTCTTTCAGTTGCATGCAAGCGTTGCATGCACACACTCCATGCAAGTTGCACAACTCTCCTGTGAAAAGTGTATACACACGCAACTGGGCACATTTTCATGAAAACTTGCATGCAACTGCAGGCAAACGTTTGCATGCGAGTAAGCGCATGCAAGTTCATGCGTGCCCATACCAGCTTGCTTTAAGCTTGCAGTAGATATGCTATGCGTTTGGCTCGATGCGCCAATCGCGAGACAAACCAAGGTCCCTATCGTAGCATAATTTGGGAGCGAGAGCCGACCGGTGGATTCAATTGTTGTCATGGCACGCGACGCGAAATTCTGGCTTTTCTTTCGTGTTTGCGTTTTCTGTTCTAGACTTTGGTGGCTCGGCATACACGGTGGCCACCGCTACGAACTTTCCGGCACAGAACCCTACCAGACAAACCCTGTAACCTCGCCTCACAGGCGACAGCTTGGCTCCTGTGCGCTTGAAAATATATTTTTTAGGTCGCAATGCATGAAAATCCTCTACCTCTGGAGATCGCTGGTATTTTTTTAATACATACACTCTGGGTCGCTGTGCTTGGGAAGCGTGGGGTTGCTGTGCCCTCGGTACTACTCTTGAGCAATCCCACGGTAGGGGTACCACTTTTAGGCTCAATATTGTCTGACCGGTTGTGCTCCTCACGTGAGTAACCACGGGATACTATTCTTATTTTACTGGTATGTTTGTTTTTGGACTGCCGCATTGGAAGGTTTAGTCGGATTGCGCGAATGAATGTTCCCGAAGTCATGTTTGGGTGAGATATTGACCTCCTCATGTGAGGAGCTCAGAAAATTCTGCTGCGCCCCTACCGTGGGATGACTCCCTTGTATGTCACTGCGTTTGTAAATACTCTCTTCTGCTGTGGTCTCCCGTATCATAGGCCAGTGCGTTCGTAAATATACTCTACTGTTTGCGTCGCTGTGCTTGGAAATATTTTATATAGGCCGCTGCGCTTGGAGGTATACCATGATACTACAGTACCTTATCTGTGGTGTGTAGGTCGCTGTGCTAGGTAATACTTTTGTTTTAGGTCGCTTTGCCCAGAGGAGAAAATACATGAGTATACCATGATGACCCTTATGGCATGCACTTCCTGACCTTAGACGGACTTGCATGCAGCTTGCACGAACTTGCATGCAGCTTGCACGAACTTGGATGCAGCTTGCACGGACTTGCATGCAACTTGCACGGACTGGCAGGAGGCAACTTGCACGAACTTGCATTCAACTTGCACGGACTTGCATACAGTTTCATGCAAGCTTGTGCAGGAACGTGCATCGCAAAAAATCAAATAGTGTACACATCTGGTACATAATGTGATTGGAGACCGAATTAACAATCCCCATCGTCGATGCTATATGGTGTTTCCAGGGGCGGCCGGAACAGTCTTTTTGTCGACACCTCACATCAAAAATGAATTGTCAGCAAGGAAAAAAAAACCGGAGCCCTGTCTGCGATCACAGACAGGACGATTTAGAAGAAAAACAAATTGTTTATTCAAATTTTGCCATTCTTGACCAACATGGTTATAGAGACCCTGTATCGAGAGGGATGCGTGGTCAATGGTCAAATACCTAAGGCAAGCAGCAAATGAGTACCCCCCCCCCCCCCNTTTAGCTTAAGGAGTAGCCCGATCATTCAGAAATAGGAATCAACCAAAAAACGGCACACTAAATACCTCTATCGTAGCACGCGTCTTCTCACACACCATTCGTCTCTTCACATATATATACCAGCACACCAGTTTCGAGAACTTTGTATGCGCGACCCGATGGGTGTGCTGCACAGCTCTATTTCGAAAATATTTTTCAGTTAGTTGCATGCAAACGTTGCATGCACACACTCCATGCAAGTTGCACAACAACTCCCATGAAAAGTATATACATGCGCAACTGCACGCATTTGCATGAAAACTGTGGTATTGCAACTGCAGGCAAACGTTTGCATGCGAGTACGTGCATTTCAAGTTCGTGTGTGCCCATACCAGCTTGCTCTAAGCTTGTAGTAGATGGGAGATTAGATGCGTTTGGCTCGATGCGCCAATCGCGAGACAAACCAAGGTCCTTATCGTAGCAAAATTTGGGAGCGAGAGCCGACCCGGGGATCCAATTGTTATGGCGCGCGACGCGAAATTTCTGGCTTTTCTTTTGTGTTTGCGTTTTCTGTTCTAGACTTACTTTGGTGGCTTGGCATACACGGTGGCCACCGCTACGAACTTCCCGGCACAGAACCCTAAAACACAAACCCTGTAACCCCACCTCAAAGGTGACAGCTTGGCTGCTGTGCGCTTGAAAATATTTTCTATAGATCGCAATGCATTAAAATGCTCTATTTATGTAGATCGCTGTTATGTTCAAATACATAAACTCTGGGTCGCTGTGCTTGGGAAGCGTGGGGTTGCTGTGCCCTTGGAACTACTCTCTCTCGTAGGTCACTGCGTTTGTAAATACTCTCTTCTGCTGTGTGTGGTATCTCGTATCATAGGCCAGTGCGTTCGAAAAAATACTCTACTGTTTGGGTCGCTGAGCTTGGAAATATTTTATATAGGCCGCTGCGCTTGGAGGTATACCATGATACTACAGTACCTATCTGTGGTGTGTAGGTCGCTATGCTAGGTAATACTTTTGTTTTAGGTCGCTTTGCCCAGAGAAGAAAATGCATGAGTCTACCATGACCCTCATTGCATGTACTTCCTGACCTTGCGCGGGCTTGCATGCAGCTTGCACGAACTTGCATGCAACTTGCACGGACTTGCAGGATTCAACTTGCACCGACTTGCATGCAACTTGCACGGACTGGCATGCAATTACATGCAGTTCTGCAGGAACTTGCATCGAAAAGTCAAACAGTTTTCGTATATACATATCTGGTACATGATGAGATAGGAGACCCAATTAACAATCCCCATCGTCGATGCTATATGGTGTTTCCAGGGGCGCCCGGAACAGTTTTTTTGTCGACACCTCTCATCAAAAATGAATGGTCAGCAAGGAAAAAAAAAAACGAAGCCCTATGATCACAGACAGAACGATTTAGAAAAAAAACAAAGTGTTTACTCAAAATTTCCCATTTTTGACCAACTTGGTTATAGAGACCCCCCTATCTCGAGAGGGATGCGTTGTCAATGGTCCAAGATACCTGAGGCAAGCGGCAAATGAGTACCCCCTCCCTGTGTATCGGGCCGGACAAGGGTCGATAAAACCAAGTGAAGAAAACACGCTTCATTCTAAATCGTCCTATCTGTGATCACAGCGCTCCGGTTTGTTTTCCATTCTGACCATTTTTGATGTGGCGTGTCGACTAAAACAAACTGTTCAGGGCGCCCCTGGGAAATTATGCTTAATAAACTAGTACCAGGTATGTACACCACAACGAAACATTTCGTTTCGATACTACAGCACGTGACATTGAAACAACGATGTCCTGCCGACGACGCCATTTGTTAGAGCATTACTTAAGTATGTTGGGCTAAGGGTAAAAGGTTACCCAATAGCCCAACTAATCTAAGCCCTATGACTTATGACACGATGTTGGGCAGCTTCGGCAGCCATATTACGGGAGGGGGCATAGTAAACACTAGTAAATAGGACTTACGGTATGCACAATAACCTATGTACTTCAGCATTTTTACCAACAAAAATCGGTCCTATTTACTGTGGTCCCCCGAACACTACAGCAGTAGTAATAATGCGTGGCTCCTCGCAGTGGAGGAGCTCCGTGAGTCTGGAACCTTTGGTGCCATCAGATAAATACGGTACCATATCATCCACTACTGCTGTGCTATTTATATGGAGAGGGCGGGCTTTGGGATCCAAATCCCGACTCTCACGTAATCAACCGAAAGAAACAACTGCCCACCCAGGCCCACCAATCAGAGGATTTGCTGTATCATATCTAATTATCTATCCCTCTAGCGACAGCGGGGGGGGGAGGGGGGGGGCGTACTCATTTGTTGCTCGCCTTAGCCATTTACCCATTGACCACGCATCCCTTTCGAGACGGGGCGGGGGGAGAAGAACCTGCTTCTCGTGACCCCGGATCTGTGAGTTACAACTAGGAAGGAGAGATGGAAAGGAGCGCCAGGATCACAAATGGGGGGATGGGAAAAAACAACCAACAAAACATCATACTTGGCCGGGTTACTCGTCGTACAACTTCTCTAATAAAAAAGGTGTTTGTTGTATCGCTAGAAGAGCCCCTCCTTCATGCGAGGAACCCCAGACAAAAAAAGCTCCCCCCCCCCCCCCATCTACTTTCTGCCTGGTCGGTGAAAACCCGACATGCTCCGTCCCGGCATTGTAGGGATGCGAGGGTCTACGGTCATACGACTACGGCCATGCATGACATGAGTACACCTCCCCCCCCCCCCCTCCCCCAACGTTGCAAGCCATAGCGTCTGCATGCTGGTCAGTGAAAAACCGACGTGCTGCATCCCGGCATTGTAGGGATGCCAGTAGAGGGTCTACGACCATACACTACTACGGCACCCATGCATGACATGTGTGAACCCCCAAACGCGCCATGTTATGGCTCTTTGGTGCCTAACTCAACCCCCTGACCACATTGTATGACTATTACTGTACGACGCGTGATATATACCACTCTGTCCCGAAATATAAGCACCTTTTTATTGACTATTAATGTACAAAATATTCTTATATTTCGGTACAGAGTGGTACGATGTAGGGGTACGTACGTACAGCACCCAAGGTATGAAGAGGTCCCGCCTCACTGGATTAAGGAGCCCCGAAAAACAAGCCATCAAAGGAGAAAACTAAACTTTACGCTGCATGATAGGCCCGATACATGAGCTACTATCCCGTTGGGCGATGCACGTCGGTATCTAACAAACAATGCTTCGGAATACCCGTCGGATCCAACGGCATTGGTTCGGTAGCTCTTGGGATGAGGAGCGCCAACGGCAATGTTTGGGTTCAAAAGGGTATATCCCTTACCACACGGCTCAAAGCTCAACTCGAGCATGCTGTCTGGGCGGTTCTGACTCGTTTGTTTAACAGGTCGCTCGTAGTCGGAGCAGGCAAGTCTAGCTGTTGTACTGGAATTGCCGAGGCGTCCTATCTTTTATTGGGAAGTTCTTGATAACTTCTTCCAAAGGCTTATTAAATAGTTGGATGTCGACGGGTAGAAAGGACGGTTTAATGTGAGAGCCACACACACATCGAGTCACGAGTTTCCAAATTATAACTATTTTTGAGACACACAGCAGTCCCACGCCCGCGCGATGCGGTCGAACAATAAAACACTACCTACCTGGTATCGTTTTCGTACTACTTACTGTAGTTTTGACGCGTAGGTTTTAAGCCAAATGTAGACTTAGTAGAATAATAGTCGTATAGGTTATCCATTTTCGGCCCAAGAGCCTGATACCTGTGATACCTCGTATGCGTGAGTCAGTGGATTCTCGGCTATCATCACATATCTCAGCTTTTTTTTTTCCTGATGAAAACATACCTAGCATCAACCAATCATTGCATCCTGAAAGCGGAAGGACACAAAACAAGCTGTCGTACAGCTTACTGTACCGTTGCAATCCCAGCGAGGCCAAATGGGGGGGGGGGGGGGGAAAGGAGGGGGGGGGGGGGGGGCATGTGTTTTAGTTTTCACCTTCCCGGAGCCAGTCAGCCAAGTGGCTACTCTCTCTTCCCCAGGCACGGGCCACGATAGAGGTAGTCCCAGTGACACTTTTTGACTAAACTAGTTTCTGAATGATCGCGCTGCTTAACCCAAGATCGTTGGACTTCCATATTCTCGTGTTGCAATATGTTTCAATTACATGTATACCAAGGCGCTGGCATTGTTCGTCGGGTGGCACTTTTATTTCCCTCCGAAATCAGTGTTTAGTGTTTAGACTACTACCGGAGGACGCGTGCTACGGTAGAGGTAGCACTTTTTTTTTTGGCTGAACCGTTTTCTGAACGATCGGGCTCCTTAACCCAAATTCGTCGGACTTTCATTTTTTGGGACGAAAAGATGTTTCAGAGTATATATACTTCGGTCATGAGATTTCTCATCCGGCAGCACTTTTTYTTTTCCTCCAAAAATCATTTTTTTCGGTGAGGGATGACGCTCCTTAAGGGAGGAGCTCAGAAAAAAACATGGTGCACCTCTATCGTAGCATGCGTCGTTAGAGCTCCTCAAGTGACCACCCTCATCAAAAGCATGGTGCCCCTCTACCGTAGCATGCGTCAGTAGTGGTATAAACCTGGTACACTGTATGGGTCATAAGGGACAGCCTACTACTCCACCCCGTCAGCGCTGACTAAGTGGAATAAGTAGGTGGTCCCTTGGGCCCTAAGAGGTCCACAGCGCTGGGAAAAGCCACCACCTCTCCTCGAGTTTACCCTCCGAGGTTCGAACTGCTCCAGCGTTCGGTGGGGCCGGAGGGGGGCAACACTCGTCCTCGACAGCGACGAAAGCTTACAGGGCGGTCGACTGCACCCGCCTCCGATGCCACTCGACGGTGGCGTCGTGGCAAACCGTAGCAGAACAATGCAAATAAATGGAGCTTGGATGCGGCTTACCAGGGTAGGACTTAAGGGGGCCCTTCGATCATGATGAAACACGAGTACTTGACAATTGAAAAAAAAATATTTTTCGTTTTTTTTTACAGCAGCAATACAATTTCTGGTTGGTATAATAACACCATACATATCAGTACTCCTTACGGAAAACGGCATAGCTCAAGTCCCAATGCGCAGATTGCTTCCCAATGAGTAGTTGCAAAGAGCCTAGATCATGGTCAACATTTGTGTCTCGGGAAGCATATCGATCAGACGCCTTGTTCGTCGTCTCACGAAAAAACATGGTGCACCTCTACCCGTAGCATGCGTCTATGGTGTGGCGCACGCCGCCAACAAAGCTCTCCTGACATATCTATGGCTGCAATTCTCGTCCCTGAGTCTGTGCGACCCAGGACTACCCTGCCCACCTCCCCCCTCTCTTCTCCCCCCCCCCCCCCCCAATCTCCAAGTATGCCTTCATCAATCGTAAGGGTAAGTACCACTCGTAGATCTCCCCTGATACCTTTCGTATATAAGACAGATTCGCTAATACAGGCGCCGCCATTGGGTACTGTGGTGTCGTCATAACACCCCCCCCAGCGGGTTGGTCTGGGGAAGACCTCGGTCGAATATATTTCCCATTCGGCACGTTGGTGCCACATGGGCTCGGGAAGGGTACTCACCGAGGAGGAGAGGGGGTCTTCCTGCTGAGATGCCTGACCAAAGATGGAATGTCTTGAATCGGATGAGAGGCACGATACGATCAGTCATCGGCGACATATCATAAGACACCACTCATACGGCTTGCCAGCTCGGCTTCGGGGCGAGGACTTGTTTACTACCCTTTATGGATCGGAATTGACTTAGTTTTTGTGTGGGGGTCGGAAAGGACTTGGCTTTAGTGTCTACTGTATAGATCGAAATTTACTGATTTTTGTTGTAGGGGGAGGGGGTCGGAAATGACTCCGCTTTGGTTTTCTATATCGAAATTAACTTTGCTTTTGTGTAATGATGTTCTACCGCAATTACACATGGAAGTTTGACGAAGATATGTCCGTTGGTTCTGGCGAGCGAACGTTAATTCTCCCGCCACTTTTTTTCAAGGTGTATCAGTAGTAGTCGTTTAGCAATTGCTGAAACATGTACGTACGAATTTCCGTTGGAGTTTCATCCGCAATCCGTCTGTGCACGCTTTTAGATGTTTCATAAACATTTGCTTTTGTATGAAGCGCATGCCCACAATTGCCGAGATGTTTTTTTTCTTGGTGTGTGTGCTGATGCTGCTACCGTGAAGCTGTTGTGGCCACATCACACCCCTCTCCCTTCGGCCGCGCCTAAGCGACAAGCCCACTATTTCTCTGTGCCAGTAAGCCCCCACGCTTTACAGGGAACGCCCGTGAAGAGCCTATCTATAGCGACGCTCGATCGACGATGCTAAGGCAAAAATGTTTGCAAAACAAACCACAGTTCGTTCCCAAGTATGCTATTGCGGGGGACCATAGTAAATAGGACCACATATTGTTCATGAAAATCGCCGGGCGCACAAAAAAAAAAGTTATCGACACCACACACCCCCCCCCCCCTATATTGGAGGGAAGAAACCGGACCGTTGTGATCACAGAAAACAATAAGTCAAGTTTTTTTTAATTACCCCCCCCCCCGCCCAGCGAAAAAAAAAAAGGGGGGTCTCTAAAACCAAGTTAAACAAAGGGAACAAAAAACGAAAAAAAAATGGTTTTTGCTCATTTCGTCCTGTGATCACAGCGATCCGGTTTGTTTTTCATTCTGACCTTCCTAGGTGTGTGGTGTCGTTTTCTTTTTTTTTTGTGCGCCCTTGTTATATCTTAGTAAAAATAGGTAAATATATATATATAGGTTTTTGTTTGTACCGTAGGCCCTGTTAACTACGCCCCCCCGTAATCGATTCAAATGCTCACGATAGAGAGCGCACTTCAGCACGCGGAATGCACAGGGTAGGGATGTCAAGGTATTGGTTGTGACTGGCTTGGAACCGGTCACTGGCTGTGCGGGCGAGTGCCTTGCTGTGCGTTGCCTGCTGAACAAGTCTGCCGGCTCTCTTGATCACAATAATAGCACGACGAGGTGTAACTTCGACATCGGAATAGGTAGGGAGTTACCACTCACTCAAAAAACAAATTAAACGTTTCGTGTGTGAACCAAACCGTCGGTTTATCGCTTTGAGTAATCATCAACTTTGTGTTGTCGTGCGACAACGCGGACACTTTCACACAGCTAACTGCGGCTGCTGCTGACGACGTATTATTCGCTGGAGGTCACTTTTAGGTGTCCACAGTCCATTCGCTACTTCTTGTGCTCGCCAAAGTAGTCGGTCTTGCATCATTGCTCCTGCTGTGCTGCTACTGGCGAGAGTTTTTTTGGTGGTCGTGTACGATGTGAGGGCGGCTTGTAAACCGCGTGGTGTTTTTTTCCCCCATATCATAATCCAGTTATGAGGAGAGGTTTCCACGGCGTGCACACGGACGGGAAATTCCTCGGTACTCCCACTCTTCCGGGTATTTCTACCGCCCCGAACTGGCCACACCTCGCACGATTTTGCCATAGTCCAGCGCGACTCTGAGTTGGAGGCTCGGTGCCACGACGTCGCGGCCGCAAGATACATACGAACGTTCCACCCACCACTCGCAGACGAATTCAGTAGGGTATTGAAACCCCTGCTCTGGATACGAGTATCTTTTCTGTCTTTGACCGAACAGCAACAACAGCACGACAGACTACTACAATGAACGGCGATGAGCCAACGCCAACTGTAACTACTGTGGTCCCACCATCTACCATCCACCAACGCACCCAAAAGTTGACGACATTTACAAATATCTTGAGGAGGGAGTTCCTAGCGGTTATATTTTAATAGCATTACGACGCGTGCTACGGTAGAGGTAGAACTTTTTGGCTGAATCGTTTTCTGAACGATCGGGCTCCTTAACCCAAATTCGCCGGATTTTCTTTTTTGTGTCGAAAAATATTATCGAAAAATATTGTAGAGTATACTTCGGTCATGAGCGCATCCGGCAGCACTTTTCTTTCCTCGAAAATCAATTTTTCGGTGAGGTATGACGCTCCTCAAGTGAGGAGCTCAGAAAAAACATGGTGAACCTCTATTGTAGCATGCGTCTTACGTATACCTTCTAGAAGACCCCTCCGTCAGAGCGGCCTGATAAGCCCAGTGGTTTACCCGCAGAGCTCTATACCTCACCCAAGATCTGCTTTTGGAGGGAAATTAAAGTACTACCCGATGAAAAATATGCCATGGCCCAGGCATGGCCTGAGTATACAACGAAAAACAGTACAACACAATATAATCTACAGCATATATATATAATATATATATATGACCGGCGAATTTGGGTTAAGGAGCTCCGTCATTCAAAGCACGTTTCAGCCGAAAAAGGTACAACACTTCTATAATATATAGCACGCGCCCTTCTTTGTACACGAAAAACATAGGTAGGTCTGGGGTTCAAATCGCGTTTCTGAAATGCATCTCCACAAAACAGCCTGGCCCTAAGCAAAACACATTACTATTAAAGAATCGGTGGGACTCCTATTAATACCTAAAATAGACCTATATACAAATAATATATATAGTAATGATACAGAAGTAGAGACTAAGAGTACGTACGTAAGTGGTGAGAAGGAACGAACATAGAACCCGAGTCTAGATAACATTCTAGTCTGCCAATCTGTCCCGAGATATAATAATGATAGTGTGGATGGGGGTAGATGAAATTAATTAAGTAACTACTTGAGCTAGTGGGGATTAATTAATTTCGCGAAAGAGGGAGAAGAAAATTGATTGACAGAAGAGCAGACAAAAAGCTCAGGCGGAAGGTAGGTACAGAAAGAGGAGGGAGTACGTTTGTGCAGAGATCTCTTGTTCTTGTCGTTTCTGTGGTTTTCGTCTTTCGGAGTGCTTATGAGTGATCACTGTTAAAGCTGATGCTATGAATACATTATTGTCGGAGGGCAGGGATATAATATCAGTACCTGGTACGTACTACAGAAGGCACCCATTCGTTGTCAGATAGATGCCGGTAAGAGATTCCCCTGGAAGACCAAAGTTACGACACACCTGGTAAATATAAGACACCTACCTACTACTACGTTACAAACACAGGGTATATATATAGTGTTTTGTGCGAACCAAAAATAAAAAATGGCTCGTTGGGTTTTTCGGTTTTATATCGAAAAATAAAAGTCGCCGGTGCGGCTTCTGTCGGTTTCTATATAAAAACCGAAAACCGAAACCGAACCGAAAAACCGAACCGAAACCGAACCGAACACTTCTCGGTGGGCTTCTCCGCCGGCTTATTGTCGAAATCAGTCAATCGGTCAACATTTTTTTTAGGGTTTTTTGGTGTATATATATAATATATGCGTTGGCATCATGTGACATGTGTGACGGCATGAAGAATGCGGCGTCGATTAAAGAGCAGAAAAAATCCCATTAAAACCAGTATTATAGAGGGAGTGATGCCATACACAATTTCCTATATTAAAAACGTCTTTATTAAGTAAATCCTACATAGAAAACAGGTAGGAAGCACTAGGCTACACTAATTCCTATACACTACAAATAAAGCACTTTCATAATTCACAAGTATACCAGTACGAAGTATGTAATAAGACTCCAGGATTCGGCAACCGGTATGGAGGCTGGATTCAACGTCGGCCAGTGGGTATCCGGCGACCTCCTCGACTACACGACAAGCAACACCGGGGAGTAAGTGCTGGTGGCAATCTCATGGATTGGCTCACACGTTTCGCGACGAACTGGTAGAATCCGACTTTGTCATCGAGGACAGAGGGGTACTGCCGAGATCTCGAGGATCATCGGGCGAGTGAATACGTTAAACACCCCGGGGTCGGAAGTCGCAAGTAAGACCAACTTAACCACGCGAGCAGCCGCGCCATCATTGGTGGCCTCGTGACCGAACAGGTTGCTCTCGGTACAAAGTTCGAGAAGGTCATCGCATCCCGGCAAATTCCTGCAGGAAAAGGGATATGGGTCCTCGTTGTCGCATCCACATACATATAATATAATGCATACGCGGCGCCTGCATGCCTGTGATCCACAGGCAGGCACGTATGCATGTTATTGGACTATGCAAGCGCTCGTCGCACAGCCGTTGAAGTATACATATATGTTATATGTTACTGGAGTACCTTGGTTACAGGTTTGAGCTCAATATATGCACGTGGACACCATGTTACAGGGTCAAGTTTGACACGCCCCATTTTATTTATTTATAAGGTGGATTGGATCCTGTCCCCCCGTGGGTAGGTAACAAGCTCCGCGGTCGTCCTGCCAAGGCCTTGTATATAAAGTATCATCCATCCGGTGTGAACAGCATCCAGCTGTTCCCCAAATACACACCTCTCTCCACCATATCGACAAGCCAAAGCTTATATTATACTGAGTTCATACGCATGGATTACCACCTGTCTGTGTGAGAATCGATTGTGGACTGGCCGACGTACATCATCTGGTCTCGAGGACCCCATAGCCGGTCCTTCTATTAATAGACCACGAGAACGCTGGGACAAACAAGTTGTTGTGTCCTTCGCGTGCACAAGCCACCGTGTGTTTATATGCACGGTGGCGTGTACCCCCGGCGACCGCTCGTCATTATCCCTTTTTTTCATGCCTATCAAACCTCAACCGGAAACCCGCTTGGGTCCACAGTTGGTTATGCCCAGAGAACCGCCGCAACACCTTGCTTGGTGGGATGGTTTGGGAACCACCGAGACCATTGATTTATTTGTACTTTCGGTGTGCTGTGTTGTGGATGCTTTGGAAAGGATTTTCGGTGTTGACGAGGTTCACGGGCGTTCCATTGTCCGGGTTGAAAGAGTAGTTGTCTCCCGGGAAACAGTTGAGTTGGTTGACTTGATTGACTTGATAAGGACGTCGGGGGCGGACTTCAATTAAGCTGGGATGTATACTTTGCTTTTCTCTTTTCTACAATAAAAACCCTACGAGTATATGAATATATAAAACCACATATAGCAAGGGCGGTTACGATATATTATGCAATAGTATTTCCCATATAATAAATGTTCTGTACGAAATCCTATATACACCAGATATATGGGATACGAGGCCATATTAATTCCAGTACAAAAAACGTGTATACTGTGTGTGGTGTGTTGTGCTGTGCTGCTCTCCTCCGTGCCGTCCTGCGGCTGTTTGTTGCTGCTTGTGTGTGGCCGAGGCTGGTCCATACGTCCATCATGTATACCAGGGCCTTCCTCGGGAAAATTCGCGAACGTTTCGGGAATCGAGGTAAATCAACCATATCAAACTAACCATAAACAATGGAAAAAGCGCCACAAGAAAGACCAAACCACGGCGAATCGAATGACGGCGTTTTTATTTAATTTTACGAAGTAGGAACCGCGGTATGGCCACGGGAATTTTACCACGGGAATTCATAAGCAAATTCCCGTGGTAAAATTCCCGTGGCCATACCGCGGCTCCTACGTACATCGTAACAAAAAAAAAACGTCGTCATTCGATTCGCCGTGGTTTGGTCTTTCTTGTGGTGTTTTTAACATTGATTATTCGACGTTGGTTAGGATGATATGGCTGATTTACTCGATTCCCGAAATCTTCGGGAATTTTCCCGAGGAAGGCCCTGATGTATACGACATAATAATAAGAAGAGTACACATTATATCATATACTAATACGATAATACTATTAATACTACAGTAGGTACTACGGGGTCACCATACCGGCTATATAATACATAGAGTAGACGTTATTGGCGTAATAAGAGGGACGGGAAAAAAAAAAATAACGAACAAACGAAAAACCGAGTCGCACGGTTTTGTGTTTTCGTTTTTATCTAAAAATTGAAGACGAACTAAAAACAACCGGTTCTCGGTCTTGAAAAACCGATCAAAAACCGACTTTTCGTTTTGGTTGCTATCGGTTCCCAACAGAAAACACACACAATGACACACCTCACCTATTATTATGTATTAAAAACATTTAAATACTAATAATAATATTGATACTAATAATAGGGAATTTGACAAAAAGGGGGACACCCCCTATAAATCGTAACAAAAGGTGGGACACTACCAAGCACCGGCGGCGAGGTTCTCGTTAAAGAGGCGGTCGTCAACACCAATAATCCAACGGCCCAGCGCAATAACGGTATACTCATATTAATAGTCATATATTAACCATCGTTCTGACCGAACAGCTCAACAGCTCACTTCCTGGTATATACAATAGGACTCTCCTCTCCTTTACGCCATGGTACGTACCTGATATTGTTGTTGTTTGTTGTTTTTCTTCACATTAAACTCGTTTCAGTTGCTAATCCCTATAGTCTGATCTAGCAAGATCACGGCCCGTGGTCACAAAAGTGCTAGAGCCATCAGAGAATCCTAAAGAACACGTACACTTAGCAGGGAAAGGATACACAAGTCCGAAGAGGTACACCTAAAATCCCTACAGCATGTTATGCGTGTCCAAAACAGAAGCTATACGGGTCCCCGGCAAGATCTCCATTCGACTACACAGAATACGTCCCCCACCCCCCCCCACCCTCCACACTCTTTACCAAATGAATTTGCCGAATACAGGCGTAACTAGCTGTCTGAAGTGCGTGTCCTGTACTAAAAACAACCAAAGTAGACGTGGGAACAAAGATGGAGCTACGCAGACTGGCCTGTCTGAAGTGCTGCCAGTAATCGACAAGGTCAAGCGGCACAAAAGTGAAAATAGAAAAGCGCAATCTCAAAAAGCATCATGTCATTGACAATAACCGAATCTATGCCCTGAATACGGTCTGTGTTTTGGCCAGCAATTATAAACATCGACACTGATTAGAATGCGTTCCACATTGAATGGGGGTCTTCAACGATCAGGCATCATCAATGAAGGCACGCACGGGTGTCGCACCAATCTCTGAGCCGCGTCTCTCATAACAAAAACAGTAGTACGTCATCCACACCTACCGCAACAACAACATTGGGGAAAAAGCGAAAGAATTTGTCAACCGAAAACAGAAAAACAATAAATGTTGGTTCCGATCACGGTCGAGAATGTAACAGTCCGTAGCTGCCGGATCGCTTTCTCCTGTGCGCGATGATCTGTGCTGCTGCGTCCGGCGGAGCCTGAGCTAGGCTGCTTGCTCAGCAGCCCGCTGCCGGGTGCCGAGCTCGGCAGTCCTAGCAACGACAACACTCGACGCCGCTCCGTCCGTACAGCCTCGGCTGCTCGGTTTTGTCGCTCCCAGTCGACTCCATCGCTTTCCATTCCGTAGCAACTCAGGTGGCTATGTCTGAAAAATAAAAATTCTCAGGGCGCTGAAGGAATTCGACCATACAACAACAGATCTCGCCACACGCTGCCTCCTCCATTTGATGGCGAGCCAGTTACTGAGAGACAGTACAAGCACTCATACGCGTATAACGTATATCGGTCGGTACGACGGACACTACTAACACATTATATATAATATTATATTAAAAAATAAAAAAACAACAGGGCGTGAGCTCGAGGATATACGATCAGAAGGCTCAATCTTTGCTAAGCTGAGGTAAATACTTCATCGCGACGTACTACGCTCCTCGGACTTGTGTATCCTTTCCCTGCTAAGTGTACGTGTTCTTTAGGATTCTCTGATGGCTCTAGCACTTTTGTGACCACGGGCCGTGATCTTGCTAGATCAGACTATAGGGATTAGCAACTGAAACGAGTTTAATGTGAAGAAAAACAACAAACAACTTACGGGTTTTATATCTCCTCATGTAGGATGTACATCCCGTATGAGGGGGACACAATCTGAGGCTGTAGAATTCAGGAAGTGTGTGTCTATTTGTGGGGGCAGAAATAATTTAAATTAAATTAAAGTTAAAATTAAACAGTCTGAAATAAACGTACCAGGTATACTATAGTGTTCCGACGAGTTTACGTGGTAGAGTGGTTCTACTATTTGTAGCCATGTATGTATGGTATATAAGAAGAGGTGTGTGAGGACAGGTTATGGAGTAAAACTTAAAAGCACCTGTATATACATATATATGTACAGCAGCCAGCAGTAGTAGTACCAGATGAGTACTACTTTCCTTTGGTACGTACATATTTAATATTTACGTATACTCGTATGTATGTTTTTTTTTTTTTAGAACCACAGGGCACAGGGCGCCAACCAATGTTGTAATGCATTTGATTTGCAGGGCCACACACCTGAAAACCACGATTGATTCTGAACCAGATGTGCTTGTCACAGGACCTTCTCTCGTATATATATGGTGTGCAGGCAGTACTCTCACGGAATCATTTGTGATATATACGTCACGTATGCTGATCTGCTGATGACCACGTTTTCCTAGGTATGGGCAGTTGGTCTTTCCGGCGTTAGACGTCGTCTGTTGGGCGTGCCACGACAACCGGAACATGGAGTGATCACTTACCCGTGGTCTTTTTGACACAGAAAGGGGGATATCTCTCCGCAGCGTGACAAAAAGGGGGACGTTACGTAAAAAGGGGGACTTTCCCAAACTTAGTAGAAGGAAAGGGGGATACCCTCGCGTAGGCATAACAAAAAGGGGGATATATGCTCACACCCTCCTTTTGATCGCTCTCATTCACCCGCTAAACATATGAAAAAAAAATCTCTGTGGATGGTAGGGAGATGCCATGTGAGTGTGGCAAATGCATCAGGTTTAAATTTCGAGTCGATTTGACAGAGTACATAGGCGTACCCGGCTGCGAAAACTGATGCATCCCCTTTTGTCACGATATAGGGGGGGGGGGTGTACCCCTTTTTGTAAAATCCCCATACTAATACGAATAATAATAAAATAATAATAATAATAATAATAATAATATTGAGAATAATAATATTAACAAAAAATATAAAAATAAGAAAAATAATAACAATAATAATAATGAGAATATAATATTAATAAAATATATAAAAATAATAATAAAAATAATATTGACAATAATAAAATAAGAATAATATTAATAAAATAAAAATAAAAAATAATAATAAAAATAATAAAAATATTGATGAAAATATTAATAATAATTACAATAATAACAATAGTAATAATAATAGGGCAATAACCAAAAACAGGTATACCCGGTCAGTGTTCACTTAAAAACGGGTACAGCCTGGAATCAAGTAAAAAACACGCCCAGCGACGTGCCACGACAACCGGAACATGGAGTGATCACTTACCCGTGGTCTTTTTGACACAGAAAGGGGGATATCTCTCCGCAGCGTGACAAAAAGGGGGACGTTACGTAAAAAGGGGGACTTTCCCAAACTTAGTAGAAGGAAAGGGGGATACCCTCGCGTAGGCATAACAAAAAGGGGGATATATGCTCACACCCTCCTTTTGATCGCTCTCATTCACCCGCTAAACATATGAAAAAAAAATCTCTGTGGATGGTAGGGAGATGCCATGTGAGTGTGGCAAATGCATCAGGTTTAAATTTCGAGTCGATTTGACAGAGTACATAGGCGTACCCGGCTGCGAAAACTGATGCATCCCCTTTTGTCACGATATAGGGGGGGGGGGTGTACCCCTTTTTGTAAAATCCCCATACTAATACGAATAATAATAAAATAATAATAATAATAATAATAATAATATTGAGAATAATAATATTAACAAAAAATATAAAAATAAGAAAAATAATAACAATAATAATAATGAGAATATAATATTAATAAAATATATAAAAATAATAATAAAAATAATATTGACAATAATAAAATAAGAATAATATTAATAAAATAAAAATAAAAAATAATAATAAAAATAATAAAAATATTGATGAAAATATTAATAATAATTACAATAATAACAATAGTAATAATAATAGGGCAATAACCAAAAACAGGTATACCCGGTCAGTAATCACTTAAAAACGGGTACAGCCTGGAATCAAGTAAAAAACACGCCCAGCGAGCCACGCGATTGGCCAGAAGAAAAATATACCCATTTTTGAGAGGTACCGTCCCGGGGTACAACTGTAAATGTGTACGAGCTGGGCCAGCCAAGAAACGTACAAATCTTCCTAAAGTCGAATCTCGTGAACCACTGCGAATTAGGCTACACAAATTTGAAGCGCCAACCCTGGCATACCAGTGCTTTTGCAAAAAAAAACGGTATATGAAAAATTATATACATATTTTTTTCTCGACTCGATCTCGCCGAGATATCCGCGAAACTCGAAAACAACATTTTTTTCATTCTAATTTCGTATAAAAAATGTCATTTTCGATCAACATGAAATTTGGTGAAGACAATGCTGAGGACACAAGGAGAAGATCGATGTAAGTATCGTTGCCCAATTCTCCATCCATCAAGAGATATGACCAAAACTCGATTCCATATATAAGTCAAGTAATTACGGAAAAATGGTATTTCCGCCATGCCCCGACCAATTTTGAGAGTTTTACTCTGACATTTTAACCACGTCTTTGAACCGTACGTGCAAAAATACCTGCCGCCTGCCCTCTTTGATTTTTTTTTTTTCCGAGTAGTTTTGATCGCTTTTGCATTTTTTTCGATTTTCGGATCGTCGTATCTCTCTCGAGGAAAAAAAAAAAAAAAAGGGCAGGCGGCAAGTGTGTTGGTTAGTACATGATCTACACTGTGTCCAAATTCCAGGTCCAAATTCGTTAGATTGGTCGGGGCATGGCCAATCTGCTTTAAAAACATTATATTGGCTGGCCCAGCTCGTATTATGCTTGGCTTTCAACCGTTTTTGGTTATTTATTTTTCGTTAACCACTTGTCTGCAGTGTGCCTCGCTCTCCACTACGTCTGCGGCCGCATTTTCTTCTAAGCTTTTTCACCATTCACTTAATAAACTCTATTCAACCATTTTACGCACCTGGGTACGTACGTACGTCTTCAGAGTGATACGACCATCCACCTACTACGTATGATACGACTGAATCATGATGTATTTTTACTGTACTCGTAATACGACTGCTGCTGTAGGATAGGGTGTATTTCAGGTACACCCTGAGACCAAGTAAAACACACATAAATGCTTGCCGCCAGAACCCTCTCTGCCTCTAAACAACCCTGACCCCTGACCCTGCTCCCGATCCCATCCGGACCTGAGCCCTCCAAACAGAATCTGGACAAGTCTAAGTGTATAGTTAGGCGCCGACAAGTGTGCCTGGTTGTCACTGCGTACCCCTCAGAAACGGGCACGATGTGATTTTGGCCAATCTATCCCGTGATAGCTCGTTGGATGTGGTGTTTGACTCGATTCCATGATGTACCCGTTTTGGACTTCTACCGGCGTGGGTGTGTACCCGTTTCTGGTTATTACCCATAATAATAATACATTAATTCGTAATACGTAGTACCAGGTATATATTAAATAAAATTATTATAAATACGTCAGCTGTGAAGGTATATATTATAATAATAATAGGTTAATAGTATGGCAAAAAAAAACAAGATTCGATCATGATGAAACACGAGAGTCTTCCATCGTTGAAAAAAAATTTTTTTTTCGTTTTTTCTACAGCAGCAATACTATTTCTGGTATAATAACACCATAATAATATCAGTACTCCTTACGGAAAACGGCATAATAGCTCCAGCTCTAATGCTCAGGTTTTCGCCCATCGAGTATTTGCAATTAGTGCCTCTTTAGAGACACTTTTCGTGACGACCAAGGCGTCTGATCGATATGCCTCCCGATACACAAATAATGTTGACCATGGTCTAGGCTCTTTGCAAATACTCTTTGAGCGAAAACCTGAGCATTAGAACTGGAGCTATGCCGTTTTCCGTAAGGAGTATGGTGTTATTATACCAGAAATAGTATTATTGCTGCTGTAAAGAAAACGAAAAATATATATTAAAAAATATATATGTTTCAACGATGGAAGACTCGTGTTTCATCATGACCGAAGGGGCCCCTTAATAATAGCAGTGATGGAGATCGGAATTGAATTGCTCTGAAAAGATCACGATCTTTCGGAAAATCTCAAGATCAGATTGGTGGTTTTCGCAGCCGAAATTCTGATCTAGATCGAGAATCGAAGATCGATTGATTCAATCTTTCAATCTTGATCTTTTGGATCCCGCCCAAATAACGCCTTGTCATATCACTGGAAACCCATATAAAACGCACCCTCACGCTCTACACCCCGCACAAACCAACTGACAAGCACACACATCAGCCAAAGGCAAACCTTTGCCGCCGAACAAGAAACAACCTGCTAAGAAAATAGGGCTCACGAATAAGAAACAGCCTGCTAAGAAAATAAGGCTCACGTTGGGAAGGACGTTAAGAATTTTGGAATAAGAAATCGTGCTCAGCGGCGAGTGCTCACTAGATCCTACTGGTACGTATTAGCCTGTCTGTATGCTAAAATAGTGTTAAGGTTTCAAGGCTCTCTCAGGTTAGGCGTTTCTTTTGGGGCATTTGACAAAAAGGGGGACACCCCCCCTATATCGTGACAAAAAAAAGGGGGGACATCGGTTTTCGCCGCCGGGTACGCCTATGTACTCTGTCACATCGCCTCGAAATTAAAACCTGATGCGTTTGCCACACTCACATGGCATCTCCCTACCATCCACAGCGTTTTTTTTTTCATATGTTTAGCGGGTGAATGAGAGCGATCAAAAGGAGGGTGTGAGCATATATCCCCCTTTTTGTTATGCCTACGCGAGGGTATCCCCCTTTCCTTCTACTAAGTTTGGGAAAGTCCCCCTTTTTACGTAACGTCCCCCTTTTTGTCACGTTGCGGAGAGATATCCCCCTTTCTGTGTCAAAAAGACCACGGGTAAGTGATCACTCCATGTTCCGGTTGTCGTGGCACGCCCAACAGACGACGTCTAACGCCGGAAAGACCAACTGCCCATACCTAGGAAAACGTGGTCATCAGCAGATCAGCATACGTGATGTACGTATATATCACAAATGATTCCGTGAGAGTACTGCCTGCACACCATATATATACGAGAGAAGGTCCTGTGACAAGCACATCTGGTTCAGAATCAATCGTGGTTTTCAGGTGTGTGGCCCTGCAAATCAAATGCATTACAACATTGGTTGGCGCCCTGTGCCCTGTGGTTCTAAAAAAAAAAAAACATACATACGAGTATACGTAAATATTAAATATGTACGTACCAAAGGAAAGTAGTACTCATCTGGTACTACTACTGCTGGCTGCTGTACATATATATGTATATACAGGTGCTTTTAAGTTTTACTCCATAACCTGTCCTCACACACCTCTTCTTATATACCATACATACATGGCTACAAATAGTAGAACCACTCTACCACGTAAACTCGTCGGAACACTATAGTATACCTGGTACGTTTATTTCAGACTGTTTAATTTTAACTTTAATTTAATTTAAATTATTTCTGCCCCCACAAATAGACACACACTTCCTGAATTCTACAGCCTCAGATTGTGTCCCCCTCATACGGGATGTACATCCTACATGAGGAGATATAAAACCCGTAAGTACGCGCGATCGAAGTATTACACTCAGCTAGCAAAKATGAGCTTCGACGAAATCCTCGAGCTCACAGCTGTTGTTTTTTTTTAATTTTTACAAATAGACACACACTTCCTGAATTCTACAGCCTCAGATTGTGTCCCCCTCATACGGGATGTACATCCTACATGAGGAGATATAAAACCCGTAAGTTGTTTGTTGTTTTTCTTCACATTAAACTCGTTTCAGTTGCTAATCCCTATAGTCTGATCTAGCAAGATCACGGCCCGTGGTCACAAAAGTGCTAGAGCCATCAGAGAATCCTAAAGAACACGTACACTTAGCAGGGAAAGGATGCACAAGTCCGAAGAGGTAAGTACGCGCGATCGAAGTATTACACTCAGCTAGCAAAGATGAGCTTCGACGAAATCCTCGAGCTCACAGCTGTTGTTTTTTTAATTTTTTAATATATATATATATATATGTTGTAGTAGTGCCGGTACCGCCGTATACGTATACGCGTATATCAGGTACGTACCATGGCGTAAAGGAGAGGAGAGTCCTATTGTATATACCAGGAAGTGAGCTGTTGAGCTGTTCGGTCAGAACGATGGTTAATATATGACTATTAATATGAGTATACCGTTATTGCGCTGGGCCGTTGGATTATTGGTGTTGACGACCGCCTCTTTAACGAGAACCTCGCCGCCGGTGCTTGGTAGTGTCCCACCTTTTGTTACGATTTATAGGGGGTGTCCCCCTTTTTGTCAAATTCCCTATTATTAGTATCAATATTATTATTAGTATTTAAATGTTTTTAATACATAATAATAGGTGAGGTGTGTCATTGTGTGTGTTTTCTGTTGGGAACCGATAGCAACCAAAACGAAAAGTCGGTTTTTGATCGGTTTTTCAAGACCGAGAACCGGTTGTTTTTAGTTCGTCTTCAATTTTTAGATAAAAACGAAAACACAAAACCGTGCGACTCGGTTTTTCGTTTGTTCGTTATTTTTTTTTTTCCCGTCCCTCTTATTACGCCAATAACGTCTACTCTATGTATTATATAGCCGGTATGGTGACCCCGTAGTACCTACTGTAGTATTAATAGTATTATCGTATTAGTATATGATATAATGTGTACTCTTCTTATTATTATGTCGTATACATCAGGGCCTTCCTCGGGAAAATTCCCGAAGATTTCGGGAATCGAGTAAATCAGCCATATCATCCTAACCAACGTCGAATAACCAATGTAAAAAACACCACAAGAAAGACCAAACCACGGCGAATCGAATGACGACGTTTTTTTTTTGTTACGATGTACGTAGGAGCCGCGGAAAGGGGGGACATCGGTTTTCGCCGCCGGGTACGCCTATGTACTCTGTCACATCGCCTCGAAATTAAAACCTGATGCGTTTGCCACACTCACATGGCATCTCCCTACCATCCACAGCGTTTTTTTTTTCATATGTTTAGCGGGTGAATGAGAGCGATCAAAAGGAGGGTGTGAGCATATATCCCCCTTTTTGTTATGCCTACGCGAGGGTATCCCCCTTTCCTTCTACTAAGTTTGGGAAAGTCCCCCTTTTTACGTAACGTCCCCCTTTTTGTCACGTTGCGGAGAGATATCCCCCTTTCTGTGTCAAAAAGACCACGGGTAAGTGATCACTCCATGTTCCGGTTGTCGTGGCACGCCCAACAGACGACGTCTAACGCCGGAAAGACCAACTGCCCATACCTAGGAAAACGTGGTCATCAGCAGATCAGCATACGTGATGTACGTATATATCACAAATGATTCCGTGAGAGTACTGCCTGCACACCATATATATACGAGAGAAGGTCCTGTGACAAGCACATCTGGTTCAGAATCAATCGTGGTTTTCAGGTGTGTGGCCCTGCAAATCAAATGCATTACAACATTGGTTGGCGCCCTGTGCCCTGTGGTTCTAAAAAAAAAAAAACATACATACGAGTATACGTAAATATTAAATATGTACGTACCAAAGGAAAGTAGTACTCATCTGGTACTACTACTGCTGGCTGCTGTACATATATATGTATATACAGGTGCTTTTAAGTTTTACTCCATAACCTGTCCTCACACACCTCTTCTTATATACCATACATACATGGCTACAAATAGTAGAACCACTCTACCACGTAAACTCGTCGGAACACTATAGTATACCTGGTACGTTTATTTCAGACTGTTTAATTTTAACTTTAATTTAATTTAAATTATTTCTGCCCCCACAAATAGACACACACTTCCTGAATTCTACAGCCTCAGATTGTGTCCCCCTCATACGGGATGTACATCCTACATGAGGAGATATAAAACCCGTAAGTACGCGCGATCGAAGTATTACACTCAGCTAGCAAAKATGAGCTTCGACGAAATCCTCGAGCTCACAGCTGTTGTTTTTTTTTAATTTTTACAAATAGACACACACTTCCTGAATTCTACAGCCTCAGATTGTGTCCCCCTCATACGGGATGTACATCCTACATGAGGAGATATAAAACCCGTAAGTTGTTTGTTGTTTTTCTTCACATTAAACTCGTTTCAGTTGCTAATCCCTATAGTCTGATCTAGCAAGATCACGGCCCGTGGTCACAAAAGTGCTAGAGCCATCAGAGAATCCTAAAGAACACGTACACTTAGCAGGGAAAGGATGCACAAGTCCGAAGAGGTAAGTACGCGCGATCGAAGTATTACACTCAGCTAGCAAAGATGAGCTTCGACGAAATCCTCGAGCTCACAGCTGTTGTTTTTTTAATTTTTTAATATATATATATATATATGTTGTAGTAGTGCCGGTACCGCCGTATACGTATACGCGTATATCAGGTACGTACCATGGCGTAAAGGAGAGGAGAGTCCTATTGTATATACCAGGAAGTGAGCTGTTGAGCTGTTCGGTCAGAACGATGGTTAATATATGACTATTAATATGAGTATACCGTTATTGCGCTGGGCCGTTGGATTATTGGTGTTGACGACCGCCTCTTTAACGAGAACCTCGCCGCCGGTGCTTGGTAGTGTCCCACCTTTTGTTACGATTTATAGGGGGTGTCCCCCTTTTTGTCAAATTCCCTATTATTAGTATCAATATTATTATTAGTATTTAAATGTTTTTAATACATAATAATAGGTGAGGTGTGTCATTGTGTGTGTTTTCTGTTGGGAACCGATAGCAACCAAAACGAAAAGTCGGTTTTTGATCGGTTTTTCAAGACCGAGAACCGGTTGTTTTTAGTTCGTCTTCAATTTTTAGATAAAAACGAAAACACAAAACCGTGCGACTCGGTTTTTCGTTTGTTCGTTATTTTTTTTTTTCCCGTCCCTCTTATTACGCCAATAACGTCTACTCTATGTATTATATAGCCGGTATGGTGACCCCGTAGTACCTACTGTAGTATTAATAGTATTATCGTATTAGTATATGATATAATGTGTACTCTTCTTATTATTATGTCGTATACATCAGGGCCTTCCTCGGGAAAATTCCCGAAGATTTCGGGAATCGAGTAAATCAGCCATATCATCCTAACCAACGTCGAATAACCAATGTAAAAAACACCACAAGAAAGACCAAACCACGGCGAATCGAATGACGACGTTTTTTTTTTGTTACGATGTACGTAGGAGCCGCGGAAAAAAAAAAAAAAAGGGCAGGCGGCAAGTGTGTTGGTTAGTACATGATCTACACTGTGTCCAAATTCCAGGTCCATATTCGTTAGATTGGTCGGGGCATGGCCAATCTGCTTTAAAAACATTATATTGGCTGGCCCAGCTCGTATTATGCTTGGCTTTCAACCGTTTTTGGTTATTTATTTTTCGTTAACCACTTGTCTGCAGTGTGCCTCGCTCTCCACTACGTCTGCGGCCGCATTTTCTTCCAAGCTTTTTCACCATTCACTTAATAAACTCTATTCAACCATTTTACGCACCTGGGTACGTACGTACGTCTTCAGAGTGATACGACCATCCACCTACTACGTATGATACGACTGAATCATGATGTATTTTTACTGTACTCGTAATACGACTGCTGCTGTAGGATAGGGTGTATTTCAGGTACACCCTGAGACCAAGTAAAACACACATAAATGCTTGCCGCCAGAACCCTCTCTGCCTCTAAACAACCCTGACCCCTGACCCTGCTCCCGATCCCATCCGGACCTGAGCCCTCCAAACAGAATCTGGACAAGTCTAAGTGTATAGTTAGGCGCCGACAAGTGTGCCTGGTTGTCACTGCGTACCCCTCAGAAACGGGCACGATGTGATTTTGGCCAATCTATCCCGTGATAGCTCGTTGGATGTGGTGTTTGACTCGATTCCATGATGTACCCGTTTTGGACTTCTACCGGCGTGGGTGTGTACCCGTTTCTGGTTATTACCCATAATAATAATACATTAATTCGTAATACGTAGTACCAGGTATATATTAAATAAAATTATTATAAATACGTCAGCTGTGAAGGTATATATTATAATAATAATAGGTTAATAGTATGGCAAAAAAAAACAAGATTCGATCATGATGAAACACGAGAGTCTTCCATCGTTGAAAAAAATATTTTTTTTTCGTTTTTTCTACAGCAGCAATACTATTTCTGGTATAATAACACCATAATAATATCAGTACTCCTTACGGAAAACGGCATAATAGCTCCAGCTCTAATGCTCAGGTTTTCGCCCATCGAGTATTTGCAATTAGTGCCTCTTTAGAGACACTTTTCGTGACGACCAAGGCGTCTGATCGATATGCCTCCCGATACACAAATAATGTTGACCATGGTCTAGGCTCTTTGCAAATACTCTTTGGGCGAAAACCTGAGCATTAGAACTGGAGCTATGCCGTTTTCCGTAAGGAGTACTGATATGGTGTTATTATACCAGAAATAGTATTGCTGCTGTAAAAAAACGAAAAATATATATTAAAAAATATATATGTTTCAACGATGGAAGACTCGTGTTTCATCATGACCGAAGGGGCCCCTTAATAATAGCAGTGATGGAGATCGGAATTGAATTGCTCTGAAAAGATCACGATCTTTCGGAAAATCTCAAGATCAGATTGGTGGTTTTCGCAGCCGAAATTCTGATCTAGATCGAGAATCGAAGATCGATTGATTCAATCTTTCAATCTTGATCTTTTGGATCCCGCCCAAATAACGCCTTGTCATATCACTGGAAACCCATATAAAACGCACCCTCACGCTCTACACCCCGCACAAACCAACTGACAAGCACACACATCAGCCAAAGGCAAACCTTTGCCGCCGAACAAGAAACAACCTGCTAAGAAAATAGGGCTCACGAATAAGAAACAGCCTGCTAAGAAAATAAGGCTCACGTTGGGAAGGACGTTAAGAATTTTGGAATAAGAAATCGTGCTCAGCGGCGAGTGCTCACTAGATCCTACTGGTACGTATTAGCCTGTCTGTATGCTAAAATAGTGTTAAGGTTTCAAGGCTCTCTCAGGTTAGGCGTTTCTTTTGGGGCATTTGACAAAAAGGGGGACACCCCCCCTATATCGTGACAAAAAGGGGGACATCGGTTTTCGCCGCCGGGTACGCCCATGTACTCTGTCAAATCGACTTGAAATTAAAACCTGATGTGTTTGCCACACTCACATGTCATCTCGCTACCACCCACAGCAGTTTTTTTTTAAACAAGTTTAGCGGGTGAACGAGAGCGATCAAAAGAGGGAGTGTGAGCATATCCCCCTTTTTGTTTTGCCCACGCTAGGGTTTCCCCCCTTCCATCTACTAAGTTTGGAAAAGTCCCCCTTTTTCCGTAACGTCCCCCCTTTTGTCACATTGCGGAGAGATATCCCCCTTTCTGTGTCAAAAATACAAAATACCACGGGTAAGTGACCACTCCATGTTCTGGTTGTTGTGGCACGCCCAACAGACGACGTCTAACGTCGAAAAGACCAACGGCCCATACCTAGGCAAACTGTAACGCCAAAAAGATCAACGGCCCATACCCAGGCAAACGTGGTCAGCATATCAGCATACGTGATGTACGTATATATCGCAAATGATTCCGTGAGTACTGTCTGTATACCATATATGACAGCAGGTCCTGTGACACGCACATCTGGTTCAGAATCAATCGTGGTTTCAAGGTGTGGCCCTGCGAATCAATGCATTACATTGGTTGGCGCCCTGTGCCCCGTGGCCCCCAAAAATCACCAACATATATACGAGTATAAGTATATAAATATGTACGTACCACAGGATAGTAGTACTACTGCTTTGGTACTGCTTGCTGCTGTGCGTATATTAAAAAAAAAAAAAAACACACACAGCTGTGAGATCGAGGATTTTATCGAAACTCATCTTTGCAAGCTGAGTGGGATACTTCCATCGCGCGAACTACACGTCGTATATGTAGTATAGTCCCGGTACCGCCGTATACGTATACGCGTATATCAGGTACGTACCATGGCGTAGAAGAGAGGAGAGTCTTATAGTACCACGCAGTGAGCTGTTGAGCTGCTCGGTCACAGTGATGGTCAATATATGACTATGAGTATACCGTTAATGCGCTGGGCCGTTGGATTGGTGTTGACGACCACCTCTGGAACGAGAACCTCGCCGCCGGTGCTTCGTAGTGTCCCCCCTTTTGTCACGATATATGGGGGGTATCCCCCTTTTTGCCAAATGCCCTTTCTTTTATGCAGGCCCGTACTGTATACCAGGTATACCGCACGCCGGCACACATCTACGGTCTACCTCGGACATGTTGAGCATTCAAAGGTCTCTCGAGGCGGCTGATAGTCTGAGCTTTGCGCCCAGTGCTTCGACATCATATATATATATATATATGTAGATAGATGCCTCCTTGCTGTAACGATTTAGGTTGTTGTGTTTTATGTATGGGAAGTGGTAAGCCAGTATAAAATACGAAGTTTCTTGGGGTACAGCACAGGGCACATCAGAACAAAACGCGCAATAAGAAAGGCAGGCTCGGATTAAAAATAAAATAAGAAAATAGGGAGTCGTTATACAGAAGGGCATTTATATATTAGTGGTTCGGCGTCTGTTGCGCTGCGCGCAACACGCGACGCAAGGTGTGTTGCGCGCAGCGATCTATGCGCAAACATATGCCTCAAAACTAAGTAAAAAGCCTTTTAATTTATTTTTGGCCTCGTACGGCGAATAGAAAAAAGTGCCTCAAAAAGAATAAAAGCCTACGGCGAATAGCAAAAGGTGCCTAATTTTTGTTTTCGACTAGTGTATGGCGAATAGTACAAAGGGCCTAAAAGGTGTTCAATTACGGCTTATTAAGAAAAAAATACCCCAAAAAAAATTAGCGCCTCCGGCGAAAAATAAACGCAGCAAAAACTTTCGCCTGCGGCGAAAAATGTTGCGCCCCCGAATACGCGTATTGCGCTTCGCGCAACCAGCCTTGCGGCGACTGTTCCTGTTGCGCAAAACGGTTATTTTGACCAAATGTTGCGCCAGCGCAACAGCGCAACACCTAATGAAAATGCCCTGTTATACAGTACTGGCCCTCTCACAAGAAACCTTAAATCGGGCTCAGGCTGATTGTCTTATTCTGGGTGCGCGCGAAAGCTCACTTCCTCATGGTGCACTTTCTAGTTTCGATCCCCGACAAGACATTTTTCCTACAGTAAGTACCATTAATAATACAGCACAGGACACCTAATGAGAAACAGGAAGTCTGGTCCAGGCTGGATTTGTTATTCGATAGGGGGTGCTTTCCACACAAATTTCAAGATAACGACTCCCGATTTTCTTTTTTTTCTTCAAAACTTAGCGTGTTTTTATAATTATCCTGTTTCTTATTAGGTGCCCTGTACTGTAGTCACGATGTCTTTTCACAGTAAGTAGTACCAGGTTTATTAGTGCACAACAATATTTTTTGTTGTGAACTATATTCATTCTTAGGCTCTGACTACGAGTATAGGCTGAGAGCTTTTTACCATTTTTTTCAATTTTTCGCGCTGACTTTCTTCTGAAATAGTTTCTTCTGAACGGGCCGGTAATGTATTGAATTAGTGTAGAAATTATCCCATTATCGAATAAGAAATCGAGCCTGGTCCAGCTTGTCCTGTTTCTGATCATTAATCATATCATAGGTGTGTGTATGATACTGATGTAGTGTACCAATCAGCTGGTACGTATGTACGACAAAAATGCGGGTACCAAATACTCGAAGTAGTCGTACAACAGTCGTACATTGAAAAAAAATGGAGCCACGTATTATATATGTATACGAACGAAAATAAAGCAGTAAACCTGCTTAATTTGGCGACATAAAGATCAAGATTGAAGATCGAGATCAAGATTGCCTCTTTTCGCCAAGATTGCCGAAAAGATCAAGATTGCCTTTTCGGGGGCAATCTTTTTCAAGAATTGATCGGCACTGTTGCCGGAGGCAATCTCCATCACTGAATAATAGTAAAAATACTCGTAGCCTTGCTATATCCGACACACACAATAATATTAAGGGCAGCGGCCAAAAACAGGTACACCTGGTCCGTTCGGGGCCAAAAACAGGTACATACTAAACTCAAGTTTAAAACGCACCCCGCGAACCTGCCGTTCCTTGCAACGCAAAGTAGAGTTTTTTCATGTTCTTCGTGCTTGCCCGGTGGCTACGTCTACGAGTAGCTGCTATTAATAGTACGAGTAACGAACGCCTGCAGCTGTATTCTCCCTTCTCAGCTTGCGACACCCCTGGTATTCCAAGTTGACCACAATCCCGAAGGGGAGCCTTCTATCTCGTATCATTTCGGCGGAGGTGTGCAGGCAGATATATGTGTGTCGCTCGAGTGGCGTGTGGTGCGAGGTGCGAACGGAGGAGGGGGTCTCCGCGTACGTCGGCATTTGTATAGTAGGGGGCATAGGGTGGAACTATTAAAGGCCTCTGATTTGCTTAAAAACGACAAAAAAAAGGTGAAAGTCAAGCAGAGTAGACAAAATCAGGTATAATACCTGGTATTTCAAGAGGCAAAAACAGGTACAACGAGGTTTGGACCAATGGCAGGGCACGTAGAGTGCGTTTTTTACTTGATTTTAAATATGTACCTGTTTTTGGCCCCAAACGTACCGGGTATACCTTGTTTTGGCCGCTGCCCTAATATTAATATAAAAAACACCACCACGACAAAACAGCACGAAAAAACCGCCCGCCTTGAAACATACCAGAAGAAGAGTGTGTTTTTTAACGATATTTTGCAACAAACCGTTGTATGTAGCGTGGTATAGGCACAATCCGATGCGAGTGGACGAGGGAAGAGAAAGCTGAAGTATTCTCGCGATAAAAATGCAAGGCAAGAACCGTACTGTCTGGGGGAGGAGGGAGAGGAGCCCACTTTGTGATCCCGGATCTGAGTTATACAAGGAGAGAGAAAGGCAGGGCGAAGCCAATGAATTGGATAGAAAAAAAAACAAAAAACATTGTGAACGAAAACGAAAATAAAAGCGCACTGAAAAAATGGAAAAAATAGATAAACCGAGAAGAACGGGGTCGATTCCTGTTCAGGTGGAGGGCGTGATTATCAGATTCCTGGTGACTTCGGAAGTCCATGTTGTGTTATTAACTCAACACCTCACAGCAGGTCCAGAGTCCAGAGACAAATAAGTAATCACATCTGGAAACTTTATGACACGTACATTATACATTGTCACATATGGCAAATAATATTAAAGAATTAATAATCTTGATCTTGTGATCTTCAAAAGTTTGAGAAATAATTATTTTTATTTTCTTGGAGAAAAAATTATATATTTCTTGGCCAAAAATGAAATACCGAGAAGCCGAACGGCGGCGCGAAAAACGTACACGTAGAAAATGAAAGTCTACGAATAGTCGAGACGTCGAGACTCGAGACGTACTCGTAGACGTATGATACATACGTACGTAGAGGTCTTTCGTACCAGGCTTGAAACTTGAAACTCTCTGGACAACTCGCACACCTCCGGAGCGGCAGGAAGGGTCATGGTGGCGTCAGGAATCCCAGGCGAGCGAGAACTGAAGGCGAACTCATGGGGGCGGATACGCGCACGACGGAGCTGGCGCCCGATGCTGCCGCCCGCGAAGCTTGCTTTGCTGTTGGCTGTGGGCACCTGCTGCTGCTCTGCCGGAGATGTTCCCACAGAGCACATGGATTTGTCTCAAAAGGACAAAGAGCGAGCCAAAGAGCGCTTCCGTGGACCCGGCAGCCACGAGACCAACCGCTGCTCTGACTTGGACATGGCCTTGTTCGATAAGGGCAAAGTCTGCGGCTCGCCCCTGTCCCACCCGTGCTTTGACTACTCGCGATGCGACTCGGGCCCTGGGGGGAACGGGAGCGGCATGTACGTGTACGACTCGACGTGTACTCTGGCCGACAGTGACCAATTGTCGTTCGACGGCAGGTTGAACGGAGTGAAGTTGGATCACCACGAGGCGGGGTGGGTTTGGAGGAGCGCGCTGAGGGATACGGGTCTCCTGGCTGAGACGTACGAATCGGCTTGCTTGTTTATCCACGTAAGCACGAAGGGCGCGAAGCCGTGCCCGCCTACCGCCCCGCTCTGGAACGGCGGCGTGAACCACGTTATGGTTGATTTCAGCGACGAAAATAGGTGAGCAATGTGGCTGCGCTGCTGTGGGCTGCGTACTGCTGCTCTCGAGCTGTGTGAGCTGCAACCAGAACGTACGGTCTCGTGATGGAAAATTATTTTATTTTGTTGTTCCAGTTGTGGCGAGCTCGCGTCCTGTGCTGTTGTGGCTTGACCGTGCCTGCTGCTGCTACTGCTGCTGCTGCTACTGCTGCTGCTGTCACTCGGTGGAAGCGTAGGCATGGGAGTAGGGATAGCCTTGTGAATAAATCCTTGGTGGCGCCTACCTTGCATACTGTAGTGCGCCAAGAGTTGCTAGTTTCGACGAAGTGGCCTCCTCAGAGCAGTAGTAGTGTAGTAGTACCTGGTAGTCGAGATCAACCCGGTACTGCGTGTATACTGCGCGACCAGAGAGAAGAGTCAGTGCGAGGGATAGTTGCTGCTATTTTCTCCTGCTGCGTACTGCTGCGTATTGCTACTGCTGCTGCTGCTGCTGTCGGATCGCGATAAGACCTGCCTGCAACGCACTTCGTCAACCTCGAACCCTAGATGTATTCCTATATACGTACGAGACCTTGCAGACAGCAGCTCCATGTGGTAGTCATACGTGCAAAATTCGCAACGTTGGTCGTAATATATTCATAGGTGTACCTGGTACAGGTCATGGAGAGCAGTCCTATACTACTTTTTTACTTCGATATGATGTGTGTGTGTTCTTCACATTAACCTTCCTTTCTACCCGTCGACATCCATCACACCCAGTGTCCGTGCCGATTCTTCATCCTGAAAAGGTACCAGTTCTGTGGTCACAAAACTACGACACAGAGATACTACGCTCAGTGCAGTAAGCAGAGCAGACAATGCAGTGCCAGATACGACAGGGAAGACCTACCCTGCTAGCAATCCAGGGGCATGCAAGAGAAAAAAGAGAAAAAAAAAAAGAAAAAAAGAAGAAAAAGCGAAAAGGAAAAAATAATAAAAAATAAACACACTGAAGCAAATCAACAATCACGCAACCAAACAAAAGCACGACAAAATAAAAGGAAAGAAAGAAAGTGTCGTGCTTCTCCCAAAGGAGACATCCAATAAAAAACCAAATGAAATGAAACGAAATGAAATGGACCGAAAAAACAGCGCCAACAGGGCAAGACTAATAAGAACGACAGGAAAGGACAGGCAGCCGGAGCACACCAAAAGCACCGTCCAGCCAGCCGAGGAAGGTTTGTGCCCGTACGTAGTACAGGCAGGTTTTACCAGCTAGTCGGTCTGGTACCTACTCTGTTTGCCGTCTCTTTCCTGCTTTCGTCCGCCGCGGTTTCCCTACGAACCCCCCCCACCCTCCGTCAGGTCATGGAGAGCAGTCGTCCTTTATACTATTTTTTTACTTCGATATGATAAATGTTTCTGGCTATATTATATTAATAATAAACTAAGAATCACGTCATTGTGGTCAATTTGTTAAGTTGTTTGCTTTAAAAAAATTGCCGTGGTCTGTGGGTGTGTGTGGTTCAAGTCCTTTGCGATTTTGCGTCATGAGAGTCGCTGCGAGCACGGGTATGATATAATGAACCCAAACGAAATCGCTTGAGCAACCTTGCAAGCTGCTGCCGTTCCTGCCTGGCTGACGTTCCTCAGCTCTCACATTGAGTGAGGGACAAGCGAGAACTTGACCTGCCCAAAAAATGTTCTACGCGTATGACGTACGAGTACCCTTTGACACACACAGCAGTATTAATAGTATGCACCTGCACTGGTATATTTATCATATACCATTGCCACTGCTGGCTTGCTGATGGCGGTATGAGACACAGCATGCGTATTTAGAGGGGGTTGTCAGGTCAAGCCGAGGCGTCGCGATCGAAGCGTTGGGCAGCAGCCTGTAAGACTGGGCCGGATTGCATCGTCGCATGACCGCATGTCGACCCCCCGGGGTGTTTGTAGACATGTGTCTTGACGTTGGCTACTTGACGTATACCTGGTCTTAATACCAAGTAATATTGTACGTTTCTCCGCATCGTACGTATACGTATCAGAGTCCCGCACAATACGAGCTTTCGAAGGTTGTGTGTGTGTGTGTTTTTTCCTTTTTTCGTCGACCCCATTTATTATTTTCGCCCTTCTTTACTCCCCACTACGGTACGTGCCTTGCATGTTTATCGCGATCATATTTCAGCACTTTCTTCCCTCGTCGACTTGCGTCGGATTCCGCCTACCCACGCCACGAAGGCGCTCTCAACAATTGGTTCCTTTTTTATGTTTTCAAATAAAGTCAAAATCTCGTGGGCTTTGAACTGCTGGGGTACCAATGCTATTAATAATAATGGTAGACTTCGGAGCTGACCACTACGTAGTCAGTCTACCGGGGCGATATGTAACCTCGTACGTACTAGTACGTATAATGGGTTTTGGACGTATTACAGAACTCACAGAAATTTCCGGTACGGATTGGTAAGCATAGTTCACACAGCAGCATCGCGTATTTTACAAAATGTTGGAAGCCGCAAATGACAAATGGAATAAGAGTGCGGTAAGTGTCGGGCACTGGGTAGTATATGGTCGCCCCGGTAGACTATTAATAGTGGTCAGCCTCAAAGACTATTGGTACCCAAGTTCGAATCCCAACGTGGTGAGATTTTTATTTTTTATTTGAAAAAATAAAAAGGAACCAATTGCTGAGAGCGCCTTCGTGGCGTGGGTAGGCGGAATCCGACGCAAGTCGACGAGGGAAGAAAGTACTGAAATCTTCTCGCGTTAAAAATGCAAGGCAAGTACCGTAGTGGGGAGGAGGGAGAAGAGCCTACCTAGTGACCCCGGATCTGAGTTACGACTACGAGTAAAGAGGGAGAGAGAAAAGAAGGGCGAAGATAGTAAATGAGATGGACAAAAATTATACCCGTATATAAATATATACCCTGCTATTTACCCTTTTTTCCGGGTATTTACGTATTTACTATTTACCCCGACTCACCGGCCGGGTATGGGTATGGGATGTTGTACCCGTACCACGGGTATTGTGCCGCGGGCGTACACACCAGAACTTGCATTGGTTCCGGGTACGGGTACGAAAAAAGTTCCGGGTGGGGTACGTACACGGTGGTGTACGTAACCAACACCATATCCCGAGCCGGCCGAATCACCCAAGTAATTTCAAGCACAGCTTCCAAGTCGGCCGAATCAGCCTATAAATAGAGCCTTTACAAGCCACAACGTCCAAGCACTGGTCAGCCCATACGCGTAACGGTCGGGTTCGAGCCGCAGGTGGCAGGTGTCCTGGGTGTGCGGCGGGGAGACAACATGCCTAATTTGCTCTTTAGTTTATTTTTATCGTGGATGATGTCATAAGTACATTCAAGTACTTAGTATTGCGTACTTGTACACATTTCAGGTAAGGTATTTGGGCTCGTGCCTATACCCGCGGGTATTTTGTCGATGGGTATACCCGATACTTCGGTATGCGTTGATGCCCGTACCTGACGTACGTAAATCTAAGGGAAGGTACCGAGGGCCGTACCTAACGTGCCTAAAACTTCGGTAAGGTATCTGGGTCCGTACCTAACGCACCTAACACTTAGGTAAGGTATCAGGGCCGTACCTAACGTACCCAAGCGTCGGGTACGAGGACATACTCGGGTATTGGACATAAGTACGTATCGCACCTAACGTACCCTTGCAAATGTATGTCGCGGCGATTGTGTTAAGAGCACCTCGTTTGTTTTCAGACTCCCGGGTGAAAAATACGAGAAGCTCGCGTTCGCTCGTAATTATCACCCGGGGTGGTTTTCGTAGGCTAAACACCAAACACGGTATTTAATACTAGTACTACTGTAGTAGTCTGCAACAGTAATGTATTTATAGTGCAGGGACGCTACGGGTAACGCGTTACCACGCAAGGTAACCCCCCCCCCCCCCCCCCCCCCCTCCCCAGCCCTACGGCCATTACGGGGGGCATAGTAAATACTAGTAAATAGGATCTACGGTACACGCAAAAACCTACCTGGTATATATTTATATTATGTTTTACAATTATTAACAACGTTAATGTTTGGTCCCTATTTACTATGGCCCCCCGTAATACTACTACTACTATTAATACTTCTACTGCTACTACTGCTGCTACTACTACTACTACTACTACTACTACTACTACTACTACTACTACTACTACTACGACTACTACTGCTACTACTAATACCGCTACTACTACGACTACTACTACTACTACTATTAATACTACTACTGCTACTACTACTACTTCTACTACTACTACTACTACTACTACTACTACTACTACTACTACTACTACTACTACGACTAACTTTAGACGGAACTGAAAGCGTTTTTGTTTTTCCACAATGGGGAGAGTATAAACGCCGAGCGACGAGTTACGGAAATATCTCAACCACTACTACTACTACTACTACCTCTACTACTACTACTACTACTACTACGACTAACTTTAGACGGAACTGAAAGCGTTTTTGTTTTTCCACAATGGGGAGAGTATAAACGCCGAGCGACGAGTTACGGAAATATCTCAACCACTACTACTACTACTACTACTTCTACGATTACTACGACTACTACTACCACCACTACTACTACTACTACTACCACCACTACTACTACTACTACCACCACTACTACTACTACTACTACTACTACTACTACTACTACTACTACTACTACTACTACTACTACTACTACTACTACTACTACTACTACTACTACTACTACGACTAACTTTAGACGGAACTGAAAGCGTTTTTGTTTTTCCACAATGGGGAGAGTATAAACGCCGAGCGACGAGTTACGGAAATATCTCAACCACTACTAATACTACTACTACTTCTACGATTACTACGACTACGACTAACTTTAGACGGAACTGAAAGCGTTTTTGTTTTTCCACAATGGGGAGAGTATAAACGCCGAGCGACGAGTTACGGAAATATCTCCACGAAATACACATTTATGTCCAACGCCAACGTTTTCGTTGTGTGCCCCCCCACCTAGGCCCTAGCCCTTTAAGGTTCGCCGCAGGTGCCGTTTAAGGAAAATTGCTAAGGCTCGCTGCAGGCGGGAAAATATAGATTGCTGCACGTTTTTAAGGGGAAAGCCTTTGACGGCCTTGACGAGCATTAACCCCTCAAGAACTGGTCCCACTTGGAATAAGTGTCAGACATTGTTTTTCAGTTCCGAGCCTTAACTAGATGGGCACGTGCCTTACGTGAAAACAAACTCACGACTGCCGTAACCTGTATCTCGCCTTAACACGCCAATATTTGAGAGGGAGTTGCCGGGTTCGAAACGTACATCGTAATACATGGCGGTCCAACTCCACCGTTTTCGTTGTGTGCCCCCCCCAAGCCCTGGTCTTTTAAGGTTGGCCACAGGCCCCGTTAAGACGAATGGCTGAGGCTCGCCGCGGGCGGGGAACAAATTGGTTAAGGCACGATTTAAGGGAAAAACCTTCAAACTCATTCAGAACTGAAAGAAATGTCCCGCACTATGAGCAATTCCTAGTATTGTGTCCCCAAATTCATGGGACCAGTTCTTAACCCTTTTAGAACTGCAGTTCCGTTTTGGGGACAAACCAGTCTAATTCTAAGTGATTTGTCCCCAAAACGGGACTCCAGTCCTACAAGGGTTAAGGGGGTAAGGCGAATGGCTAAGGCTCGCCGTGGGCGGGTAAAACAAGTCGGTTAAAGGCACGTTTCAAGGGGAAATTCAGAACTGAAGAAAATGTCCCACACTACGAGTAATTCCAAGTATTTTGTATTTTGTTTTCCCAAATTCGTGGGACCATTTCTTACGGGGTTCACAAGCGCTTTCACGGGCCTGAACGAGCCTTAACTAGATAGGCACGTGCTTTAAGAAAGGCGTTAAGCCTGATTTAACGCCTATCTCGCCTTAACTTGCCTATGATGGAGAGTGGAGTGCCAGGTTATTCTTGACGTAACTCGTGTATATTACGTGGTGTTGTTAGATGGTCTTTATGCAGCATATCTCAATGTATGTACCGTTGGCAAACAAGGCATACACGCCCGGTCGGGAGAATTCACAGCTGACGTGTTTCTTTATTTATTATAACATTATTTGTACACGTACGTACACGGAGCGAGAATAACATACACTTGATACCAGGAATATGATACAGAGTCTACGTATGCAGTATATAGGCAGATTGAGACTTTGGAATTCGCTGCGCAATTTGCTGTACGTCGTAGCTACTACGACCAGGTACATCAGCTGATATTGTGCCGCGGTAGACCTCGCCGTGTATGCGCGCACATGGAGGAAAACAATCAAACTACAGAAAAACGGTCGGGTTGTCGACTGCTGTAGGTAGGGACATTTTATACCAGGTATGGTACCAGGTAATACTTGAAGTACAACAGTTAGCGGTCGCCCCATTGGAACAATACTTGCTATGTTAGTATTTTGCCGCCGCTGATTTAGCATATATTATCGAGTTGACATTGCCCCGACGACAACTGTGCATCCGTGCATTCCCACAGGAGTAGCAAGCAACCAAGAGCGTGCCGCCTGCCTGCCAAGTAGCGCACTGCTGCTGTGCACTGCTACTGTGCGTTGCTGTGTGATTACCCCGCAAAACCGCGGCGCTTGTTACTAGTTACACTGCAGAACCACGCAAAACCGTCATAAAAACGCCGTGCATGTGTGCATCCATCAACGGCGAACTACTACACTGATGTTACGGTGATCGCTAGAGCTACTTTCACGGGGGCAGGGAAATAACGCGCCGGAGGCCTTGGATACCGCACTCCCGCTATAATGCGGAGGCGCTAGCGGTACATCTCAACGTCTCGTTCCCCCTTCCTCTCCTCGTCGCCTACGTTGTCGTGTCTCTGACGTACGAGGCACGCCTATGAAATATATTGGTAGTCCCCTATCCCCTATTTTTGAGAGTTTCGGTCTAATGGCGTTACTGCTGTACCTTTTAACGCGGTATTTGCCCGAAACGTCCCTGAAAGACCCCTTGAGTCGTCAGGCAACAACGATCTTTGCCCCAGAAAGGCTAATAAGGCAGGCTGCTCTCAAGGAAGGGCGTTAATGGCCCTTTTTAAGGCAAAGCTTAAAGGCTACAGTAGTAGTACTGTAGGGCCTAGCCCCTACAGTGCCGGCCCGCTCATACAAAAGGAACCCACAAGAAAGTCAGCCTGAGAAATTGAAAACATTAAGAAAGCTCACAGCCTTGTAACAGTCAGTGCGTAAGCTTTAAGAAAGTGTCCCTTTCCTGTGGCTGGCCTGGGCCCATGCCACCATTCATTGTACAGGTAGTACTAGGGAAAACGTCTTCTCGGGGACCAAAATAAGAAAGCGCAGCATGAGAAAGTGCGCTTTCGCGCGCGCCCAAAATAAGAAAGTCAGCCTGAGCCCGATTTCAGGTTTCTTGTGAGAGGGGCGGTACTGCTTTATTTATCTCTCGGAGGAAATCGGCTCTGAAGTTCCTGGCAGGCGGTGTGTTGTCTTGCGTGGACTACACGGCATGTACGGGTACGCTACATTACTGCTGTATGCGTACCTGGTATTGTACCGACCGGTGTATACCGGCAGGGTCGTATTCAACTTGTCTGTACATACCATAACCCTGCTTCTAGATAATAATCCTGCTCCCGCTTGGCACCCCGATCCGACGGCGACCTGAGCCATTTCGAGTAGTGGACAAAGCATGATGACGCGTGCTACGGTAGAGGTAGCACTTTTGTGGCTGAATCGTTTTCTGAACGATCGGGCTCCTTAACCCAAATTTGTCGGACTTTCATTTTTGTGACGAATAATCTTTCAGAGTGTACTTCGGTCAATCATATTTCTCATCCGTAAGCACTTTTATTTTCATCCAATTTTGTTTTTTCGGTGAGTTATGACGCTCCTTAAGTGAGGAGCTTAGGAAAAACATGGTGCACCTCTATCGTAGCATGCCTCTGACAGTAGATCTTCCTAAGGTGGCTATTTACGCACTCTAATTGGCTAAGGGTACGTTTTACGCGGCTCAATCAACTTGGTCCACTACTGAGATATGTTGCAAAAAAACGACAAAAAAATATCACAAACATGCATATACATGATAAAAACCGGTATATGTCTACGAATATTCGACCTGAACCTGTAAATACAATGAGCCGCCGACCGACTGGGGCCACAAAAGATAACCCTGAGCACACAATACCAACGACCCGAGGTGGCGAACTTTATACATATGATATGTTGCGGGGTCGGGACTATTTTTCCGTGCCCGGCCGGCGGCTAATTACTAATTACATTTATTTTTCAATTTGGAGGCGGGTGGGGTCAGGTCTGGGAGGGGTCAGGATTGCCAAACGGGAGCAGGGTATTTAGAAGCAGGGCTCTTAGGGCTGCGAATCGGGCTGTGTTTTTACCGATATTACGAACATTCGGTTTGCTGTGTTCCCGATATTACAAACATCCAGTCTTCGACCTAGACGATAGTCGGTATATCGGCGAACCCAGCGTTTGAGCGAATCCTGGTTTTGAATCCTCCTTTCACGGTAAGTGTGTGAGTGAATCCTAACTTGAGTCATGCAAATCGTGACGATGTCTTACCGATGTTTGGCGGTAAAAATAAGTCGCCCCGATTTGCCGATTCCGATTTAAACCGCCCCGATCTGCGTGAATCGGCTCCGATTCACGCCCCTAAATGTTACGGTTCTGCTAAAAAGCCTTGTAAACCCTACATATATGATTCGTATTTATTTATACAGCGGCTCTATTTCGAAGGATATATCGACTTAATATCGTACTCATACGTACGTTTACGCATATACTGCTTTATCCGTTTTTAATTTATTTGTTTCCTTAATTTTTTTTTATTTTAATATTTAATATTTTATTATATTTTTTTTTATTTTGTTTTTTATTTTTTCGCTTTTTCTTTTATTTTCTTTCCTCTCTTTCACGCACCTGGATTACTAGCAGGGTAGGTCGGGCCTTTCGTATACAGTACAGCAGTATTGCATTTCATTCTCTCGTTTCTGCTTACGTACTGCATTGGAACACGTAGTATCTCTGTTTTGTAGTTTTGTGACCACAGAACCGGTATATCTCTACATAGGATGAAGAATCGGCACGGACACTGAGTTTGCTGGGCTTCGAGGGGTAGAAAGGACGGTTTAATGTGAACACACACACCCACTTGTTTCTGCACAAAAAAAGCAATTGTTGCAGACTTTAGCCCGTGAGTGCCACATGAAGTCTATACAAGACGGTGTTTTTACGCGAAAAGAGGCCACCAGAGGAGGATACCTTTTGACACGCCCCAATACATAGACACACGCTTCCTGAATTCTACAGCCTCAGACTGTGTCCCCCTCATACGGGATATACGTCTTGCACGAGGACATATAAAATCCGGAAGTACGCGCGATCGAAATATTGCACTCAGCTACGAGCAAATATGAGTTTCGACGAAATCCTCGAGCTTCACAGCTGTTGTGTTGTGTTGTGTTGTGTTGTGTTTTTTTTTTTAAACATATACGAAGCATGCACCCTTCTCAAATACGGGACTATTAAGCGCAACAACACCATGCCAGCGTTTTTCTTCGGGCATAACCGACGTGATATAAGACTCGGGTGTGTTTAATGGTTACCTACCAGCAGTAGCACCGGTCGAGACAGAGGTGGCACTGGCCATGATACACCATCAGGGTTAACTTGTCGCGATTGCCTCAACTGTTGGAAATGAACGTCTCCAGTAGTATTAATCGTATTACGAGTTGTTGTGCCATGATGCCGACAGGCAACATCGAATGGCATCGAGGATCGATGGAAGACTGCCTGGCAATTCGTTGATTTTTAGTCTCTGTGCTGTGTATTACCTGGTATTGTCTTTGATGCACCAGTATGCGGCGCACCGTCATGATGCGGAAGGATCTGTTGTGCGTTGGAATGGGGTTGCGTGAAGGCGGAAACATTTTTTCCACATATTATTGTCCGGTGCAGCTGCATCAAACCACCAGACAGGTATATACGAAGTATGTCGTATATATTATTATATGCGTCAAATTGATATTTGGATCAAAGTGGCAAACAACTTATGTAGTGCTCCTATGAATAGTGCAGCAAGCTGTAGTAGCATTAGTAGTTGCAGCAAGCTGTAGCCGTAGTACTTGTAGTAGTAGTAGTAACATCAACAGCAATAGTAGTATTTAATAGCAGCAGGTATTACCATGCAGAACCCACAACAGCAGCCTGCGCCATGGGCGTTTAGGTGTCTGGTATGTCGTACCCTGCGGGACAGGGGAGTCCCGCCGCGTTGCAAATGTCCAACGAATATTACGCATGCTATGATATTTTGTGACATAACAGTAGCAGGCACCTATCGTACGTAATTCCTGTCCAGGTGGGAGACGGAAACCCTGCGGAGGCCCCCAAGAGACCCCCCCGCCTGTCCCGTCATATCATTTCAACACACAGATACGGAGACACAACATTGTGATGCAGCACCTGAGGAGAGTAGACAATGCGATGCCATGCCATCGCCGTACTGGATACGAAAAGTACACACGCCGGCAATCTAGACACAAAAGTAGTGGCTTGGAAGATGAGTAGTGCAGCAGTAGCAATGGCCCCTCTATGTATAGGGCTGGTATGCGCCAGGCAACAATACCCGCAGCAATGCGCGCGGAGTTGATCCCATCTGTGCCAAGCCATTTAACAGGCACTATCCCGCCCAACCGACACTGCTGTAGCACTACGTACAGCACTAGGTAGAGCTGTGAGTGGGTATGAGGTCAAGAGTTACAACTAGTCGACAGATGCCGTTCGCCAACTAACTGGCATTAGTCGGCCAAAGTCGTCTGGTCAGGCCAGCTGATGGCCAGCCTACTTGCCAACTAAAAATCCAGGCGAGCGAAGCGAGCCAAATCAGGCCCCCCCGGGCCGATAGGGCCCCGCCCAAAAAACTGAAACAAGGTATCCCGATTTCGACAAGCCTTCTTACAAGAATGGAAACCCAATAAGTCGGATAGTCGCCTGCTCCGGGAAACGACTATTTAGTCACTGACAGTCCGACTAGTAACTAGTTGGTGGTTGAAGCCGTGCCGATTCTCAGACCTGCTGTTGTTGGGCCTAGAGCCAGCTCACTACTTGTGCCATAAGCCAACCCACTTCGAAGAAGGACAGCACTGACAGCGCATCTGCTAATGCCAAGGACGTGGGTTCGAATCCTGTTAAAACGCGGGAGTTTGTTAACCCTTTTAGAACTACAGCAGTCCCGTTATTGGGACAAACCACTCTAATTCTAAGTAATTTTTCCCCAAAACGGTACTGCAGTTATAAAAGGGTTAAGCGTGGAAAAAAATAACTTGGCAGAGAGCGCCTATTAGAAGCGCCTGAATGCACAGTTCGACACGAGTCGACGAGGGGAGATATGCTGAACACTCCCCGCGATAAAGCAGGAAGGCACGTAGCACAGCGCGGGCGGGGGGGTACTCATTTGTTGCTTGCATCATCCATTTGGTCACTGACCACGCATCCCTTTCGAGACGTCAAGACCGGGGGGTGCCCGGTATGCGACCCCGGATCTGAGCCATGAAGGGGAGGCGGGGGTGTACTCATGTTATGCATGGCCACAGTGGTCGTATGACCGTGGACCCTCGCATCCCCACAATGCCGGAACGGAGCATGTCGAGGTTTCCAGTGACTCGGCAGACATTGCTTGCTCTGCGCCAAGCGCGAAACGCCCGTGAGGTGTTGGGGCGAGTGGCATGAAGGGTACGCTGCACCCTACTAAGAACCGCTTGCAAGGTGGAATTGCATATGGATGACAGTTTCGAATGAATCCATGCAGGGGAGAAGTGAAGGGGGGGTGTACTTCATATGCATGCTTTGCCGTAGTCGTATGACGATAGACCCTCGCATCCCTACAATGCCGGGACGGAGCATGCCGGGTTTTCACCGACCCGGCAGACATTACTAGCACCGAGCGCGAAGCGTCGTGAGGTGATCGGCGAGTCGCATGAAAAGGGGGGCAGAGAGGGTCGCCCCGCGAAAACTGATAGTTCTGCGATAGAAGCTGGGAGCAACATGCACGCGTGCCACAAATAGCCCCAATATTCCCACTCTTGGAACTGCTCCCTTAACTTCTGTCCAGCCCGGCACAACTACGGTTTCCTGATCGTTCGTTTCACGTGTGTTGTTTTCATGTTGTGTTGCATGCTCCTGGCGTCTCCGAAATCGTCATTCTGGGGTTTCCAATGTGTGCGCGTGTTCGTGGGGGGGGGCGGGGGGCGCAGGAATGGTCGCCCAGCAGTGGCCGATAGCTTCGCGATGGAGGCGGCGAGCAACATGCACACGTGCTACTACCGAGAGGGATACGACATTTCGATGCCCCTGGTGCCGAAGAACGTGTTCCATGAGTTTGAGGGTATCGCTCCGTTGGACAGAGAGTTCTTCGTCACGGTAAAGGTGAGCGCAATGCTACCTACCGGAAGAGGGTCGTGGGGGGTGGGAGTCACATGTGTATTCTCTGGGTATTTTCTCCTGGATTTGTTTTTTAATTGTTCATTCATCCTCCGGCGGATGGGTATAAATAACGTTTAACCCTTGTAGGACTGCAGTCCCGTTATGGGGACAAATTACTAGGAATTAGAGTGGTTTGTCCCCAAAACCGGACTGGAGCCCTGAAAGGGTTAAGTCCTCCACACTTTCGCCTGGAGCTCTTTAGTTGCTCCTCCCCGAACCCGATTTTGTGAAAATGCAAATGGTCGCACGTCGCAACCCGGCGTAGAACATTTGACGACGACTCAGACAGCGGTAATTTGTTCAGGAGAGCCATTCGTCTTGCTTCGAGACACGTCGTTTTCGGTACGTAGCGTAATTTGGATACGTACGATGCGGTAGTTTGTCTAGGAAAAGTCAATCGTCGTGCTGCCTTAAAACACCGTTTTTTTTTGTAGCGGAGGATGGGATGCGATGCGGTTGACACTTGCTTCCCTCTGGTACTGGCTTGCCTACACGCCGACCCCGGAATCTGAGTTACGACTACGGTAGGAAGAAGAAAGGGGAAAAAAAAAGGCGAAGATAATAAATGGGATGCCAAACAAAAACACACACATACACGCAAGAACGGAAAATAGGTGTTTTGCATGCTCGTGGCGCTTCGGCTATTGTGCTGACAAAGCCCGCTGCCGACACAGCGAATGCTGGCACTACCCCTCTCGTTAACGCGACGAGGTTAACCCCTTAAGGACTGCTGTCCTGTTTCGGGCACAAATTACTTGGAATTAGAGTAAAATATGTGTTTTTGTGCAGTGCAGTGCTAAAAGGGTTAACAGCTAGCCCCCTGGCGCCGGCATACATACAAGCGATTACAGGATAGCTATATTCAAAAACAAGCAAAAACTACGGAAAGGCAGGCTGATATTTGCAAGAAACAATATGAAAGTTCGGGAGCTGTTATTTTGAAGCTATTGATAGTGTAGAAGGCGCCCATTCTCAACGTAAGCCCATTCCCAACGAGAGAAAAAAAAACCAGCCTGGAATATATAAAAACATGGTGCACATCTACTGTAACATGCGTCAAAATACAAAGTACAAACAACGCAGTACGATATATCATACTTGGTACATCATAATTGGTAGATGGGGCACATCGTTCACCTCGACCAAAGAGGAAATGAAATCAATCCAAAGGAAAAAGGAAAGATTAAAAAGAGAAAGGAAGGACTAAGGAGAGAGAAAGGAAAGACTAAAAGGAGAGAGAAAGGAACGAGTAAAAAGAGGGAAGGGGGAAAGGAAAACAAGGGGAAAATATACAACGCTATGTACGAGGTTAGCAGCTTTCCTTCTGACACTGGGGATGCCCACCCTACCGCACGCACCACACATGCACGTTGACGATGTCTGTTGTTTTTCATGCAACGCAGGGAAGCGTGTACCTCGCCGGGCATGGGTCGGAGGAGCGGATGAGCCTCGTCCCGATACACGACGAGGCCAACGGGGTGATCGCATCTATGCACTGCTTCGAGCTGCACGACGAGCAGCTTCTGGCGCAAAACGTCAAGTACTGCGAAGCCCTCAAAGCTCGGTACGAGGACCACGACTACAACAGCCTAATGAACACCACTTTCGGCCTGGTGCCTGCGGGGCGGTCTCCGGGCACCTACCGATTAGCGGAGGTGATGAGCGCGGGGGCTATCCCGGTGTTTGTGGCCCGGGACATCATCCGGCCGTTCAGCGAACAGTTCGATTGGCCGTCGTTTTCGTTCATGTTTGCCCCGAGCCAGGTCGAGGAGACGATGATGGACACCTTGCGAGGCGTTTCTCCGGAGCGGCTCGTGGAAATGCAGGTGAGACGCTGCTTGCTACCGTGGAAGACCGAGAGAAACACGAAATAGTGGAAAACGAAAACGCCACATTTTTATTTTATTTCAAGCGATGTAACGTGTTTCTCGAGAATGCCTGCCTGTGATTTTCGCCCGACCTATCCATTATGCCATTAAGAAAATTATTAGAAACTTCCCAGTACAGTGTTGTGTTTGTTGACATCGCCAGGAGGATGGAGGCGGGGGGGGGGGGGTGCGTATTTGTTGCTTGCCCTAGCCATGGGACCATCGGCCACGCGTCCCCTTCGAGGCAGGGGGGTCTCCTTTTGTAGAGTGTGGCTATGTGTCATGGGGAAAGATAGTGGGCGTACGACTAGAGTTGGTGAAGGACCGGCTGGGGAGGGATTGGAGAAGGTACAGTAACATGGGGAGGGAGGCGTTTCCTCGACAGGGGGGCGCTCCTTAGTGTATACGGCCGAACGCAACATAAAACCGGACGAACGAGTGGAATTACTTTTTTTGTCGCTCTTAAAAAGTGGTCGTTATCCCTAATAGTAGGAACTGAAAATAGCAAATCATCGTGTGCAGGTGCACGACCACGCACCGGAGCAGAGATGGCAGACTGCTCGAGCTTGCGGCGCCTCCTCGTGCCTGTTCAATCCAGCAGCTGCTGCTGTTGCGCTGTTGATGAACATAAGTAATATTATACTTCGAAAATATGAATGCTCTGTAGTTGAAATACGCCCTGCCCGACATCGTACTCCATGGATATATCCCCGCTGTGCCTATCCCCGAGACGAAGTTGCCCCCCCCCCCTCCCATTAACTCATTGAAGCTGTCATCCATGTGCAAGTCCGCCTCACAAGCGGTCCTTAGTGGGATGCAGCTCACCCTCCACGCGACTGGCCCAACACCTCACGGCGCTTCGCGCTTGGTGCTAGCAATGTCTACCTGGTCCGCGAAAGCCGGACATGCTCCGTCCCGGCATTGTAGGGATGCGAGGGTCTATGGTCATGCGACTACGGCCATTCATGAATATGAAGCACTCGCCCCCTCCCCTCCTCGATTGCTCCGACTTGAAAGGGATGTGTGGTAAATGGTCAACTTACTAAGCCAAGCAACGAATGAGTACGCCCCCCCCCGCCCTCTCCCCCTCTCACCGTCCGCTTCCTGCCCTCTCTGAAACGTGCAGCGTAAATCTCGCGAAGCCTACTGGGAAATATTTGGGGGCGAGACAGAAGACTTCAACCCCATGGCCCACAAGATGCTCGAAATCCTTGAGCAGCGACTCAATCACCAGTGACGACATGAGTGTCGGCACGTAGGTGTTACCGCTCGCCGGGAGCAACATCACTATTATCTGACACCGGCCTCCTAAGAGACCGGTTGGTGTTTTAAAATGATTTTGAATTTCTCGGGGTCGACGTCTCCCCGCATAGGTAGTCGGTGAGATGCTCCAAATCCTTGAGCAGCGACTCGAATCACCAGTGACGACATGAGTGTCGGCACGTAGGTGTTATCGCCCGCCGGGGGCAACATCACTATTATCTGAAACCGGGCCTCCTAAGAGACCGGTTGGTGTTTTGAAATAATTTTGATCGTCTCGGGGTCGACGTCTCCCCGCATAGGTAGTCGGTGCGAGGTCTGTCTCGGGTGCGAGGACTGTCTCGGGTTCGGGAGGGGGGGGGGGTGGGTTGTCGAGATCTCCCCTTGCAGGCACTGTTAGGATACCTCTGGTACACACTGCTGTAAAGCCGCTGAGCTACGTGTGTAGCAGCCAGCGCGGACTTCTGTAGGGGGGGGGGGGCATAGGTAGCAATTGGACCCCACGTTGGTACTGCTGTTACGGGAGGGGGGGGGTATATCTACCAATCGGACCTCACGTTGGTCCCCAAACCCAGGCGTCCTCCTGTGTTCACCCACCACGTTTGGTTTTGATTACGTTTAGTACTATGTTCCCCCCATAGAAGCTCAGTGGTTGTGGTGGATATCTGACCGCCGGATGAAGTGGTCATGGCGCACCATTCTGTAGCAATTTTTTTAAGGACCCCGTCTGGATTTACTCTTCGTGTACATAGAGTCGGTCCTTTTGTTGGGAGACATGGTGGTATATGCAGCAGTGGGTGGCCCGACTCAAGAGCGCCCCTGCCCTCCGTCACAGGCATCGTAACTACACACTGATTGCGTTTTGTCTGTAGTGGGCTAAATGTAGCTTTTTTAGTGTGGGCGGGACATACACGCCTATTCGACCGCTCATAAATCCCGAATGCTCGTATCTTGGCCGCTCTTAAGTTGGGGTACCCACTGCTGTATCCGACACGCACGTTCCGCGCCATAACCTGGCCCGGGCGTAATGACGTTTCACCTAGGTGGTGACCCCCGCCTAGGCATACCAGGTACCTCGGAGTGGTATTTTCCCGTTGAGAGGGACGGAGGTAGTTTTTCATTTTCTCCCTAAGTTTGTTCATACATATCATACAGCAGTAACATATCTCCCGGAAACGTTATACCATACTCGTATACTATTAGTAGTACAATACGCGTAGCACACGTGGTGGGTTTCGTGCGTAGTTGTGTAGCGTGTTTTGTTTTTTATAGGGTTTTTGTTTTCACCCGTTGTAATGGATACTGCCGTTCTTAGCCCCCGAAGTTTTGTTGATTGTTTTTTCCCCCAAAACTATCTCTGGTAAGATGATAGCAAGGGTGTGCTTTGAAGGGTATATACTCTGGATGTATCCGATGCCCGGGTATAATAGGCATCGCCAGGTTGGTACCTGGGATAGTTTCAAGGGTGATTTAGCAGAATATACTCTCGATATACTTGGGTGTCTGCCCGAGTATGGGCGACGTACCCGGGTATATACCCGGGTATGAGCGACGTCGCCACGTTTGGTATCTGGGATAATACCAAGGGTGTTTTAACAGGGTATACTCTCGATATACCCGCGGGTATTTTGCGGGGTATGAGCGACGTACCCGGGTATGTTAATCGGGTATGAGCCACATCGCCAGGTTCGGTACAAGGGGAAACCTCAAGGGTGTGTTAAGCAGGGAATGTAGTATCGATGTACTCGGGGATCCCCCCCGGTACGAGCGATGTACCCGGGTAGATACCCGGGTATGAGCGACATCGCCAGGTCGGTATCTTAGATGATACCAAGTGCGTGTTTAGCAGGGTATATAATCTCGATGTACCCGGGAAGATATCCGGGTATGAGCAACTTCGCCAGGTCGGTACCTGGGATCGTACCAAGGCTGTTTTTAGCAGGGTTTATACTCTCGATGTACCCACGGGTATCTACGGTTTTTTGGTTTGCCAGGCATACATACGCGTTGGGATTCCTATAACAAACCGAATAAGCCGGGTAAAAAAAGGGTTTCCCTCAGTGGCATTATTAGCGCTATAGAGTTCAGGACTTAAAGCTGGAATATGCCGTATAGAGCACGGAATGGGATAAGTTTGGGGGGGTTTCCTGTGTACTATACTCGAATTCGAAGATCGGGGTGCGGAGTTGTTTTTTTTTCTGTTTTGGGGATAACTAGAGAGTCGTCTCAGGGTAGGGGTTAAATGCTGCGAGGATCGTCACGGGTCATGAACCCGCCCGCGTGTCAGGTCAGGAAGATGTTGAAATATCGCGGGTCGGGTCGAGTCGAGTCGGGTCGGATCGGATCGGATCGGGTCGGGTCGGGTCGAGTCGGGTTGGGTCGGGTCGGATCGGTCGGGTCGGGTCGGGTCGCGTTTGTTTTTTCCGACCCTCGACCGGACCTATGTAACCCGCGAGGTTTGGCCCGGTACACCCGTAAACATCCCTGAAACTTTGGAGGTTGAACGTTCCCCACCTACTGGGGCTCCTCGACTAAGAAGCTAGCCAATCAAATACTGGACACAGTGAGCGTTTGTTTTTCAACCATCTGTTGTTGGGGGGGAAGGTGTACGCCATCTGTTCTTGGGGGGGAAGGTGTACGCACATACATGGATGGCCCGCCGTAGATCGTATGACCGTAGACCCTTGCCTCCCTACAGATACCGGGGCAGAGCAACGTCGGGTTTTCACTGGCCGGGGCAGACATTGATGCTCGTTTACACCAAGCGCGAAGCGCCCGTGAGGTTGTTTGGGGAGTTGACGGGACGAGAAGGGCGGGCTTGCTTCGCTATTAAGGGCCCCGCTTGTTGTGAGGCGGGCTTTGTTTTCATTGGATTACCGCGTTGAATGTTGGTGGTGGCGGGGGGGGTGCAGGGTGTAGGGTGCCGGGTCCCCCGAGCGAGAAACGCCTCTGGTTTGTTAGGTGCTGTACCCCGCTACCACCGTAGTTTCACTCGCAGGGTGTGTCATTGCGGCATGAAAGTAACCAATCCGGCCGACAACAGTAGTAGTAGTACTACGCTCGGTGCTGCTGGGTTGAGTTGTTCCCATCCACGGCGTTCCACAGTTCGAGCCGAAGCCTTTGACACTGGCTGGAAGTTAGCTGTTTTGCCGCGACTCGGGAAAGGGGGGGATACGAACGGGGAGGTCGGTCGGGCACACGTATGTTTATGTTTTGGCATACAGAAGGCGGCCCTTTTTATGTATGGGATACCCCTACGGTAGCCCCCATATAAAGGACCCTATGTGGTTGCGGTCGGGACTTGAGAGACCCCTTACATACGCCTTTGTCTCCGGTCAGATTTCGGGCTCCACTTAAGGCACACACCTAGGCCATAGAAAGCGGACAGCCTACTTCTACGTAGATCGTAAACGGAAGAGTGAACCCGGTCGTATATAGATAAGCATCTTTTATGAGGGGCGTGCTGACTACGGGACGAAACAACAACGGCACAAGGGTAATATTTGGGAGATGGGGAGCACACGAGATCGTTTTTTATTCTGGCAGTCTAAATGTTGCGTTTTTCAAGCGAAAGACCAGCGGGCGCGTTCGCTCATATTAAGTGACCTGGGGGGCCCTTAATGGCCGTCGTATTTATGTCCACGATAACGGCCCTGTTTTTTTTTGTTTTCGTGGAGTGGGCGGAAACGATGTGCAGAAATTTGAGGTCCCATACACCTGGTATGTACCGTTTTTCATTACGACGGAGCCCCTTGACCCTTGTGGGGCTTGAGAGGCAAAAATCAACGGTAAAAGGTGTCGATTGCAGCAAAACGGGGTAAGACTCGTAGCGAGGTTGGAGGATGATATCATACAGTGGTTTGTGTTTTGAGTTACATTTCAAGGAGTCGCAGGGCAGGGCAGGGCAGGGCATGGCCGCAGGTTGATGTTTGCCTGCACTGCTGGACATACATGTTCTTTGCTCGTATATAGACGATTGATATATAGCACCAAGAACCGGCATCGTCTTTTTCGGGTGCTGTCTCGGGGGTCTCAAGAGCCTACGGTACTGATGTTCTCACCTTGCCAGCTTTGGTGTGAGGTGATGGCGGTGTTGCTCAAGACTTTGTAGGGCAAAGACTACATACACGGCATGCCCTCACGCCGCCGAAGGAAACACGCGTCGCTCGAGCGTTGAGAATGACGAATAATTACCCTTGTTTTTCATAGGGAGGGCGGAGGTGGGGGGGTCAGGGGTTGCTCGTGTAAACCTCGGGTATGATTTGTTTCACTGGCCCATCTTTGCCACTGACTGTGTTGGTATGCTATAGATTTTCGAAAAACAATATCAGGGGTTGCTCGTATACACCGGGTGGTACGTAAGTTTTGTTTTTTAACTGGAGCGCCTTGGCGGCCGTTTAAGGCTTGAAAACGGCCGACTGCGCGACATCAGACTAACCAACGGGGGGTTTGTGCCTGGATATATACATATATTATGTAGCTTCTTGTATTGTAGTGCATGATTGATAGCGCGCGCGGGGGGGGGGGGCTATACGCTCTTGTTGTTTGGGGAGTCGAAGGTGAAAGAGAGCATGACGACTGACCAGATCTGATCGTAAGTGTGACTGACGGGGTCGAGAACGGTCTGTTGGAATCGGAATTCACGTGGTGGTTCGTCCGGCCTGTGAAGTGTGTCGGGTAATAATGCTCTGCTTGAAGGTGCAAACCCTCGTTGACCGTTTCATTTCGTGCATCGACGGCTTGTTTACTACACGCGACACACACAGCTATAGGTAGATGTTGTCCTTTAGTTCAGTAAAAGTTTGATGGGAAGTTGGGACAACGTCTCGTTGGGAAGACAACATGTTTTCCGCAGTGGTAAGGATTTGACCGTCAGAGCATAATACGTGTTTGGGTAGTTGCCTACGGTGGCGGTTGGTAATCCCCCGGCATCGTGGGGATGCCAGAGTCTATGGTCATACGACTAGGGCCATACGTGAAAATGAAATACCCCCCCCCCTCCTCTATATGGGAAACTATTTGGTGGTGAAACATTAATAGTATCTAAAAGGTTATCGCAAGCCATGCATGCATTTTATCGGGTGCACCTGAGTACACCCCCACCCGCCCCCCGCCTCGACATGGTATATAGAACTATTCGGTGGTGAAACGTTCATGATAATCAAAAAGGCTATCGCAGCCTGGAGCTACGTATGTATCTGATAGCACTCCATGCGAGAGAAGACGTATCGCGTGTCACTTCCCGCTCATACGGTGGTAGCAGGACATCACGCCTCCCTGTGTCTACTATCGGAAATCAGTGCTCCTCTTGTGAATCGCTGCTGCTGTGCTTGACGCGTGCTACGATAGAGGTAGTCCCAGTGACACTTTTCGGCCGAAATGTTTTCTTAATGACTTAGTAAAGCCTCCTTAACTCAAAATCGTCGGAAGTTTCCATTTTTGTGTTGACGTGTTTTTCGTTGTCTCGTTAGGCCATGGGATTGTTCACCGGGTGGCGCTTTTGGTTTCACCCGAAATCAGTTTTTGGGTGGGATATATATACATATATATTTTAGTATTATTTTTTTCCCATCTCATTCGTTATCTTCGCACTTCTTCCGTATTTTCCCCTCCCTAGTCGTAACTCAGATCCGAGGTCACACAGTAGGCTCCCCTCCCTCCTCCCCCACACTCGTACGGTTCTTGCCTTGCATTTTTATCGCGAGAATATTTCAGCACTTTCTTCCCTCGTCAACTCTCGTCGATTTCTGGGTCGAGGTATAGAGGTCCTCAAGTGACCACCTTCAGAAAATGGCCTGTTTGCAGGTGCGCCTGCATGCAGGCTGCCGTAGCATGCGTTGCTTTGAGGGGACACCCGGGATTTCCAATGACACGTGGATCACCGAACTACAGAGTAGTACGAGTAAAAGTGGATCGCTAAAAACGAAATGTGTGCTCCTGGATCGCCCGGCTAGTGGGCCCCAAACAATCAACAGCCCGCTTGCTGGGCCGCCCGATAATGAAAGTGGGCCGGGTGGACATCAAATTTATGAGTCGAACACGCACGCTACGGTATGGGGTGCACTCCGTATTTAACATTTTCCCCGAGCCTTTCCACTTGATAGTAGTGTAGGAGCTCGATTCTTCAGGCAAAATCTGACCTTTGTGCAAAATGTTATTTCGTATAAAAGTGCACCTTTACCTTAAGCTACTACTGTAGTACGGGGTACCAGAGTAAATAGGAACCTACGGTGCGCCCAAAAACCTACTGTGCCAAGTATACGATAGTTACGTACACATTTTTACTAGTGCGGGGGACCATAGATATTATATCTATGTTTCGTTGTTATGTGTGTAAGAGTACGACTCTCTCCAGTCCCCAGCAAGATGTAAGATGTACGTACAACAGCAACCCCAGGTACGAGGTACGAGCTGGGCCAGCCAAAAAAATGTTTTTAAAGCAGATTAGCCATGCCCCGACCAATTTAACGAACTAGGACCTGGAATTTGGACACAGTAGTGTAGATCATGTACTAATCAACACACTTGCCGCCTGCCCTTTTTTTTTTTTTTCCCCTCGAGAGAGATACGACGATCCAAAAATCGAAAAAAATTAAAAAGGGGCCAAATCCTCTTGGAAAAAAAAAAAATCAAAGAGGGCAGGCGGCAGGTATTTTTGCACGCACGGTTCAAAGACGTGGTGAAAAATTCAGAGTAAAACTCTCGAAATTGGTCGGGGCATGACGGAATTACCATTTTTTCCGTAATTACTTGACTTACATATGGAATCGAGTTTTGGTCATATCTCTTGATGGGTGGCGAATTGGGCAACGAGACTTACATCGATCTTCTCCTTGTGTCTTCAGCATTGTCCCCACCAAATTTCATGTTGATCGAAAATGACATTTTTTATACGAAATTAGAATGAAAAAAATGTTGTTTTCGAGTTTTCGCGGATATCTCGGCGAGATCGAGTCGAGAAAAAAAAATATATATAATTTTCAAGATACAAAAAAAAATTGCACAAGCACTGCTATGTCAGGGTTGGCGCTTCAAAATTTTGTAGCCTAATTCGCAGTGGTTCACGAGATACTACTTTAGGAAGCTTTGTAGGTTTCTTGGCTGGCCCAGCTCGTACCAGGTACATGTTATTGTATACCACGTATCGGACCTATGGTAGACACATAAAACTACCGGTATATATTTTCCCATTTTTACCAACAATATTTGATCCTATTTACTATGGTCCCCCACAATAACTATAGTAATCGTAGTTGGTCATGTTTACTATGATGGTCCTCCGTAGTATATGATATGTACGTATCTATGCAAGTACTACTGTAGTAGCTAGCTGTGGATCATGATAGTGTTAGGTTCGACGTGTGAATGGAGGGTGTGAAATATCACGCTCCCCTTTCTTCACTCCTCTTGTGAAGCAGAACGCCCTGTCTGGCCCTACCAGCGCACAGCCATGTAGGTATGGCTCCTTGTTTGGGCTCTAAATTGGAATCAACCTGTCGTATACGGTACGTACAGTGAGCCGCGAACGGTACGTACCGTGAAGCGCATGATGCTGTGTATATATGTGAATGTGTCCCTTCGGGCAGTGCCCCCTCTGGCTTCGTACCAACACCTTGACTGGGTGTTTCAAACGACCACTGGAGGCCGTTCCCGGTTGACGGTCCCCCGCGCAACGGCCGGACCTGGCAGGGCATCAATCAATCTAGATGTCAATCTAGGAAAACTTGAATCAAATATATGTTCTCCATAAATAGATGCTTTGTAAAACCCGTTCTGACCCTTCGAACAAAAAACGCTTCAGCCTCGCCTAAAAGCTGTCAGTAAGAATATCATATCGAGCTAATATATACTGGTATGCAAGGCTTTCCTGCGGAGTGGTCATAGTAAGGGCGACGCCAGAAATCCGGGTTACCTCGACCGCAGCAGAGCATCAACACAACGCACAGCAGCAGCAGCAGCAAAACAACGACAGCAGCAGCCGCAGTATACTGGTATATATATTATAGCCGGTAACGCGCAGTAACTGCGAGCCCTGACTCCCGCAATTGGACGGACACCTGCGGCCTGTGGCAGTGGCAGCGCTCTACAGTAGAGATGTCTGTTTTGAGTCCTCTGTCGCGTGAACCAAAAGGGCATGCCGTCATTTAACCCATTCAGGACTGAAAAACATGCTCCACACGAATTCCAAGTAGTTTGTCCCCAAATTCGTGGGACTTCTGTAGTTTTTAAGGACTACCTGGTAGCTCTTAAAGGGTTGAGACGGGTTTTACAACCAGGCGGGGAGCAAGACGACTCCCGTACACCACCACCAGGGATTGGAGATCTCGTCACAACGAGCATGTCGAGACATTAATTATGTTCTTGGAGCAGCACAAGTCAAGTTGCGAGGCACATATGTATGTACACACATACACGAATTTGAAGGACTCTGCTCTATTTCGGCTGTTGGATGGGCCATGGCGAGCACTCGCCACAACGCCTACGCCGTACGGTTGGACGAGACATGCATGATGTTCTTGCAGCAGCAAAAGTCAAGTTGGGAGGCACATATATACACAATCACATGGATTTCAAGGGCTCCGTTTTATCCCGGTTATTGTGGGCCGCGGCTATATAGCACTCGCCCCGCCTACAGGTTGGACATGATCTCAAGGATAATAAGGTAACACATACCAACGGGTCAATGCATAGAAACGAGATGGAGCTCCGCAGGCGTCGTCCCTACGTACAATACAACTAAAAGGTACAGTACTGGTGTACGAAGTACTACTTAAGTGCTACTACAGTATTTATACAGTAGTTGCTGCTACAATTACCCCTGCAGCACTACTGCCACTGCCACTGCTACTGTTTGTTACTGCTACTGCTACTGCAGTACCGCTGCTTCTACTGCTACTGTCACCACTAGTTTTGCTGTACTATTACTGCTGCTACAACAGTACAAATACTGCTAATACAATACTACTACGACAGTACTACTGCTGTACAGTAGTACTGCTACTACAGTACCACTACTATTGCAGTAGTGTTACGACAGCACTGCTACTGCTGCTATTAATAGACACCACGGACAGATAGCAGAAGAAGCCATTGATGAATACATCGAAGCCTTTCCCTCCTACTCGAGACGCACGCGCTCGCGCTCCGCATCAGCCCAATATCCCCCCCACTTGGCTCCCATGTGCGACGCGTTGTTCACAGTGCAAGTCAACACCATGTCTGCGAATTCCCCCCCTCCCCCCTCTCCCTCCTCCGCCCCCCATCCCCCTCAATGTTTCCTGCCCGCACCAGTAGTCATGTAGCTAAGAATGGCTATAATGTTCCTTGGGGAGCGGGAACTATAGATCTCGACCCCAGCATCAAGGCCTGTGGTATCCAATGCGGTCACGATACCCCCCCCCCTGGCCCCTTCCTGGTCGTCCTTACCCGTTTTCACATAGAGCCAAGATCATGAATGTTCTCCACATACATGTAAGCTCAGCAAGATATACCTTGCTTGGGGTGATAGGCGGGAGCATTAATCATCGTGCTTGAGTATCAAGGCCTGTGGTGTTCGACGCGCTCGCGAAGCTGGTTGACGACGTTTCGCGCTATCGTGTCGTAGGCCGACGAACCCTTCTGGGAATTCCCTCCAAATATTGCCCGGTATGCCTCCAGCGATTTGCGCTGAGGGCGGAAGCGAACGGGTGTCAACGGTTGCGCGATGGAAAGGGTGGACGATGCAACGAAGTCAGACTATCAGAGCCATGCCATGCCGTGGTGGTGGTGGTGGTGGGGGTCTCGGCAGTTGTAGCAATGCAACCTGATAGGGGTGGTGCTTTATTTCTCTGGAGCTCCTTGCACGAGACGGAGCTCAAGATCTCACGCGAAACACGACTTGACTGGTGCTACGGTAGGGGATCTTTTTCACCTACTCTGTAGGTAATATATTTTTGGCCGCTCAAAAACGCTCGGCCGAGCAATTACCTTTATTTGTTTGCGGTGTTCATATATATGCTCATATGTCGCCACGTTTTCACGGCACGCGCGCGAATCCAAAACATAACATGTCTGTTCAATTTTGAGCGAGGTGCGGAGAGAACCACTCGCCCGAGAGGGGAAAACGCCGGAGTGAAACTTGGGGTACCCCCCGCCCCCCCCCTACTGCAGCACCAGTCACTTCCGCAAATGGGATTGTCGGCGCGACCCGACCAACATGTTCTATCAGCTACGTAATTACGCGTGCTACGATGGAGGTAGTCCCAGTGACACTTTTTGGCTGAAACGCTTTCTGAGCGACCTATTAAAGCCTCCTTAACCCAAAACCATCGGTATTTGACCATTGTGTTGCAATATTGTTTGTTGTACACTTGGGCCATCGTATCGTTCCTCGGGTAGCCCTTTTATGTTCCTCCGAAATCAGTTTTAGGGTGAGGTATTATTCGGCTCCTCAAGTGACCACCCTTATGAGGCAAAAACACGGTGCACCTGCATTCAGGCTACCGTAGCAGCGTCCTGATCCTAAACCAAACAGATTACGTAAAGTATCGTGCTAACCGGCAGTTTTTTTCCTTAAGGGTCTCAGCGGGAAAGAATAAGACAACCCGTACCGAAGAATGAGGGTTTTGGCAATAATGGAGGCGTTCATATCAACCAAGGGACGCATGCTACGATAGAGGTGCACCATGTTTCTTCTGAGCTCCTCACTTAAGGAGCGTCATCCCTCATCGAAAAAATGATTTTGGAGGAAAATAAAAAGTGCTGCCGGATGAGAAATCTCATGACCGAAGTATACTCTGAAACATTTTTCGTCAGAAAAATGAAAGTCCGACGAATTCGGGTTAAGGAGCCCGATCGTTCAGAAAACGATTCATCCAAAAAGTGCTACCTCTACCGTAGCACGCGTCAAGACATGAACTACACGTACCGCCTGCTGTAGGTATTCAACGCCGTCCTCGTGTGTACGGAGTATTTTTTATGCAAGTACCTGCTCCACGGGAATGCACTCGAGCTACGGTTGGCGGGGACGGGTGGGGGGTGTACTCATTAGCCGCATGTCGTGCATGGCTGTAGCCGTATGGAACCATAAACCCTCGCACCCCGACAATGCCGTGGCGGAGCACGTCGGGCTTTCACCGACCAGGAAGGCATTTTTTAACACAAGCGCGCGAAGACCTTCCTTTCTTGTGCTGCAATATTTTTTTCAGCGTATAGTTAGGCCACGGGGGTTTTTCATCTGGCCAGCCTGGGCCAGCTCTTTCATTTTCCTCCAGAACCAGCTTTTGACTTACTGTAGTGTTATTACGGAGGGCCATAGTAAATAGGACCAAACATCGTGAGTAAAAATAGGAAAATAGATATCATAGGTTTCCGTGTATACCGAAGGCCCTATTTACTAGTATTTACTATGGTCCCCCGTAATAGTATAGAGCCCCTACACCATAACCAAGCGACCACGCTCACAAAACAAGCGGGGCACTTCTGATGTAGTCTACCGCAGCAACAACAAACAAACGGTACACCTCTAACCGTAGCATGCGTCAGTGATTTATCCTACACAAACGAACAGAAGCAGGTTGCATGTGTTGGGCTTAACTCATCCTCCCACCGACAGCATTCTCCGGACTTGACCAAGCCCCTAATCAGCGCCTGATTTTTCTTATATATATATATGGTGCCCTTCTCTTCAAGTCGAGGGTTGTCTTGTAGTGGTGTACACGCCACTTTCCAACCGTCTTGTAGAGTGCTTTGTTCTTCATGGTTGTCTCCACTGATTTTTCCCGTTTCTCCCGGAAACAGGAGAACGACTTTACTTCGTGGCATTCGAAACCCTTGACTGTGTTTGTTCGCTTATATACGGAAAACCACCCACGGCGTAGACTCGACTCCGGAGATGCTTATCAATTGGAGGGCGAATTGATCCCCAAATGACCTCGTTTTGATACGTGCATTTGGCACAAACCTTCCTTGACTACTCGGCCAGCTTCAGCCAGGTTGAACCCCTGAGGAGTCAGTCAGTCAGCACTGACTAAGCAGCTCAGTGGTTTGTGCTGGAGAAACGGAACAGGCTACCCCTCCTCCTCTCCGCCGGGGAATGGCTCACCAGACACTTGCTACGGTAGAGGTTTACATGTTTTTTTTGTTTTTTTTTCCGGTGCTCCTCCCATGAGGAGCTCTATACTAAAATCGTAACTAAAAGTTAGTCACCATGCTATTAATAGTAGTAAGGCACCATACTAATAGTACGTCGCAGTACTAATAGTACGTCACGATACCAATAGTAAGTCACCATACTAATAGTACGTCACAGTACTAATAGTACGTCACCATACTATTAGTAAGTCACCATACTAATAGTAAGTCATCATACTAATAGTACGTCACCATACTAATAGTAAATCACCATACTAATAGTAAATCACCATACTAATAGTAAGTCACCATACTTATAGTAAGTCATTAGTAAGTCACCCGAAAACTGAGTTTAATAAATCTGCAAAAAAGCAACCCGATGTGCACGACTTTGGGTTAAGGAGTTTACCTGTCATTCAGAAAAGGGTTCAGCCAAAAAAAGGTATACCTTATAACTCTATCGTAGCACGCGTCGCCAAGGCTCGGCAAATCAATGTATCCCACGGAAATGGCTCGCCTTTGGGGGAAGGGGTCTCTCCAGGCAAGGGTTAAGCTTTCGTCTGTATGTAGTGCAGCACCCACAGACGCGCGCTACACGGGGTATATAGGGGTGTCGCCTCGAAGCTATGGGAGCCTTCACTCGATGAGCCTTGTAAACGAAACGAAACGAAAGGACCCTAAACTAAACTAAACTAAACGAAGTTAAAGTAAACTACTACTGTAAACTAAACTAAATTAAACTAAACCACAGTAAACTAAACGAAACGAAACGAAACGAAACGAAACGAAACGAAACGAAACGGAACGAAACGAGACGAAACGAAACGAATCGAAACGAAACGAAACGGAACTGAACGAAACGAAACGAAACGAAACGAAACGAAACGAAACGAAACGGAACGGAACGGAACGAAACGAAACGAAACGAAACGAAACGAAACGAAACAAACACGGAACAAACATGGAATATAAACAAAAACAGAAACGAAAAACGAAACACCAACCTGCATCTCCTCGAGCTTGTAATCCGGGACGGCCCTCAGGGTCGTGATCATCGACGGCCCCACTTGGTCCGGCGAAAACACGAACGAAAACGCGGGCCAATCGTATTTCTCCTGGAAAGGCCGGACGGTATCCCGGGCAACGAATACTGGGATGGCTCCCGCGCTCATAACCTTGCGAGACAGGGGTATGACGAAGCGTTGGGCGGAACGAGTGGAGTAGGCGGTGGGGGGGCGGGGGGGCGGGGGGGCGAGGTATGTTCATGTCGTGTATGGCCGAAGTCGTATGACCGTAGACCCTCGCATCCCTACAGTGCCGGGACCGAGCACGTTAGGTTTTCACCAACCAGGACGAAGGGGGGGGGCGTACTCATTTGTTGCTTGCCTTAGGGCCGCTTTTAACGACACGAGCAAATAGCAAAAAACTTGCTATTTTGGCAACAACAAATTGGCAAGTCTTGGAAAATACTTTCTATCGACAAACACGACGAAATGGCAATAAACTTGCTATTTGACTATTTGAGCCACGGAACGCCTTCAGTTTTTTTATCAAACCCCGTACTACAGCAAGGATCAGACAACGAGACGACACCCTCGTCGAGGAATGGGTGGCCTGGAGACGGATCCAAGCATATCTCGTAGGTCCTAGAGGTGGACAGCCCTCCAGGGCGGTCATAGTCACGTGTTCGTTCTCTTGGGAAAGCTGGGGCGACTGCTTGATTGGGGTTTTGACTTGAGCATCAGCCCCAGACGGCACCAGTACCACGCCTACATGCGGTTCGTCACCCGCGCCAGCAACTCCTTCAGCAATGCCGTCAGTCACCATCATCTGCTGTCAGCACCACCGTCTAACCCTCGATATCTTCCTGTGTTGCTGCAACGATATCATTGGAAATAGCAAATTTGACTTTCCAAAAACTTGCCAACGAACAGATACGGAAATATCCGAAAAAAGACTTGGCAAGTTTTTTGCTATTTTGGCAAATAAAACTTGCCAAAAAATGGAAATTTAGCAATTTATTTGCTAAATATGCGTCGTTAAAAACGACCCTTAGTCATTTGATCATTGGCCACAGACGCGTGCTACGAAAGAGGTATCGCTTTTCGCTGATTTGTTTTTCTGAATGATCGGGCTCCTTAACCCAAATTCGTCGGACTTGCATTCTCGTGTTGCCCTATTTTCCATAGTATACCTAGCTCATGGGATTGTGGATCGGGTACTACTTTTGGTTTTTTGCAACATCGTTTTTCGGGTGAGGTATGGAGCTGCTTAAGTGAGGAGCTCAGAAAAAACACGGTGCACCTCTATCGTAACATTCGTCCACACGAACGAAGGGGGGGTGTACTCATACCGTGCACGGCCGTAGTCGTATGGCCATAGACCCTCGCATCCCTACATTGCCGGGACGGAGCGCGTGGGGTTTTCACCAACCAGGCAGACATTGCTTGCACCAAGCGCGAAGCGCCGTGAGGTATTGGGCGAGTCGCATCGAGGGTGAGCTGCATCCTGCTAAGAACCGCCTGTGAGGCGGACTTGCATATGGACGACAGCCTCCAATGAATTGATTTAGTTTCTGGTGTGGCCACTTCCAGAGACAGCAATGGGTATTAATACGTATCTGCCTCATGGGTGCCTTACCATATACACACTGCGTGATACAACCATGCCCCTTGTGCGGAGTTGAGCTTATCAACCACGCACAAGTGATCTAACCAGACCGCAAGCCTGAGTGACCGCCAAACAAAACAAATAAAAAAACGGTATCCTGGTTGTCTAGCTCACGCAGTGAGAGGCATATTTTACAGCGTAGTCGCCAAGCGACGCCAACCCAACCTATAAATATATTACTTATATATTTATAGGGGGGGGGGGGGGAAAAAAAAAACGTACTCATTTGTTGCTTGCCTTAGTCATTTGACCATTGACCACGCATCCCTTTCAAGACGGAGGGGGGGAGGAGTGGTCTGGCATTGTTTGTTTTTTTCTTCTTCTCGAAACCAACCATAGCAAACGAAACCGTCGCAAAAATCAGTCACCACGTCGAATCAAATCAGCGCAACAGAACAAAAANGGGGAGGGGGCGGTCGTGTGCGCGGGTGGGGGTGCCCGAAAAAGAGCGGGGTATTATTGCCGTGCGGTGTTGCCAGCATGATACCCCACACCTGGGAAGGGCGAAGGAGGGAGGGGGAAGGGGGGGGGCTCGTTGATGCGGCATCCTCGAACCAAGCAAGGGAGACCACAGTGGTTTTCGCAAACAACACAAGTCTTGACGAGACCTTGAGAGTATGTGCCTGGTGGCGAGAACAATACTCGTGGTTTCGCCTGAACTGTAGAAGAGGGGTAATCGGTCACCTCCCCTCGCCCCTCCCACCCGCCCCCCCACCGAACGCCGTTAACCCTCTCTTGTCCCCCCTACCCTCCCACCCCCTGCCCTACGTGCACGTATGTCTATTTCTCACACACCCCGCCTCCGTTTCGAAAGAGAGGCATGGTGAACGGTAACATGACTAAGGCAAGCAAAACCTCAGCACGCCCCCCCCCCCCCCCCCCCCCCCCCCCCCCCCCCCCCCCCCCCCCCCCCCCCCCCCCCCCCCCCCCCCCCCCCCCCCCCCCCCCCCCCCCTTTTTTTTC
>MEHQ01001453.1:164700-200213 GCA_008828725.1 Saccharina japonica
CCCTCCCCGCCCCCGGCCCCGCCTCCGGCGCGACACGGTCATATACATGACATGAGTGTATCGTCCACGCCCGTCCACCCGCCCGCCCACCGTCACTGAATCGGTTCGATGTGGGACGCACCTCTCCCAAGCGGTAGGTTCCCGGCGAGCGACCGGCGGGAACGAGTCCGAAGGTGGTATTCATGAGGCTGTTGTAGTCGTGCTCCTTGTAGTTCGAGGCAAGCTCCTCGCAGAACTCGACGTTCTCGGGCAGGAGCTGTTCTTTGTGGAGCTCGAAGCAGTGCAGGGACAGTACCACTCCGTGGTCCTCGTCGCGAAGCGGGACGAGACTGAGCCTCTCCTCCGACCCATGCCCGCTGAGATAGACGCTGGCCTGAAATGCGGTGGGTGGGTGGATGGGTGGGTGAGTGAAGGGGTGGAGGGGGGGGGCAGTGTATGTACAAGCGTGTGCTGGTCTTGTAGAAAGGAACGCCACCCGCGCAAAGCATGCAGAACATGGATGTAGAACTCCTACGTATTTGGTCCGGGCCCACTAAGGCAAACGCTGGCCTGAAATGTTTTGGGTGGGAAGGGGAGGGAATGTATATACATGTGTACCTGGTATGTTGGTTTAGGAAGGAAGCTCCCCCAACGCAAAGCATGCACAAAACACAGGCGTAGAACGTCTCCTCTTAGGGTAGGTGTTGCACACGTCTGTTGACCCAATACCGTACCACCAGTCAACTCTGTATTATTGTTGGAGATGCATGCTATGATACGATCTTGGATGCGGCTTAGGACTTAAGAACAGAGCGTGAAGCGTTGCGTATTGGGAAGAAGTAGTGAGCAAGGACAACAAATGGAGTATTACTGCAGATAAATCTGGGCGGGAAGTAGACATAGAAGGATGTTAGACTTTGCGCATAGGTTTCCTTGGTTTCCGTTGTTTTCTGCTTTCGGGAATGTTATGAGTGACCAATGTTGAAGCTCATGCTGCAAATTGTCGGATGGCAAAGATACTAATAATAGACGGGGACCATGTTTCTTGTGAGGGTGGTCACTTGACGAGCTCGATATACCTCACCCATAAAAACTGATTTCGGAGAAAGAAAAAGGGAAATGGGTATTTGGGGGTATACCCCCTGGTTTTCTGGCCATTTGGGGGTATAGGCAAAACGCGATTTTTTGGGGTTAAGTAGCCCGACCATTCAGAAATCGGTTCAGCCAAAAAAAGGTATACCTTATACCTCTATCGTAGCGCGTGTCTGGAACGCTGTTTTTGTGAGATGTACACCTTGATTATTCGTGGTATACCCAAGGCCATCGGGTTACAATTTCGGTTTGACTTAAAAGGCAGTTTTTGAGTCACTTTTAGTATAGAGATCCTCACGCGAAGAGCCCCAGAGCTAAACGCAGGTGCTCACGCCCTATGTCTGTAAATGTGTCGTAGCGTGTGTCAGGGTGTGTCTTGCGTCCGAAAAAAAAAAGAGAAATCATTGGGAACGGTTGGCATGGAATGCGATTGTCCCCCAGCAGTTACTGCTGATTGGTTACTTGTACGAATGGTTTTCACACAGTGAACAGATTGCAAGCGTTCCCACCCTCTTGTCCGTACTGCTTGGAAGAGAAAGCGCATGTCTCAAAACAGAATAACCTTGTCCAGGTCGACCGAACGGTCTGACCGAACGGCTCGACCGAACGGCCCAAACCGAACCGCCCGACCGAACGGCCAAACCGAACGGTCCGACCGAACGGCCCGACCGAACGAGAACAAAGTACGAGATGAGTTAAAGGGGTGGGCGCTGGGGGTGTTGCGCTACTTGCAGGGAGGCCCACGAGGATATGGGCGACGTAGGACCACTGGATGGAGCACGTTGTAGACGCCACAGGACACGCCTGCGGCAGGACCCACGCCCGCTAGGTCTGTTGGGCCTGTCCAGGAGGCTCGCCATGGAAAACGCAGAGGACGTCGAGAACGACCCGCTAGCGATCCATTTCTGGCAAAACTGTAGAACCGATTGCTCTTAAAAGCTCCTCCAGGAGTCTTTGTCAAGCCGCGATGGCGATGCCATACCTTCTAGATGGTAAACACACACCCTGCTGTGAGGCATGCCTATGATAGCGCTGTATTTGCGCGCGAAGCCAACCTTTGTGCCAAAAGTACTGGCTGTCCCCATGACGGTCTACCTCTGTCCTTGAGGCGACCAGCAAGATCCCGTTGCAAAAAACATTTGGGTACTGTTGTTTTCGGCCTGATCAGCGACGCATGCTACCGTAGAGGTGCACCATGTTTTTTCTGAGCTCCTAACTTGAGGAGCTCCATACGTCGCCGAAAAATAGGTTTTGGAGGAAAATAAAAGTGCTACCCGATGAACGATGCCATGACCTGAAGTCTACTGAGTCTAGTATGAAACATATTACAGCACAAGAATGAAGGTCGGACGATTTTTGGTTAAGGAGGCTTTACTAGGTCATTCGGAAAACGTTTCAGCCAAAAAGTGTCACTGGGACTACCTCTATCGTAGCACACATCCAGCGTCGGTTGCCTATGATTCCAGTCGGACACAAGCCCCTAAAAGCAGATTGGGATGGAACGAATGACAAGCACTGAAGCCGAAAACTTTGAGTTCCATTCCAATCAGTCATACCGGTCAAATGGACGTACGGCACACCCTCGGCATGGCACTGCTGTGGACCGTCAAACAGCGGCGCTTCAACCTGCTCACTCGTCCATATAACGCCGCCCATCATCCCCATGTACTGCACCTTCGTGGTGAGAAAGAACTTTCTCTTGAGAGGGGAGGTGTCTGCGTACTGCTCGAACACCTTGTTCGGGCTCAGCGGTATGGACATGTCGTACCCGCTCCTGCACAATAAATACGTCGAAAAAACCAAATGGGATGTCGATGAGATTTGCGTGGAAGTCTCACGGACGATCGTCTCCGATGCTGTGCTGTATACCGCCGACGACATGGAACGCGAGCTACGACGGAGGTAAGAGGTATAGAGGTTTTTGGCTGAGCTGGTTTGTGGATGATAAGGCTCCTTGACCCAAATTCGCCGGACCTTCGCTCTCTTGTTGCTATATTGTTCATGGTATACAAACTTCCAGTAGGCCGTGGTATTGTTGATCCTGTATAGAGCTCCTGTATGCAGGTGAAGTTTCCTCCAAAAACAATTTTCGAGTGAGGTATAGAGCTCCTGTATGCAGGTGCGCCTCAACCGTAGCAGGCCTCACGGGTATGATAAACCCGTGATTTTAGAACTGCAGTCCCGTTATGGGGACAAACCACTCCAATTCTAAGTAATGTGTCCCCAAAACGGGACTGCAGTTCGAAAAGGGTTAACACGTCCGCATGAAAATGTACGACCGTGAGGACGATAGCTCAGCTGTTAAAAGGGCTGATGCACTCACTGCGTATACAGTAGTACTGGACACCTAATAAGAAACAGGAAATATGGTCCAGGCTGGATTTCATATTTGAGAGAGGGTGCTTTCTACACTAATTTCAAGATAACGACTCTCGAATGTCTTATTTTCCTTGAAATCTCAGCCTGGCTGTCTTGTTAGCCTGTTTCTTATTAGGTGTCCTGTACTGTATCTGGTATGTACCAGGTATGTGTGTATCCCCGTCTGATCGCAATATATAAAATATGAGCGAGGGTAATTACACACAAATACATCGAAGAAATACAACGCCTGGAATACGACAATATTTATTTGGTGCCTATACTATCCGTTTTTGTTTCGCACTGCTGCAAGGGCCGTTACTATTGGAGAGTCCCCCCCCCACAGATTTTTCAACGCGTTCTGCCACAGTTTTTCGGAAATTGAACTTTTCCGGTATATTTCCCGTTGAATTAATTTTCCAACCATATAGGAATTATATAATAAAATAAGGATTTTTTTTAAAAAACAGCTCTCTCCTACGAAAACGGCTCTTAAGCCACCATGGCTTTGTCCATCGCGGTACACTGCTCTATCGTAACACGCGTCAGCAGACATTTCGAGGCCATGTATGTGTTGGGGAATGGTGCTACGGTAGGCGGGTTACTCTTTTAGGTCCGATGCTAGTTTCAGCCAGTCAGAGCCACTCGGCCTAGTGACTACAAGGAAGGGCTACGAGTGTACCCTGTTTCTGTTAGCGGTCGTAAGGTTTATAAGCCCCTTGTTTTAACTTCCGTGATATGCACCGACATGGGATTGTTCGATTATCTCGGAGCTAAGAAAATATTTCAATAGTAAGTAGTGGTCCGATTCTGGAGCGATGTACATCAGAGCTACTCACTCACCCGAGTGGCGAAACATGCGGGTGTATATTGGAAATGGGGGCATATAGTATATACCCCCAAGCACTCTGGGTGGCCTACTGCAGCTAGGTGTAGAGCTTCCCAGTTGAGGAGCCTCAGAAACGATTACATGCAACCTGCTGCCTTGATGTAGCATGCATCCCCCCCAGCTAAAAAACAAGTATTCTGGTATCATATACGAGACTGGCTTCATACGACAAACGGTATTTAAATACCAGTTCAAATTTTGGAAATCAAATCATGAAACGAGAAGTCCAGCAGAGTTTAAAAAAAAAAAATGTTTTCACCCTTTTTGATGATACCCTGGCCGAAAACAATTCTCAACCGAAAACCATTTTTTCAACTCAGAAAATCCCAGTGTTTGTGATTATTACCGTGGAACCCGCCGTACGCATTATAAGCCGACAAGACGCACCGGTAAAAGCAGGTGTGGATGTTGCTCGCCGCCTCCATGGCGTAGCTGTCGGCCACCTCAGCCCGGTGCTCTCTTTTCGTCCCCCAACACAACAAGAAGAGTAAGGCCCAGGCACAGCGAGATCGGGGGGCGGGGGGGGGGGGGGTACCCATTTTTTGCATGCCTTAGTCATTCGACCATTGACCACGCATCCCTTTCGAGATGGAACAATGTAGGGGGGGGGGCATAACATGTATGTGGCGCACGGCCACAAGAGGCGATGACGGGCTTTACGTGGGTTTCCGGCGATGAGGCGTGCTACGATAGAGGTGGCACTTTTTGGTGAAAACGTTTTCTGATTGATCGGGCTCCTTAACACCAAATCGTCTGACTTTCATCCTTGTGTAGAAATATGTTTCATACTAGAACTCAGGCCATGGTATGTTTCATCGGGTATATAGTATATATATCACACCCTGGACAATTATCAATTGCCTAATTGTCTATTAATAGTTTCCTATTACAATTGACTGGCAATTGTGGTCGCCAATTCCAATTAATTGGAACGCATCGAGCTCTATGGTACAGACAATTCCTATTAACAGACACCCACTAGGCCCTATCGTCCACCCAATTTATGCTAACATACACCCATCTACATTATTGGTTGAAGTAATTGCTATTAACACTTACCAACAAAATCCCATTGGTGAACCCATAGTCTATTGAAATATAATATCCCATTCTATTGTAACGCCAATGGACAATTGCAGATTTTTTTCGGTGCCAATGGTGCTGGCAATTCCATTTAATTGATATTCTCCTAAATAAATTGTGCTGGCAATTCCATTTAATTGACATCCTCCCAAATAAATTGTGCTGGCAATTCCATTTAATTGACGTAAATGGAATTGCAATTGTGCTGGCAATTCCATTTAATTGACATCCTTCTAACTTAATTGCGCGGGCAATTCCATTTAATACGTAGGCATCTTTCTAAACAATAATTGTCCTTGCAATTTCATTTATTATTCATTTGGCAGGCTTCGAAATAGGGTTATTCATTTGGCAGGCTTCGAAATAAATTGTCCAGACAATCAGGCATTTCCATTTAATAGACAATATTAATATTATGTTAGCGGTCAATTGATTCCGGACGCTGCAATCGGAATATGACACAACAATGTATGATATGTATGCATGAGGAAGCTATTTCTTGAGGTTGCAAAGGCAAACGATTCGTGAGGCTGTCTAGCGGTTGGAATTGCCGGAGCGATTGATTCATGAAGCAGTCTATTAATTGGAATCGACCAGACAACATAGTTCGGAGGATGCCCATTAGATTAAGTATATCGGACAAAATATTTGGCGGCCGATTAGTCACTAGGATTTTTTTTTCATTCCCTTTCTGCTTAAGCCTTGGACAATAGGCATCGCAATAGACTATTACGCCTACAATAGACCCACCGAAAATTCTATTAAATGGAATTAGGCGGGCAATTGATTGTTACCATATTGCCGCAATTGGAATTGCAAAGACAACAACATATAGTAGTCCACCTACTAATTGGAATTGCATAGGCAATTGCTTTAGAGCTCTGTTAATTAACTGGAATTGTCTCCTGCAATTTTTTCGCTCCGCAGGCTCCAACACCCTATTACTTGTTTAATAGGATATGGGACCTACCCACAATGGACTATTGCTTTTACAATAGATCTTCCGAAAGTTCATTTAAATTGAATTGGTCGAGATACTGCTTTCGTGGTTCATCTATTAATAGGAATGGATGGGCCAATAGATTTGTGTCCTGGCCTTCCAATAGATATTGTTCCAGCAATTATTTTCTGGTCTTGTCTCACAATTGGAATGGCTCAATCAAACCGTTTCTGCTCTCACCTTCCAATTGGAATTGTTTCAATAATTTCGTTTTGTTTCTTTCTATTAATAGGAATGGTCGGATCAATAGGCTTCTGCCCTGACCTTCCAATTGAAATTGTTTCAACAATTAGTTTCAGGTATTGCCTATCAATAGGAGTGGTTTGGTCAATAGGTTTCTGTGCTGACTTTCCAAATTTAATTGTTGGTTGGGTCAATAGGCTTTGTCCTGACCTTCCCAAATTAAATTGTTGATTTTTTTTCTGACCTCGACAATTCCAATTAATAGACCGTACTTGAAATCATTGGGTTGGACAGTTCCAATTGGTAGATAACACTCGAAAGAAATGGCTATACAACTCCGACTGATAGATCTCACTCGAAATAATTTGACTGGGCAATTCCGATTAATAGAAATCACTCGAAATCATTTAGTTGGACAATTGCTTTCAATAGATAGCATTTGAAATCAAGTGTCTCAGCAATTCCAATTAATAGCCAGCACCCGAAATAAATTGTAGGCACAATTCCAATTAGTAGGCAGCACCCGAAATCAGTTGCCCGGACAATTGCAATTAGTATCCTTCAATCGAAATCATTTGGTTGGGCAAATCCAATTAATAGACAGCATCCGAAATCAGTTGTAGCCACAATAGACTATTGTAATAGGAAAGGTCCAAATAATTGTGCAGGCAATTCCAATTAATTGACAGCACCTAAAATCAATTGTCTGGACAATTCCAATTGGTAGGCAGCATTCAAAACTAATTACCCGGACAATTCAAATTAATATACTTCAATCAAAATCATTTGGTTGGGCAATTCCAATTAATAGACTACACCCAAAAATAATTATAGACACAATAGACTATTGAAATAGGAATTGTCCAGGGTGTGATTATATATATACTCGTAGCACTTTATTTTTCTCCGAAAACCTATTTAGAGGCGACGACGTATGGAGCTCCTCAAGTTAGGAGCTCAGAAAAATCAGGGTGCGCCTCTATCGTAACATCAAACCGATATTGTCGATGATGATGGTGGAGATGTGTGGACGGCGTGTGTTGCGATAGAGGCAAAAGGTATACCATTGTTTGTCTGAAACCATTTTCTGCATGACTTATAAAAAGGGTCCCTAGCCCTAACTAAATCGTCGGACTTGCATTCTTGTGTTTGCAACTTGTATTTATCCAGACAGAGTATATTTACAAGTACGTAGGGCATGAGATATGTTCATCTCGGATATAGCACTTGTGGTCTCCTCCCACATCAGTCTTTTGGGTAACTTAGTAGTATGACCGGGGACCATAGTAAGTAGGACCAAATAGTGTTAGTAAAAATACGAACATATACAGGTTTTTGTGTTTACCGTAGGTCCTATTTAGTCGTATTTAGTCGTATTTAGTCGTATTTAGTCCAATTTAGTCGTATTTAGTCGAATTTAGTCGTGTTTACTATGGCCCCCCGTAATCGTATCAAGCTCAGGCTATCCTATTAATAGCATGCGTCGGATACTGTATTGATTTGTTTCACATTCAGTATACCAGTGTTTTTCGTATGGTTTCCCATCCTACTGGTTGTACAGCAGTGTCCGGCATGAGAGTCAGCTTCGATCTGTCACACGATATTCCAAGATAGAAGAATACGACGAAAAGGGTACACAACATACACCGCACGCCATGCGAGGCAAGGGGTCTTACGTGAGTTCCCGATGCCGACGATGATGATGTGAATATCGCATCGAAACATTTCACAGCACGCACGTCAAAGTATTCAACTCTCGGCAGAACGGGGAACATGTACAATACATTGTCGGAGAGAAACATAATGAACAAACCTTAACACAATTAACGACCAAACAGTCAGTCGATTGCAATGCTCTTTGATATTTTGTTTCGTCGTCCGTCATTTGTCGGGCACGGCGAGCTTAGAGAGCTGCGATCATTTTTACACATCCCAAGAAACAAGAAAAAAGCCAAAATAAGATGGAAACCAATCCAACCATCGTATCGCACGCCTTAAGCCCCTGACGCTTCCCTCGGGACATCCCTCGATGTTTGGTGGCTGAACAGTCTACATGTCTACATACATACATGCTCGACAAAAACCCTTGGCGCGCAGAGCGATTCGATTTGTTTATGCACTATACATGGTTTGGTTTGCTTACGCGTCCCTAAACAAATCCAATCGCATATTTCGGGTCTCCCATACTTGAGACAGCATACTAAGGTAGAGGTGCACCATTTTTTTTCCCGAGGTTTCTCCCTTAGTGAGCTCTGTACTATAATAATAGCAAGTAATAAAAAAAACTTATTTTGAGAGGAAACTGGAAGTAAGTGCAAAACCCGATGAGCAGTCTCATGGCGCCCATATAGATATACAACAAATATTAGAACGAAACAAAAAAATGATGGTCTGACGATTTTGGGTTAAGGAGGGGGCGCCCCGTTCTTTCAGAAAATATTGTAGTGAAAAAAGTGCTACCACTATCATCGTAGCACTCCTCCTGAGACTTATGAATATTGCTGCTATTTACTGCTGCTGTATGTCGTGTCCCTCGTTTTTTGCAAAATAATACCTGGTGCTTGGTACGAAACTCGAGGTAACAACGAACTAATTCCATCCACCCCTGGATATATATGAATATGTATATGTATACTTCGTATATTTACCTGTATATACGAGTAGATATATATATATATATATACCTGTGTGAAACTAGTGCCTGCCCCCGAGGCCAATGATGTCGTAGTGACGAGCTCCCAATCCCTGCTGCCTGCAGGGGTCGTTAACGGCCGACCGTGCCGAGCAGTTTTCTTCCGTATCATGTAGCAAGGAGGTGCTAAGTGTCTATGTCTCGGACTGAGCCAAGGGGCGGGCGCGCGAGGGCACCACCCTCGAGATTTCCGTCCTGTGGGACCCTGCTTATGCGGGGCCCCACAATGGATGACCCCGTCGCTTCCCCGGGGAGAGTTCGACCTTACGTCAAAACGAAGGGACCGCTTGCGACCCGGGGTTGATGGCTCGGCAGGCTCTTTAGGCTTGTCGTTTGAGGTATCCATCTTTACATGCGTGATTCCGAGGTCTACGATACATACGTAACTACCCTGTCCTTCACATTGCCCCCCTCTTTATGCGCCGCAAGTTCATCTTAGCTAGGGATGGTCTTGTGGTGGTCACCTGGAGGATGATTGGTTAAGGGAACAGCGTGTCGATATATCGGACCCGGACACAACAGCTGTTATTATGCTTGCACGCATATATATACGTATCTATGTGTGTGCCTGGTATATGTTTGCTCTATATAGCCCGCTGTACACCCAAGGTCTAACCCCATGTCTCTTCCTGGCCTATTTGCCGTAGTAAGCAATTGAAGAGGTTTTTTCAAGGTCTATCTCTTCTTGCCCGCCTTTCAATGCGTAGGACGCTCGGAATGGGGCGGGAGGGGGGTGTGCCGTCCCGTCCACACTCGTTTATACTTCGAAGTAGGCAGTCAGAGGTGACTCACCCCACGGTAGGCGTTTTGCAGCTAGTTTTTGCCTTCTAAGACATTATTTTGTCACTGGGACCGGCTGAGCTCCTCAAGCGAGACACTTTAACAATACCGGTTAGTACATATGATATGACACTTTTTGACTGTAATATGTTTGTCTTAAGGCGTAGGTATGGAAAACAATAAACGTTGGTCTCTGGGTTTGTGGGGGGGGGAAGCTTCGTGCTGTGGGAGTTCGTTTCTTGGGGGAGGCACTCCTAATCATATTATACCGTTCGCCATCTGACAAAGTGGAGCGCTTTTGTTTTCCGAACATGTCGAAGTATCACACTCAGCTAGCAAAGATGAGGTTCGGCCAAATCCTCGATCTCACAGCTGTTGTTTTTTTATATATATACGTAGGTCTAAAGAGTGACTAAATAACAGCAGAATAATACGATGAGTGGCGTAAAACATAGAACGTTCTATCAAACACGCCTGCATATTTCTGATAAATATTGAGCTCCTCTCGTTAGGAGCTCAAAAAATGAAAGCACCACCGCTATACTACAGTATTCGTCGCGGCATATTGTCCACTCTCACCTGCTGCTGTCTGAGAAATCGACCATGAGGTGGTTCACTCCGTCGTTCCACAGCCGGGCATGGACGGCACACGGCTTAGCCGCGTACCCAATGTTCACGTGGATGAACATGCACGCGGAGTCGTACGTCTCCGCTAGGATCCCCGCCTCGGAGACCGCCTGCCCAATAACAAGCAAACACGCATACATCATGGTATGAAATGAGACCGCGGTTGGACTACGTGACTGACCGCCTTGTCCGCCCCCGCATACACCACAACGACCTATCCCGCGGTATGTAGGGGTTTCAGTTTTTATAGGCTTGTGCTACGATAGGGGTACAATGCATTTTTGTTTTCGCCCTATTATGCTATTTTGTGAATAACGGGGCTCTCTAACCCAAAGAATCGTCAGGACGTCATTCTGGTTTTGCAGTATATGAGGCGTTTTTGTTTTTCATCGGGTTGCACTTTCACTTTTTTTTCGTCGAAATCGGTTTTTTAGGGTGACGTACTGTTTAATAAACGTATAGAGCTCCTCGTATTGGGAGCCTTAGAAAAACGAAAATAATGGTACCAGGGTACACCTCTACCGTAGCAGTGTGTCTTCGGTCGACCTTTTCTGTTCCGTTAAGCTCTCCCTTCTCGTGTGAACACCTACCGGTTATGTTTACAGCACGAATGCCTTTTACTACGTACAACACATTTTTTTACAGTAGTGTTGCTGCTGTCGGTATTCACAGTATACTTTTTGCAATTGGACTAGGTAAATGCAGCAGTAAGTAGTTAGTATTCACGTTGGTTGTGCCGATTGTGGGGACCACCCCCACATTATTCCACGTCTTGTATTCACGTACACAGCAGTAGAAGCAAAAGCATGCTTCCACGGAAGTACATATTTCGTCCATGGAAGTACATTTTACTTCCTTCCATGGAAGTACATTTTGCTTCCTCCATGGATTTTGTTTTGCTCCCGTGGTAAACGTTTGCTTCGATAGAAAAAAATATAGTTCCGTGCTTCGATAGAAGTGAATATACTTCCGAAGCAAATTCCGTTTGCGGAGGGCCTTCGGCCCCGGTCTGGCATGGTTCCAGGCTGCGTACTACACGATTTTTTATGCCCCCTTTGTAATTAATTGGTCCACGTTTTGGTAATTGGGATGGGCTGGGACGGTGCACCAAGTGGGGTCAGGCGGTGGATTTATGGGAGCTTCTCTCGCTTCCATGTGTTACTTCCACGGAAGTAAAAACACTTCCTCCATGGAAGTTGAATTTACTTCCTCCATGGAAGTAAACACACTTCCATGGAAGGAAGTGAATTAAAAAAACTTACCCCGACGTTGAATTCACTTCCTTGGAAGATTGTTTACTTCTATCAAGAAGGTTCATTTACCAACGTGGAAGTGAAAAAGCTACCATGTAAGTCGACGTTACCTTCCATGGAAGTAAACAAAACTTCCATGGCAACTTACATGGAAGTAAAAATACTTCTACGTTCGAAGAGGGCCGTCGGCCGCTAAACACGATTCTTCCGCGCTGCGCGCTACCCGGTTTCGAACATTTCGTTTGTATCGGGTCCACGTTTTAGTAATCGGGATAGTTCCAGCTTGGGTTCGACGGTTTACCAACTGGCAGCAGGGGATGAACTAATAATGCCGTCGCTTCCAGGAAGTAAAATTTCAATTTACTTCAAAGTTAATCCCATGGATGGAAGTAAACAAAACTTCTATGGAAGTACATTGTACTTCCTCCATGAAATTAAAAAAAAAATGAAAACCCCGTGGAAAGAACACTTACTTTCATGTGAGTAAAAACATATTTTGTGGAAGTAAATTTTATCTCTACGAAAGAAAAACTTTTATCTCTACGAAGAAAGTAAACAAACATGTTCGACGTGGAAGTAAAATTTACTTCCATGAAAGAAAGTAAAAAAAAATCGTGGAAACTTTCATGGAAGTAGTCTCAAAAGTCAAATAGTGTGATAGATCGTAAATACCTGGTAAGGTACAATACAAAAGTACAACCGTATCTTTCGTAAGTTGCGGGCTGAATGTGGTCGGGTTAAGCTTTCATTCTCTCAAAATCGTTTTTTTGGGTGCAGGTGCAACAGCAGCAGCAGCAGTAGTAGCAGCAGCAGCAGTAGTAGTGGTAGTAGTAGTAGTAGTAGTAGTAGTAGTAGTAGTAGTAGTAGTAGTAGTAGTAGTAGTAGTAGTAGTAGTAGTAGTAGTAGTAGTAGTAGTAGTAGCAGTAGCGGCGGTAGTAGTAGTAGTAGTAGTAGTAGTAGTAGTAGTAGTACGTAAGTAGTAGTAGTAGTAGTAGTAGTAGTAGTAGTAGTAGTAGTAGTAGTAGTAGTAGTAGTAGTAGTAGTAGTAGTAGTAGTAGTAGTAGTAGCAGTAGTAGTAGTAGTAGTACAGTAGTAACCATCTGAGAACGGTACTTTTTTTTGTGGGTTCTGCCGATGGCTGTACTGAAAGAACCAAGGCGACAATTCACACGCCGGTTGTGTCCAACAATGCCCTGAGTGAAAATGAAAATTCGCGTTCGCGTCGATTTTTATATTTTTCAGTTTTGCTTTAGTTATAGCCTTGAAATGCTATTTTTGGTAAGGATTGCAAATGGCCAATTTTCAATATATTTAATTTCGGCTGGCTCAGGAAACCATATTATAGACCCGATATTGAAAATGTGTTCCCGGAGGATTGTGGTGACAAGCTATACGATCATCATACAAGTTGTATTGTAGTAAAATATCCATTTTTGATGGCGCTGAAAAAAAATCCGTTTTGGGGTTAATTCCTTACTGACACAATCCTCCCGGAACACATTTTCAATATCGGGTCTAGAATGTGGTTTCCTGAGCCAGCCGAAAATAAATATATTGAAAATTGACCATTTGAAATCCTTACCAAAAATAGCATTTCAAGGCTATAACTAAAGCAAAACTGAAAAATATAAAAATCGACGCGAACGCGAATTTTCATTTTCACTCAGGGCATTGTTGGACACAACCGGCGTGTGAATTGTCGCCTTGGTTCTTTCAGTACAGCCATCGGCAGAACCCACAAAAAAAAAGTACCGTTCTCAGATGGTTACTACTGTAGTAGTAGTAGTAGTAGTAGTAGTAGTAGTAGTAGTAGTAGTAGTAGTAGTAGTAGTAGTAGTAGTAGTAGTAGTAGTAGTAGTAGTAGTAGTAGTAGTAGTAGTAGTAGTAGTAGTAGTAGTAGTAGTAGTAGTAGTAGTAGTAGTAGTAGTAGTAGTAGTAGTAGTAGTAGTAGTAGTAGTAGTAGTAGTAGTAGTAGTAGTAGTAGATAGTAGTAGTAGTAGTAGTAGTAGTAGTAGTAGTAGTAGTAGATAGTAGTAGTAGTAGTAGTAGTAGTAGTAGATAGTAGATAGTAGTATGTAGTAGTAGTAGTAGTAGTAGTAGTAGTAGTAGTAGTAGTAGTAGCAGTAGTAGTAGTAGTAGTAGTAGTAGTAGTAGTAGTAGTAGTAGTGTAGTAGTCGTAGTCAGTAGATAGTAGTAGTAGTAGTAGTAGTAGCAGTAGCAGTAGAGTAGAGTAGAGTAGAGAGTAGAGTAGAGTAGTAGTAGTAGCAGCAGAGCAGTATGTGTGTGGTAGTAGCAGCGATAGAGTCGAAGCTTTTGTTGGGCTGAAACCCCATCGAAGATAAGTACGTGGTACAGCAAACAACGCAGTGAGGAAAATAGAGACTTAGTGATGTAAGGACGGACAGAGTATCCCTAGCCAGGTCAGCCTACTATGTAACGGGTACTCGTCGGTACTCCCGTGTGTTGTTTGCGTAGAGATAGACGAAGATCAGCTTTATTCCTTTTCCGTGATGAACGACTGAAAAAGGGGAAGGCATCTGGGAACCCCCCTGGTTCCCATCTGAGATACGCCTTCCAAGTAATACCAATACGATCCAAATACCTGATACCGGGTATTTACCAACGTTTCAACATCATTCCAGCACTACCATAACACTCGCCCACTCCGATGAGCCGGATATATATGCAAACATATGATAAATTCGTGGAAACCCCGATTCCACGAACTAAAACATGAGTCGAAGATGCGGCCCCTCAAAACCCAACTCCCTTACCTCTGAATGGCAAGGCTACGAAGCCTTTTGAGTACCATAACAAACTCTACACCGCGCCCGGTTCCATCAAAACGCGATGCAAAGAGATGCCTGATAACTGACATACCAGGTACCGTATATACATGACGGTAGTATTAATATGTATAGTTATGTTTGTGAAATTTTCGCACTTTTCGCAACTTTTCTCTCCGCGCGAGCGCTTTTCGGCAAAACGCTAAGTACCCCGACACGGGAGGCCCGGCCGGACACATTGGTCGAGGTTTGAGCTCGATCCGAGCTCTGTAGCTCGCGTGGCGGGCGCTCGAAGTTTTTTTTCCCGCGGGAGTGGATAAGCCGATTTCCCGGGTTTTCTGCATGAGGCCGTGTTTTGTACGTACGTGCCAGTAAATAATAACGTTCTTTTTGTTTTAGATTTTGTCTGTTTTTTGCTCTCTCACATGCACACGGGCCAGAAACATGTACTCGTACCAGATAGACAACAGACAACATGCACAGGGCACGGCGTTACAGCGTTGCCGCCCACACCAGTAGTAAGGGAACATCGTGCGTGAGTGGCACATCCATCTGCGCTGTATTTGCTGTGGCTAGCTGTGTCCATCGGAGGAACCTGCGGTCTAGAATCCTCACCATCTATCTACGTACCTGTTTCTGTTCTGCTGCTATGTGTGACAGACCCACGCTTACTATGACCGGAAATGTAATGACCGCTTTGAAAAAATAGGAGTACCTCAACTACTGCTGTCCTTATATTTTCCGGGGTTTTTTGTTGTTCCCCGAAGCTCACTCCAGAAATCCACGAGACATCAAACACCATGCAACGAATACGAACAACGCCACAGCCCCGGCTAGACGCACAAGCAGCAGACGTGCCTGTGGCGGGTCCACCGTATACTGCTGTGGTTATTAAGTATATAGTGGTTGATTTATGCAGGCTTGCATGCGTCATCAGGCTTCTGCTGCTGCTGCTTGCTGCTGTGCTTGCATTATGTATGTGCGGTGTGCGACCTGTCGTGCCTCTGACGCGCAACGACAAATAATACTGCGTGTACCAGTACAAGGAAATGTATCTTTAAAACATAGTCAAACGGTCAATGTGTCCGATTCCAGATTTGAAGGATTGAGTTCGATCCTTGGCGATGCTCCGTATACCCTTTTTTTTCTAATCTTTGTTTGCTACTTTTTTTGTATTGTACGTAACAAAACCAGTGGGTTTCTTAGGCAGGTGTTGTCGAGAGTTCCAGCCCTTTCTTCGGTGCATCCTTTTCTACTTCTTCTGCAAATATTATCCCACCACCCCTGTACATACATGTGTCACGTGTGCGTGCGTATACGGTGTGTGCCGTGTGTCCGTGCATGTATGTGCAGCGTATCACGCTTGGAGTATTTTCAAACATTTTTTTGCCGGGAGTCCTCGGTTTTGTGCGGGATGGGCTTTCCTTCGCTTGAGCTCCACAACAATTAAATATTGGCGAATACGTTTGGCGGGATCTCTAACAGAGTCAATCGTAGTAACGGTTCCACCATATTTCCGAGTATGTTTTTTATCCCCAAAAATACAGGTGCAGCTCTAAAAAGGTCTACATTTATGAACAGTAGTAGTACCAGATATTTCATAGCGTCGTATTTATGTACTACGAATTGAATACACAATATTATATGCGTATGATGCAATATCGCATGCTGTTGTACAGTACCAGGTAGTAGGTTTTCGATTCGTCCTTGCGCCACTCCCCTAGGCACGTCCCGGAGGGGAACCTTGTACTACATAGTGAAACTGCCCATTTTGCAGGGGGCAGTCCGATAAAATAGTGATGCTACATACTTGTTCCCAAGATTATACCTCGTGAGCCTGGATTCCGCAGGACCCAGAAGTTGGTACTACAGTGGTACTACAGTACAGTGCTACTGCAGCAGCCGTGGAAACTTATGCTCCTTTTCACGAGCGCCGGTGAAATCTGGGCGTGATGCTATACAGCAGTAGTACAGTACAGGCCATATCCAATGAGAAAACTACGGAATTCAACACAAGAAGGCGGACTCATGTGAGGGTATTACCTGCTGAGCTATAGGGGTAAAAGATCGATCGATTACCCAGCCCAGGGTAATCCTTATAACACTCTCCCCCCCCTCTGAACGGCGGGATATTTGGGACGTCGGTGCCGTATACGGCCGTACGTTGGCCTACCCGCTTCGTTTCAATACCTGGGGAACCAGGGAGACGTGTTTTTTTTGTTTTTTAGGGACGCACGCGCAAGCGTTTCTATTAAAGAAACGTTCGAAGTGAGATTCGAACCCGTGTCCTGCCGACGACGCCAAATGTGAGGGTGTTGCCTGCTGAGCTATAGGGGTAAAAGATCGATCGATTACCCAGCCCAGGGTAATCCTTGCAAGACTCATGTATACAGCGAAATAAGAAACCCAGGACTCGTTTATAATATTTCAACTGGCACCTGCAGCACTGCTGGTATATACGAGTATACTGCCTAAAGTACAAGGTTAACGAGGTATATTCAGTGTGTACACGTACATATACTGAGGTGGTTTTCAAACAGCCAAGAAATGCGGGACTCGTTGCATTTACGTTCGAGTCTTCCCTAGGCTACAGTAAGTGCAACAACAGTACTGTGCCTGGTATCTACTGTACAGCATCGTATCTACAGGGCACGTTCTACCCTAGAGCCCCTTTCGTGTTTTACAGTACTCTATGTATGTCAATAGCATATCTCTACTACTGTATTAATGTTATGGTGGAGGTGAGATTCGAACTCACGGCCAGCAACTCATGTCCTGCCGTCGTCGCCATTGTTAAGGCATTAGTCCGTTGGGCTACTGGTAAAAGGTTAACCTGGTCGCCTACCCGAACTAAGCCTCATAACAATAACATACCTCTACAGTACTACTGTATTAATATTTATACAATGCGTACTGTATGTTCAGCAGTGGACCTGCGCCCAACCATCCACCCACCCTACCTTTCTCCAGTGCGAGCCGAGATGCCTGCCGTCCCTAACCTCTTCCTCCGACACGGAGAGTTCCCCGCTGTCTCTCAGCGTGCAATCGTAGTCGTACACGTACATCGTGGGACCGCCTCCTGCCGGCGGCGGCTGGCAGCGGCCGAAGTCGAAACACGGGTACGACAGGGGAGGGCCGCAGATCATCCCCTTCTGGTAAACCGAGAGGTCGTAGTCCCAGCAGCGATTGGTCTCCGACTTCTTGTGCTGTTCTCCCTCCGGAATGTGCTTTCCGTCCGGGTGCATGCTCGAGCTGGGCCTCTGCGGTTCCTCCTCCTTCCCAGCGTTTTCCTTGGTCTCCCGGTCCATGCTCGAGCTGTCCCCTCCCCGCGGCTCCTTCCCTCTGCTCTTCGCCGTGATCGTTACCTTGCCAATCTTCTTGTTGACGTCGTTTTTTTTGTTCTCGGCGGAGCCACGTCGCGATGGAGCAGTAGCGTCATCATGCTGTAACACCTGCTGGTGGTCACCGTCGTCAGACGACGACGAGGAGGAGGAAGACAAAGAGGAGGGAGAGGAGGGAGAGGAGGAGGAGCTCCTGGGGGAGGAGGTAGCACGAGTCTCCGCCGTCTTGGTTGACTTTGTGGCCTCTTCTTCTGTGCTGCCTGCTGCTGTTACTGCTGGCTGGTCGGAGGGAGGACTTGCTCCGTTTACGAGGGACAGGATCAGCACCACGGCCAACGGCGGATAGACCGCGCACTTCATGGTGGTCTGGTCGAGTCGGAGGAGCGCCGCTCACCAGGGTGTAGACGTAGACTGGGCAATGCACGTAGCGTCGACTTAGTCCGATCGACGAGTGGACCCGTCACGCAACCACGCACGGCAGGAATGGAAGCATGTATGATATGTGCGGTGGGATAGACCAGAACGAACGATGCATGGTATATGAAACGATCCAAACATGCGGTGGAATAAAAACTGTAGCGGGCGAGCGCATGTATGTCGGTCTGAGACGATCTTGTAACTAACATGTTGTGGGATTGACCGCCGTACATAGCGATCGATGTATGTACGGAACGATCGCAATAAACAGTACCTGCATGGAACGATCCACACCCAAATATGGTGAGCAAGCAAAGTAGCATTGTTAAAAGATCCAAACACCGACTTTATACTCTTTCTTCTGGTGTTGGATCCAAACCGTCATTTTTTTTTGCAGTTGCACCGCTACTACTGCTGTACGTAACGTACGAAGTACGAGGTACCTGGGGTATAGGTTTATAAAGCGATACATATCATACGTCCATGTGTTAGTTGAAACTACCATTTTTTCATGAACTGCAGTAGACAGACGGCCACGACTCACGACTCCGCCCGTGGAGCTAGATGCTGTAGTATCGAACGTTGATTGAGCAGACTACTACAGTACCAAGTACCACGCCGCTCCGCCATTCTGTACGGCGGGTACTACGACGTATGCTGTGTGGCAGGCGAGAGGCGAGATTGAGGACTATTAATAGTCAGGTGGTTTTGCACGCAACCGCGTTGGGTATGGGTGGTTTTACAGCGGTACTCTGCAAGTACTGTAGTAAATCTGGCACCAGGTATACTTCGTACCGGTGATATACCGGTACATTTCAAGCACACATCAGACATATCAGGATTCTACAGATCACCTACTCCTCCTACAGTAACTGTAGACCCAAACCTCCCGTTAGAATGTACATCGTTGTATGGCGAACTGCAATAATCTACAGATAGATCGAATCCACGAAACGTGCGTTAGATCGTGTGGATAGATGGTCAGGCTCGCACCCGGCAATATGCATACAGACCATACCGATCAGGAATGTATGTTCCCCTGAAATATCTAGGTCGTCAAGTAGTGGGGATCGGCGTGTAGTATCTGTCCGGTGAGACTGTATGACAGATCTGCTTTATCCTGTACTCAGCGGATTCGGGGGGTCCTCAGGTCCATGCACTGACCAAAGCCAAGCCTTTGCACAGCATATTGTATCATACTACCACCTCAAACCCCGAAGATCTACTGCATGTACGTGTTGTTTTCTTGGTACGAAAGACGGCCCCCGCACCGGGGTTACGGAACGTGATAAGCATGCTCCGTCCGCCACTTCGTTATGACTTTCATTGGGGCAATGTTTCCGGTGTTTCATTTGTAGACCGACATGTGTTGTTGTACTGCGTAGCAGGTGCGTTACGTTGACGATACCGTCGATGTTGCCGTCATTTTGTTGCCGTTTTCGATTCGGCTATTACCTATCCAGTTACCGCTATCGTTCGTATTGCTATACCGTTTCCGTTACTGATAGTATTGTTTCTTGTCGCCGATTAGTGTATCGCTACTGTACCATTCTTGCCGTTTCGCTTTTGTTACCGTTCCCGTTACCGATACCGATATACCGACTCTTGCACGAGCGATTGTTGCTCGCCCGGATACGGGTGAGACGCGTAGCTCAAGGCGCAGGGCTCCCTTGAAGCCGAAAGTTGGCTCAGACTGCTTGTAAGTATGTCGGCGATCGATTCTCGCTGGGCACGGTATACGCGCGATATGCGCGTCAGTTTTTTTGCACGGATCTACATTATTTGACTTTTTCGTGGCACGTGTCGCGACATGCCACGACACGCGACGGATGCTGCCGCGGCACGCCGCGACACGTGCCGCGGCATTTCGCGACATGCCGCGGCATGTCGCGACAAGCCGTGACACTTAGGGATAGGGTTAGGTTATGGTTGTCAACACTCGCCGCGACACTCGCCGCAACACTCGCCGCGACACGCCGTGGGCTGGCGCGATATGCCGTGACATTCCGCGGCGTGTCGCGACATGTCGCGACATGTCGCAACACGTGTCGCGACACGCCGCGGAATGTCGCGGCATGTCACGACACGTGTCGCGACACGTGCAACGAAAAAGTCAAATAATATACATCCCTCGTTTTGGGGGGCGTGATGCCGTGGGTTTGAGCCTCTTTCAACCCGGGGTCAGACAGACAGACAGTCAGGTTTGGAGTTTTCGATTTAGATAACCCTAGGTTGACACCTAGGGAAGTACCAGTTAAGTTCGTTACCGCTACCCCCGCCGCCGTTTGTGTTACCGCAGCAGTGGTGGCGTTTGGAGAGTCGGGTTGTCGATTTGTGTCTACGGAGCTTGTTGTACAACGTGCTCTGTGGGTCATTATATACGAGTCCACAGTCGTTATCGGCGTTGGGTGGCCTCTATGATACGGCAGCAAAGAGGGGAGAGGGGCTAAAATAAAGAATGTAGTGGTACCCTGCCGAGCCGATACCTGCCGCAGTCGTTATCGGCGTAGAGGGTGATGGTCTTGCAACAAAATAACTCAATTTTTGCCAGCAGCCTTCCTATGATACGAAGCACTATGATACAGCATACGAAAGAGATGAGATGGATAGCTATCTACGAGTACGAGCTATCTACAGCATACGTATCATACGTGCCGAGCAATGAGTCATGATTATAATCAATAATATAATCATGTGCAATAATCAAGGTTTGGTGATGATTATTCGTTCTCATCAAGCGTGAAAACGAACAATCACCACGTACATATTGCTTTACTTACTCTTGGAAAAAGAGACCTTGGTATTTAATCGAGTGAATAACGATCGAAAAGCGGTAAAAAAAGCGGCGACAGATAACCACGGTCAGATAATCACGGTCGAATAACTGGGGTCAAATAACCACGGTCAAGAAAAGAAAGAGGTATTTCAGAGCCGAAACAGAAACTAAACCCTACGGGTTTAGAATAGAACCAAATCTTGTTAGTAAAAAAAGGCAAATGTATCGGTGTTCGTCTCTGCCGTAGGTTCGTGTCCTGAAATTGAAGTGTCACATATACTGCCACATAATACGGTAGGGTGAGAACATGGTTTTTCTGCGGCTCCTCTCTTGATTATAGTACAGGATCTGCAAGACGTGAACCTCTTCGCCCCTGTCAGGGCAAGTGGAGTGATCGCATCACGCAGCGTGTGTAAATCGTAAGATCGTAAGGCACCCACGAGGCAGATACATACGAAGCACATTATGCCGTCTCTGAAAGTGGCCACACAAGAAATCAAAGCAGTTCATTGAAGGCTGTTATCCATATGCAAGTCCGCCTCACAAGCGGTTCTTAGTATAATAGGATGCAAAAGCTCACCCTTCATGCGACTCGCCCTAACACCTCACGGCGCTTCGCGCTGGTGCAATCAATGTCCGCCCGGCAGGTGAAAACCCGACGTGCTCCGTCCCAATTTTGTACGGGAGCGAGGGTCCATGGTCATACTACTACGGCAATGCACGACATGCGGCTAACGAGTACACCCCCCCCCCCCTGCCGCCTGGGCTCTCGAGAAGAGGACTGTGGGGTTTGAAAAAACGTGCGCCCCTGCATTTCTTGTTCTTTCACCCTTCCCCCACTCCATTGGTTATATCTGCCTATGTTCTCTCTCTCCCCCTTGCAATAGTCGTAACCCAGATCCGGGGTCACTAAAGTAGGCTCTGAGGGTTAATGAAGCCTAACCCTCACCCAACGACCACTGCACTGAGCCAAAACCGAAAAAAAAAAAAAATGCCTGTGCACTACTCGGTCCAAAATCGGCGACCGAAATGCGGGTAGCTGATAAACAAAAATCAACGATGAGTACAGGAAGCCAACTAAAACCAACAACCAGCGAAGGTAATAGCCATCTAAAAGTGAAACAAAAAATCAAGCCAAGAGGCGATTAATAATCAAAATAAACGATCGAAACAGGGACCCCCTAAAAAAAAACGATCAGTACACGCAGCAAAACCCAAATAAAAGCCGGGTACATAATGGCCACCCAAAAAGCAACGGAAAATAAACGAATAGCCTGGTACATGGCACCTGATACTCGTATCTATTAACACATACCGTACCAAGACTCGGTAATGTATTACCAAGGGCCCTCCACAACTACCGAGTAATTATGTCAAGGTTGACACTAAATCGTTACTTCTACGCAGCGACATCAGTTCACCAAGTGACAATCATGCCTCATGCCAGAAAAGAAAGAGACAATACTTGTGAACGTAGCTAGAGACTGTGAGACGGACAAACGCACACGACCAAAAGTAATCGTAAAACGAGTCGAGGGAGGCAAACGAAATACCAACGCACTGCGTACCAAAACACACACACTAAAAGAAAAAAAGAAAAGACAAACACGTCCCAGAAAGTTTCCAAGGTCAGTCAGTCTTGGTGTGACCTCGTCTAGGAAAAGCCTCTTTTCCGAAGACTACGTTTCCGAAAAAACACTTTTAGTAGAGGAGGCAAGTCGAAGGGGGGGGGGGGGGGGTTGTGGCAGTATAAGCAAGACAACTTTATGTAAAAAGCTGGAAAAAAGATAGAAAAAAAAACGAGCTGTGAGATCGCGAGAGAATTATTGCGAACAAAAAAACTCATGTATGTTATTACGGAGGACCATGAATAAATAGGACCAAATGTTGTTAGTCAAAATAAGCAAATAGTTTAGGCATTTTGTGTATACCTCAAGTCCTATTTACTGTTTACTATGGTCCCCCGTAATGCATACTATCACACGGAGGACAGTAGTAAATAGAAACCCACGGTACACAAAAAAAAGTACATATTTCCCTATTATTGGTACCAATATTTGGCCCTATTGTCTATGGCCTCCCGTAATAGCAAAAGCTGCGTACGCTACCACGATTGCGCCTTCTGTATACGGGGTTGGCCTATCACGGGGGGGGGGGGTTGTGCTCATGTCGTGCACGGCCATAGTCGTATGACCATAGACCCTCGCATCCCTACAATGCCGAGACGGAGCACGTTGGGTTTTCATCAACCAGGCAGACATTGCTTGCACGGTGGGGGGGGGCGTACTGGTTTATTGCTTGCCTTAGTCATTTGACGGTGGGGGGGGGGGCATAAAAATAACAGACCACCATTGACTCAAAACATTACGTACCCCCCCCCTACTTTTACACCCCACATTCGGTTCTGACTATGATTCCGTACGCCCCCCCCCCCGACCGAGGTATGCTTACGACAGCAGTATATAGCACCTTTTTGTCTGCCTGCTGAGGCAAATAATTGCGACATTCATGATGGAGTGCCTCCTCTCCCAACTAAACAAAACTACCGGTACCCCCGATATCGATGTTTTTTTTTTTCCTTCCTACGTTAGAATTTCGACACAGTATATATAATACCACTCTGCTCCCCCCCGAAATATAAGAATCGTTTGTACATTACTATTCAATAAAAACGGTGCTTATAATTCGGGACATATTAGTACATACCTCGTATTCATAGTATGTAGGCCAATGGGATTGCTCGTGAGGTTTAGGCGCACACTCTTCTTGAAAACGTTTTTTTGTTTTTGACTACTGCAGGTATGGAGGACCTCAGGTGAGAAAGCAGCCCCCAAAAGAAAGCTATGAGGTATGTATGATGTATCCCTTGTCCTAGTGTGCGTCCCCCGTAACATGCCGGAAATATGTACCGGCTCCACCACAAGAAGGATGTATCATTGAAGGCCGCCTTTAGAAGAGGAAGCTTGGGTCGATGAGGTCGAAAGCGGGAATGATGGCATCGAACGGAGGTCCCGTCGGAGAGGCCAGGCTCCCCGGGGAGAAACGAAAATGCCCCCTCATTCGGCCTGCTCCCCCCCCCCCCCCAATTTCAGTGCGCGAAAGGAGGGGGGTGGGGAAGAAGGGGGGGGGGGGGGGCGTAGCGGTAAAACAAAAAAGAAAACGGCAAAAAACAAACATAGGTCAAAACGGGCGGGGGGAGAAGGGAAAACAAAACAAAAAAAAAATAGCGGAAAAACCAAAACCAAAAACGGCAAAAACACAAATGTAGGTCGAAACGGGCGAAAACAGATAGCGTTGGCCACATCAAACAGCTCGCTCGACGGAAGGATATCATATATCGCGATCTCGGGTAGATCCTCCAGAGTAGATCCTAACATGCCGTTATATATGAGATCTTGTATATATATATAAGGATCTGTATACTCGTCGTATGGTACCACATCCAACCCAGGAAGCATTTTCTATTAATAGGTCATATGGCATGGAAGTGATACGGAGGCTACCCAGCAACATGAGCTACTGTAGTAAAATTAATGTAACTATTGCGGGGGACTATAGTAAACACTAGTAATAGTAAATAGAACCAAAGATTGTTAGTAAAAATGCGTAAATATATAGGTTTTAGTGTGTTCCGTAGGTCCTATTTACTATGTATGGTCCCCCGTAAACAACTATAGACTTGTTTGCAGTGGTCGATGTTTACTTTCCATGGTTACATGCTCCCGGTCGGTGTTACTTTCTGTGTTTCTCTTATACTGTTCAAGAGACGTTTTTTTCTCATGTGCTTCGTTCGTTCTTGCCTCTTGGTGGCATATCATATCATACGTACGAGTACAGCAGCTGATATATACGACGAACGAGCGAACGCCTGCTGCTGCTGTGTTCTCCTTTTTCAGCTTGCGACACCCATCCGGGATTTCGACTCAAACCACAATCTCGAAGGGGAAGCCGTGTAGGTCATACAGATCATACATATCGTACATATCATACAGATCATACATATCATACGGATCATACAGATCATGCAGATCATGCAGATCATATAAGTCGTACAGATCATACATATCAAACAGATCCTACAGATCATGCAGATCATGCAGATCATAAGATGATAAAGATCATGCAGATCATACATATCCTGCAGATCATACATATCATGCAGATCATGCAGATCCTACATATAATACAAATCGTACAGGCCTTACAGACCCTGCAGATCATACAGACCATACAGGTCATACAGCCCATACGGATCATACAGATCATACTGGTCATACACATCAGACACATCAGACACATCAGACATATCAGACAGATCAGACAGATCATACAGATCATACAGATCATACACATGTCTACCCTTAAATATCTACCTCCCTGCACCATCAAGTGGGAATTGGTGAGCAATAAACACGTGACATATGCTTATGTCCACGGTCTCGTAGGGGAAAAAAACAAAACAGAGGAAAATCAATACGAAACGGGTGAGACGTATATACATAGCCGCGTCAATCAAAAAGGACTTGCAAAATACAATATGCAATGCATATCAGATGCGAATGTGTCGGGTACCTTCGAGAGTTCAGGAGTCCCGTCGGTGGAAATATTTGAGCAAAACTATCATCAAGTGAAACGCTTTGCCGTATTAAATAGGCTTGCAAATGAGGATATGCGATTCCTATCGGATGCAAAACATGTTGGGAAGTTGGAGAGCTCAGGAGTCAAGTATTTGCGAAATATGTGGGGTATACTACAATCAGGTGAAACCTCTTTACCGTAAATAGCCAGGCTTCTCCGTACATATATATCAGGTGCGCCGTGTCGCTGAAAAAAAAACGTCATAAAATAACCGCGTTGCATAATATCGTCTCCTGAAAAAACACACACACATGCTACATACGTAGCCAAAAGAGGTGGAACTAATATTGTCTCCCTCTAGTATGAATAATGGGGACGGACGAACACTGGCTATAATGATGTCCTGTACGCAGAAAGGTAGGTCTAAAGCCATGACAAACACAAACACAAACACACACGGCACCCACCCACCCCCAACCACACCCCACCTACCCACCCATCCGCCCACCCGCTCACTAACCGACGAACAATGGCTATTATGATGTCGTCCTGTACACAGAAAGGTCTGAAGCCAAGACAAACACAAAACACACACAGCACCTACCCACCGGTAGGTCTAAAGCCATGGCAAACACAAACACACACGGCACCCACCCACCCACCCACCCACTAACCGACAATACCCACAAGTCGTACCGGGCGGAGCGTCGAGGGTAGTGCAGCTCTCGTACTCAAAAGGGGCTTGCCCATCATCAGCAACAGCGGCGGCAGGAAGGCTGAGCAGGGGATGCTGTCCGATCACCCCGTCTCCGGAAATCTCCCTGTTTCCCCCCCCCCCCAGTGCCGCACCGCCGCGAAAAAAAAAGAAGACAAAATGTTAGATGCACGAAGTTCCACACCAAGGATAGATCACCTATTTCTGCTTGATGGTCCCGATATCTCAGGACATACACTGTATGATCTGTATGATCTGTATAGTCTAGATATTTCAAGGAAAATATCTATTCCCGAACATTGTTCCGGGATGATCTCGGAAATATACATTCCCGAATCTTGTACCGCGATGATCTAGGTCATGTTGCCGGGCGGGAGCTGTATAAATCTGCATCATCTACATATAGCACATGTTAATTTCTTGGGTTTGGATTTATATGCAGATCCCACACAACCTCTTGACAACGGCACGGGAGGAAGAAATAGATGATCTAGATCATGATCTATCTGATCTGCCCAAGGTTGCCAAAGGCTCCCCTTCCGAGGTATCAGGTTGTGTAACCACAATGGGGAGATACATGGTCTCTGGGTCTATCTAGATCGTGATCTATGTGTAGACGATCTAGATCATGCCCTGTCCGAGATGTGGGGCATTTCCCTTCCGAGGCATTAGGTGGTGTCTGGGTCTGCCGTGGGCTCTGAAAATACTACTGCAGCCCCCGCGGGAATTGAAAGAGCTTACCTGTGATAGCCATCCGCACCGTCTATCTCCCAAAGTCGGGAGGACAGCTGGCAGGACGTCATTCCCTGAAAAATAATTCGGTGTCAGGGGGGGGGGGTGACGAGGTGGCGCGAACACTGGCAGAAATGACGCTAACAGGAAGACACCCCCAGGGCTCACAGTTAGTCACCCCCCCCTCCCCGGAAACCAAATAAAAAGGCGGTGACGTGGTGACACATCGTTCCACGACAGTTCAACTATACTAGCAAACGCAGAAGCACACCACGACACAGCACAGACCGATACGAAAAAACTGTCCAAACTCAACCCAACCCAATCCAACTTAACCCAACACCAAACCAGCCCAACCCAACCCAACCCAAACAACTAAGCAACGAAAAAACAGCAAAACAAAGAACAAGAAGACGCAAGACCTACCGGTGGTCTCGTGGGATGGTCCCGCAGAAGCCTCATCCTCACAGAGTACGCCCACATCCAGTCCTTTCTGACCGATACACAACAACAAAAACAACGACCAATATACGGAGGCATACGAGCGGGGGGTCCATCCATACTCATCAGCCATGCTCAGCGTTATCCAATCATGTCCACTACACCTAAAAAAGCCTCGGAGGTTTCGGTATCCCATTTAGGACAGCAGTCTCGTTATGGGGACACATTACTTGGAATCAGAGCCAAATATATGATTATGTGCACTGGAGTACTAAGATAGTTAATAGAGTTTCCGGGTAAGGGCTGAGGGTGATGATACAGGGTGACTGTAAGAGGAAGAGGGTGCCTCAGGAGCCACCCGGGTGGGGGGGCGAGTGGATGGACGCCTGCTACGGTAGCCTTCATGCAGGTGCAGCATGTGTTTTGCCTCAAAAGGGTGGTCACTTGAGGAGCTCTATACCTCACCCCAAAAAACTGATTGAAATAAAAATAAAAGTGCTCGTACATAGTACATGTGCCCGATGGACATTACCATGGCCTAACTATACACTTCACTTTTCTGCAACACAAAAACGAAAAAAATCCGACGATTTGTTTGGGTTAAGGAGGCTTTAGTAGACCATTTCGAAAACATTTCAGCCAAAAAAAAAGGTATACCTTATACCTTATACCTTATACCTCTATCGAAGCACGCGTCGATGGGGGCAGTACCTCACCCCAAAACCTGATGTCGGAGGGGAATAAAAGGGAAATAAAAGGGCCACTACTGTATGTACCCGATGGAAAAGACCATGGCCTACAGTAAGGGCCCGTTTTAACGAAGAAGAAAAACAAAACAATTTGGAAAAAAACAATATTCAAATCCGCTTTTCATTGGCCAACTCACGCACCAGCACCAAAGATTAGGATCTTGGGGCATAATATTTGGTGCTGGTGCGTGTGTTGACCAATGAAAAGCGAATTTGAATTTTATATTTTCCAAATTGTATTTATTTTATACTCGTTAATTCGGGCCCTAAGGGCCCATATTAACGATTATAAAATAAACTCAATTTCGGAAAACTAAAATTCAAATTCGCATTTCATTGGTCAACACACGCACCAGCACCCCCCAAAAATCGCTTTTCATTGGTGAACACACGCACCAGCACCCCCCCCCCCCCCAAGATCCTAATCTTTGGTGCTGGTGCGCGTGCTGACCAATGAAAAGCGGATTTGACGGGGTTTTTTAATCCAAATTGATTTTTCTTCTTCTTCGTTAAAACGGGCCCTAACTAGACACTGAACAATATTGCAACACGAGAATTAATGGAAAAGTCCGACGGTTTTACGTTAAGGAGGCTGTAGTAGACCACTACGAAAACGCGCCAGCCAAAGTATACCTTATACCTCTATCGAAGCACGCGTCGATCGGGGGGGTAGGGAGGGGGTGGGGGGGGCGTACTCTTTTGTTGCTTGCCTTAAGTCATTTGACCATTGACCACGCATCCCTTTCAGACGGAGCACCGTTCCTACTCCTAATAGAGACACCTCCAACACTTGGGCGCTCATTTCGTTGTTTCCATATATTACAAAGATTTTTTTTGCTAATCTTATCCCCTTCCTGATGGGGGGATAGGGGGTAGGGGTTGGGGGATACGGGGATGCGGGGAAGGGGTCAGGGGACGAGGGGATAGGGGATAGGGGATACGGATAAGGGGTTCGGGGACAGCGGATTATGGGATAGGGGGTAGGGGTTAGGGGATACGGGAAAGGGGGTCAGGGACAGGGGATGAGGGGATACGGGATACGGAATGCCGGATAAGGGGTACGGGAAAGGGGGTCGAGGACAGGGAATGAGGGGATAGGGGATGCCGACTAAGGAGTTCAAGCACAGGGGATATGGGTAGGAGATATAGGGGTTGGGGGGTAAGGGTTTGTCGGTGGTGATAGGTTTAGGGGATGCGGGAGAAGGGGTTACGGGTAGAGGGGTATAACGGGTGAGAGGAGAGACGGTCAGGGGATACGAGAAGAAGGGATGAGGAAATACACAATAAAAAGGGGTAACGGTATATAAAGGGTGACGAGGAAATGGTAAGGGGAAAGTGCCCACCATAACCACTCGAAACACTTGACCCACCCCCCGGCCCCTGATTCCAGAGCAATTTGTGCACAAAACCGTGTGAGCGATTATAAAGGGAGTTTGGCCAAAAGAGGCGTACCCGTATCACACGGGGTGATAAAATAACACACCCCTATCACCCGGGGGTGATCACATAACACACCCACTTCGACGAAATTTGAGGCTGATTCTCTCGACAATGGGGAAGGTGAAAACTCGGAGCGTCGTGTTCGCCCCTCGAAGGCATGGTTTAGAAAAACGACAATAAGTCCGGAAATTCGTTCCATGGGGTGTGATATATTTATCACCCCGGGTGATAGACGGTACCACGACGGTACTACGGCGGTAGAGGCTTCACCTTTGAGCCCAAACATGTTCCCCACCAAAACGGGTTTCCTTAACCAGTAAGGAGGCCTACCCTACACCTCTGCAGACCAAGGTGTGTACTATCGTTTTGTTAGGGCGTCTAGCCTAGCCCCAACAGATTGTGTATCGGTGACTGTACTGTTTTTGTTTTCTCAAAAGGCGGTTGTGGGGTGGACGGAGGTTTCACACGGCGGACAGATAGATCATCTACAGAGAGATCATCTACAGATAAGATCATCTACAGATAAGATAATCTACAGATAAGATCATCAGACCATCTAGATGCTAACCAGCCGTTATCAGGTGCTGCGCACGACTCGTGAAGTACAGGCCCAACCCAGGAAACATGCCCTAGATCTTGCTGCAGACTATCTGGTATACAACTCCCAACCCACGTGAGCTACTAGATCATATGGTACAGATCAGGGATCTATCTTCCTTGAAATAACTAATTCATCAAGTGGGAATTATCTATATGATCTGTCCAAGGTGTGGAAAGGTCAGAGCTCCTCAGGTGAGGAGCCTCAGAAAATTATCAGAAAAATATGGTACTAACGCTACCGTAGTACGCGTCGATAGGTCATAAGGGCTGCAGGTGAGAGTGTTGTAATGTACGTTGGCCAACGGGGTTACTATGTACCACTCTGTCCACAAATGTAAGCACAATTTATACATCAATATTGAATAAAACGGTGCTTATATTTCGGGACAGAGTGGTATACGTCGGCCAACGGTATCGCAAGTACACGTTGACCAGCGGTACCACAGGTAAACGTTGCCCAAGGGATCAACGGGGCTAGGAAAATACGTTGGCCAACGCTATCACAAAGACACGATGGTCAACGGGGCTACTATTCATAGTATACCTTGGCCAACGGCACCCCAAAGATTTCAAGGTTGTGTACGCACAGAACAATACCCGGGGTACTTTCCTGCGTGTCACCCGTACGGGAACTTTTGCAAGTTCTGTGCGACACTCCTACCCGTACCCGGAATTTCTGTGAGTTATGTACGACACTCATACCCGTACCCGGAGCTTCTGTGAGTTTCTTATGTACGACACTCATATACCAGAACTTCGGTATGTTATGTACGCCTGTGGCACAATACCCGGGGTACGGGTATGCCCGGTAAAAAAATACCCGGGTGCGCGCGCGTACGGGTACGGGTACTGGCAAACACCATTCGTGCACGTACCTACCCGGGTGCAGGTACGGGCACGGGCACAACATCCGCGTAGTACGTGTATACCTACCCGGAACTTCTGGGGATCATGTAAAGGCTTGCGTACCCCTACCCGGAAACCCCAGACCCCAAAGAACACTAACCTTGCAGAATATACGTCGGCCAGAGGTATCACAAATATACGTTGGCCAGAACGCTGTCACAAACAGACTTTGGCCAACGGAATCACAACTATCCGTTGACCAACGCTATCAGAAATATACGTTGGCTCCAACGGTCCTGTGCGGCACGCCCGCACCATAAACTCCTCACCGATGCTTGCACTCTTCGGGGATCAGAACCGGGGAAACTTGAACCTCCACCCCCTGCATTTTTTTATTTTTTGGTGGCGGGAAGGGATGTGCGCAAACATGACGCAAAGGGGGAAGAGGCGGCCGCCAGGGGAAAGGGGTTCCGTCGAATGAAGAGCGATAAAGCAGATGAACAGCTCGCGGTGGGATTTACAGCGGACAACGCCAACATATATACTAACCCCTTTAGGACTGCAGTCCCGATGTGGGTACAAAACATCTGGAATTAGAGTGAAAGAGTTATTCCTAGACAGTGCAGTCCTAAAAGGGGTTAACGACTGAAGCCATGAACTAAAGAACCTCTGCGAGAGTATATACGAATATGCATCATATGTGGACGATAAAAAGTGCCGCCGAAACGTCCGTCGTATATACCCGTAATGTCGCCGAACATCAATCTGCTCGAGTGAGACCAACCGATGCGATCGCTGTTCTTCCCTCCCTTTCTCCCCCGCCTCCTCCTTCCTACCGTCTCCCCCCCTCCCTGTTTACCCCCCCCAAGCGCACACTGGCACTGCTGGCACTACGGTACTACCATTACTTCTACTACCACCATCACTGATACTACAAAAAACTACCACTATTAATAGTAGTATTTACTCTACTGTAGTACTGCGCTCGTACCATTACCATTAGTATTAATACTACACCAATATACCATCATAAACTCCAAAGAACAACAGACAGCCCACACACCCTGGAAGCGTCGGTGATGCAAATTTGTCCAGCTTAATACTATCAAAACTAATACCACTACCACTACCATTACTACTACTACTACCACTACTACCACTGCTACTACTACTACTACTACTACTACTGCTGCTACTACTACTACTACTACCACTACTACCACTGCTACTACTACTGCTACTGCTACTACTACTACTACTACTACTACTACTACTACTACTGCTACTACTACCACCACTACTACTACTTGCTACTACTGCTACTACTGCTACTTCTATTACTACTACTACTACTACTACTACTACTACTACTACTACTACTACTACTGCCACCATTGCTACTACCGTAGCAACACACCTTAGTAACCTGGGTCGCGCAGCCTTGTCCACCTTCTTGAGGAAACAACCATACCCCACGACGAAAAACACCTGGCCCCTCCTCCCATCGAGATCGGACACCATAGTCGCCGTTGTTAAGACGCCTGTTTCGTAAGGAGGCATTTCAATTCAGAGACGGGAAAAGGGGACAGGGGGAAAAAGGGTGTGGAAGTGGAGGGAACACGGGCGGGGGGAGCGGTGTACTTCATTTTCATGGATGGCCGTAGTCGTACGACCATAGGCCCTCGCATCCCTACAATGCCGGGACGGAGCATGTCGTAGAGAGGGGTGTACTCAATACCATGCATAGACGTTGTCGTATGACCATAGAGCACGCTGTACCTGGTAGTAGTCCACTGACCTACTCAGTCGCGTGACTATGCTATCTATATAAACAACAAAATATATACACTTTAGGGTTCGTTGAATCTCACGAAAGCTAGCATTGATCTCTGGGACTTTCCCCACGCTAAGCACCACCTCTCTCTAGAAGCACGCTAGCATAACAATTCGTATTGTCGCCAGTGCGCACGCTCGGGAAACAACAAAATGACGAAATCGGCGATATTAAAACCCCCGGCCCGTCCTTGGGGGTGATACAGCACTACCAACAGTGCCGGGACGGAGCACGTCGGGTTTTCACCGACCAGGCAGACATCGCGAGGACCAGGTGCGAAGCGCCGTGATGCTTTCGGCCAGTCGCATGAAGGGTGAGCTGCATCCTACTAAGAACAGCTTGTGAGGCGGAATTTCTTGCATATGGATGACATAACGTCGTCCGAATTCATTTGTTTTCCCGGTATGGCCACTTCCAGAGACAGCGAAGGGGGTATTACTATGAGCGGGTGTACTCATGTCGTGCACGGCCGTCGTCGTATGACCATAGATCCTCGCATCCCTACAATGCCAGGACGGAGCACGTTGGGTTTTCACCAACCAGGCAGACATTTGGGGGGGGGTGTACTTCCTTTCCATGCATGGCTGTAGTCGTAGGGGGGGGAGGGGGGGTTTTTTTTCCCGGTGCAAAAAAAAGGGGATCCCCCGGGGGTATAAAACAATATTTCGTAAAACCTAGCTGAAAAAGCCGAATGGCAACCCCTGCCGTTATCCCTATATACTAGCCCTAACCCCTACCCCTAACACCGAAGCATGCCTCAGATAGCTGCATAAACCATAGCTGCAGGTTTCGACTTGAGTGCTCTACCCGGTCAATCGGCCATGCTCACAGCCGACGTGTTGTTTTAAATCCAAGGAGTATTTAGCCAACAACAGCTGCTACCATAGTCCCGACTGCTACTACTGCTCCTACTACTACTATTAATAGTGCTACTGTTACGAAGTATTCCTGCTACTCCACTTAACCCTAATATTCCTACTGTGAACTCTTAAACTAAATGTCTACAAAGAAATGTCATTACTACCGCTACTGCTGATATTTTTGATAAAACCATCTACTGCTAGATACGTAGTGCCACAGCCGCTGCTGCGATTGATATTGCGGCTATCGCCTATTCTTCTACTGCTCCAACAACAATAACTACGACTACTGCTTCTACTACTACTACTACTGCTACTACTACTGCTACCTACTACTACTACTGCTACCTAATACAACAACAACTACTACTACTACATATTTAATATTCCACCACTATCACCACCACCACCACCACCACGCCACACAAAACCCGACCCACCTCAAATATTCCTCCAGCCACGCCATCAGGTTTCCTCTCGCCGGAGGCTTTCCACTCAAGCCTTCCGAGGTATTTTCGTCTGACGGGGGGGAGGGGGCGACAGGGGCCGCATCGAACACACCGAACAGAGGAGGCATTTTGCCATCGTAACGAACGTTACCATCGCTACCCACCCAAGCCTGGAGGAAAAAGCAAGGGGTTTCAGGTGGGAGGAGGGGAGGGAGGGAGGGGGAGAGGGGGCAAGCGATTGGCGGACCGTGCTGCGTACGTTCTGTTTATAGGGTACCACGATTGAGGGCTGTGGGTTGTTCGCGCTTGCCCGGAGTTGTTGGCTTCCTGTTGGGTCCGTTGCTACTGGCGCCGTGAATCAGACATTCAGTTGGTTTCTTATTATTTTCCTAGCTTGTGTTTTGACAGTGCGCGCGGACTTGTTCGTGTGTGTCGCAGTCGCAGTATAACGCGGTTCTTGGAGTGTTGTAACCGCCCTTGACGATGGCGTTATTCATATAAGCGGGTGTCATCGTAGGCGGCTCGTAACGGTATTTGGGTTTTTTTTTTGCGTTTTGGCTCGGTCGTGATGGACCACACACCTCATCAATAGTTTTTGTTTTATGGTTGGTCGGACCGTCACCGCCTCGTACCCGTGTCTGGCGGCGTTCGTGCACGCCGAAGTGAGCGTTTCAAGAACACACACACCCTATTACGGGACACCATAGTAAACACTAGTAAATAGGACCAAATATTGTTAGTAAAAATAGGTTAATATATAGGTTACAGTGTGTACCGTAGGGCCTATTTACTACGCCCCCCCTGGAATACCACCCCACCGCCGGAAACAAGCCGGATCACCTCTCGTAAGAAGTGCGCTAGACGATGTGTTTTCACGCCTTCACTCCCGTGTAGATTCGATCTCCATGGCTGCCAATTCCCGCCACCGCCGCCCCCACCCGCGCGTGGCCTACCCTTACCCTTCACCTTTCCTCTGCCCACGTCACCCGCCCGCCTCGCCCGCCTGTCCGCCC
>MEHQ01001453.1:200551-252641 GCA_008828725.1 Saccharina japonica
GGTGGGAAGGTAGAAGAAGCAGGGGGGGGGGGGTGCACTCGATATTCATGCATCGCCGTAGTCGCATGACCGTAGACCAGGGAGGATGTACTTGATATAGATGCATGGCGGTAGTCGTGTACATGACCATAGCCCCTCGCGTCCCTACAATGCCGGGACGGAGCATGTCGGGTTTTCATCGACCAGGCAGACATTGCTAGCACCAAGCGCGAAGCACCGTGAGGTATTCGGCGAGTCGCATGAATGGTGAGCTGCATCCTACTCAAAACCGCTTTTGAGGCGCACTTGCATATTATGGACGTCAGCTTCAATGAGTTCATTTACTTTCCGGTCTGGCCACTTCCAGAGACAGCAACGGGAGTACTATGTGACTGCCTCGTACGGTGCCTTACCATATAAACACTACGTGATACAAGCATTCTCCTTGTGCGGAGTAAAGGTTATCCACCGCGCACAAACGATCTAACTTGACCGCCAGCTGTGATCGACCGCCAAAAAGAAAAGAAAAGAAAACAGATTCCTGGTGGTCTAGCTCATGTAGTGAGCGGCATGTTTTACACTGTCGTTGTCAACCGACGCCAAGCCAACCTTATATACAATTTTGGGATTTCCAAATGACCACTCCAGTCACAAACTGGAGAATATAGGGGGGGTAGGAGGAAGGTGGAGGAGGGAAGAGGGGGAAGGGGGAGGGGAGAGGAAGGGCAGGGAGAAAGAGGGGGTCATGGGGGAGGGGGAGGGGGGAGACACGAAGGGGAAGAGGGGGAGGGGGGTAATTATTTGTTAATTGCTTAGCAATTAGACCAACGACCACGCATCCCTTTCGAGACGGGGGGGGGGGGGGGCGGGGGCGGTTAGAAGAGCAAAACTCTGAAAACACGCATCATTATCCCCGTGAGCGAGCGGAGACTGTCTCAAAGCAAAACCAAAACAGAACTATACATGCATACATATACTCCCATAAAACCAAACTAAAAAAACAAAAAACAAAAACGAACAAAAAAATGAGCGAATAGCGGGGGGGGAGGGCAAAGAGCAGAGGGGAACGGAAAGGGAGGTATCGGGTAGGGGTCTCCGCGAGGGAATGTCTAACTCGCACTCATTTGATATGTTGTCCCTAGCGTCCAACGAAACAAGCCCCCCCCCCCCCTGAAATAAACAACATAGACACAACGCCGACACATCACAATAAAAAACAAAACCCTTACAAGACACACAAAACAAAAAACACAAAAAAACACGAAACATAAAACAGGGCAATAAACATAGTGTATACCTCGAACTATATTACCTCTTAAAAATAAACAGCAAAAAACAAACAAAAACACGCACACGAAAAAAAAAACGAGGGGACAGGAGAGGGGGGACTCCACACAAAGGGGGGGGTGTACTCATCAGCCGCATGTCACGCATGGCCGTAGTCGTATGACCATAGACCCTCGCATCCCTGCAACGATGCCGGGACGTGGAGCACGTCGGGTTTTCACCGACCAAGGCAGGCATTGTTTGCACTAAGCGCGAAGCGCCATAAACGTTGTTCGGAATGGGAGGCGGGGATGGGTCAATGCAATCCCCTGTGAGCGAATGCCATCTCACCCTCTTCGATAGGTTGTCGCTGGCAGCCAGCAAAAATCCCCCCCTCGCTCTCACAGAGGCAAGGTCAGTGCCCCACATATTTGCGCTAGCTGCCAGAAACACATGAATGAGTTTATCGTGCACGAGAGGCATGAGGGGTAAAGGGGGAAGGGTCAGTGGGGGGAGCGGGGGGGTGTACTCATGTCGTGCACGGCCGTAGTCGTATGACCATAAACCCTCGCATCCCTACAATGCCGGGACGGAGCATGTCGGGTTTTCATCGACCAGGCAGACATTGCTAGCACCAAGCGCGAAGCACCGTGAGGTATTCGGCGAGTCGCATGAATGGTGAGCTGCATCCTACTCAAAACCGCTTTTGAGGCGCACTTGCATATTATGGACGTCAGCTTCAATGAGTTCATTTACTTTCCGGTCTGGCCACTTCCAGAGACAGCAACGGGAGTACTATGTGACTGCCTCGTACGGTGCCTTACCATATAAACACTACGTGATACAAGCATTCTCCTTGTGCGGAGTAAAGGTTATCCACCGCGCACAAACGATCTAACTTGACCGCCAGCTGTGATCGACCGCCAAAAAGAAAAGAAAAGAAAACAGATTCCTGGTGGTCTAGCTCATGTAGTGAGCGGCATGTTTTACACTGTCGTTGTCAACCGACGCCAAGCCAACCTTATATACAATTTTGGGATTTCCAAATGACCACTCCAGTCACAAACTGGAGAATATAGGGGGGGTAGGAGGAAGGTGGAGGAGGGAAGAGGGGGAAGGGGGAGGGGAGAGGAAGGGCAGGGAGAAAGAGGGGGTCATGGGGGAGGGGGAGGGGGGAGACACGAAGGGGAAGAGGGGGAGGGGGGTAATTATTTGTTAATTGCTTAGCAATTAGACCAACGACCACGCATCCCTTTCGAGACGGGGGGGGGGGGGGGGGGGCGGTTAGAAGAGCAAAACTCTGAAAACACGCATCATTATCCCCGTGAGCGAGCGGAGACTGTCTCAAAGCAAAACCAAAACAGAACTATACATGCATACATATACTCCCATAAAACCAAACTAAAAAAACAAAAAACAAAAACGAACAAAAAAATGAGCGAATAGCGGGGGGGGAGGGCAAAGAGCAGAGGGGAACGGAAAGGGAGGTATCGGGTAGGGGTCTCCGCGAGGGAATGTCTAACTCGCACTCATTTGATATGTTGTCCCTAGCGTCCAACGAAAAAAGCCCCCCCCCCCCCCTGAAATAAACAACATAGACACAACGCCGACACATCACAATAAAAAACAAAACCCTTACAAGACACACAAAACAAAAAACACAAAAAAACACGAAACATAAAACAGGGCAATAAACATAGTGTATACCTCGAACTATATTACCTCTTAAAAATAAACAGCAAAAAACAAACAAAAACACGCACACGAAAAAAAAAACGAGGGGACAGGAGAGGGGGGACTCCACACAAAGGGGGGGGTGTACTCATCAGCCGCATGTCACGCATGGCCGTAGTCGTATGACCATAGACCCTCGCATCCCTGCAACGATGCCGGGACGTGGAGCACGTCGGGTTTTCACCGACCAAGGCAGGCATTGTTTGCACTAAGCGCGAAGCGCCATAAACGTTGTTCGGAATGGGAGGCGGGGATGGGTCAATGCAATCCCCTGTGAGCGAATGCCATCTCACCCTCTTCGATAGGTTGTCGCTGGCAGCCAGCAAAAATCCCCCCCTCGCTCTCACAGAGGCAAGGTCAGTGCCCCACATATTTGCGCTAGCTGCCAGAAACACATGAATGAGTTTATCGTGCACGAGAGGCATGAGGGGTAAAGGGGGAAGGGTCAGTGGGGGGAGCGGGGGGGTGTACTCATGTCGTGCACGGCCGTAGGCGTATGACCATGGACCCTCGCATCCCTACAATGCCGGGTTGGAGCACGTTCGATTTTCACCAACCAGGCAGACATTGCTTGCACCGGCGGGGGGGGGGTGTACTTGATATTAATGCATGGCAGTAGTCGTATGACCATAGAACCTCGCATCCCTACAATGCCGGGACGGAGCATGTCGGGTTTTCACCGACCAGGTCTACATTGGGGGGGGGTTCAAGACCAGTGCTTCATATATTCGTGCTAGCTGCAGGGACAAGATATGTTTTAAAAGATTTCCTCTTCGTGGGGAGGCATTCAATATGGGGGGAGATGAGGAACTCAAGCTCATCCCCTGGTTCCCCCAGGAGAAAACATTCAACTTCAAAGAAGATTCGCTATATTCCATAAATATTATTATTATTTTTTCGGGGGGAAACGCCTGTACATACAAATATAACCCCTCGCTTCTACTACAGAAGGATCCAGAGTGATGAGGGTTTCTACATAAATATCATTTGGCTGTTTTTAGGAGGGGGGGGGGGGTCACCTTTATGGAACCCCTGGTTTCCACCGGAGAAGGATTCAACGGCGATGAGGGTTTCAACAGACGACTATAATTTTTCAGGATGGCGGGGGGAGATGGGGGGGGGGTCACATTTAAAGAACCCCTGGCTTCCTACGCCGCAGTATTCGGCGGTGATCAGGGTTTCAGCAGCAGAGGACTAGGATGTTTTCGGAGAGATGAGAGGGGGGGCGGGGGGGCGCGGGGTCGTCACCTTTGTAGAACCCCTGGCTTCCACCGGAGAAGGATTCGGCGGTGATGAGGCCCGCATCCACACCCCTCTGAAGCGAAAACAGCTTGGAACTGCACTTTTCGCCGTAGAAAGCGTAACCCCCAAGCAGACCAAGTGACCTGTTGAATGAAAAACAATAGGAAAGTAGGATTTTATTTCACCCGAGAGTTCAACAAGAGCGAGAATAAACGGGGAGGGAAGGGACGGGGCGGGTGCAGGGGGGAAGGAGGGGGGTGGGATGGGGGTGGGAGTAGCGGGTTGAGGGGAGGGGGGGAGGGTAAGAGGATTGAGGGAGGGACTCATTTGTTTCTTGCCTTTTGTCATTTGACCATTGACCACGCATCCTGTTCGAGACAGAGAGGGGGGCGGGGATACTCATGTCATGCGTGGCCGTAGTCGTATATCATGGACCCTCGCATCGTTACACTATCGGGGCGGAGGACGTCGGGTTTCCACCGACCAGGGAAGGGGGGGGGGGGGGGGGGGGGGGGGGGGGCGTGCATGAGAAAGGGAAGAAGTATCCCCCGGGAAAAGGTATCAAAATCAAGAACACACGGGGAGGGGAAGCGGGGGGGGGGGGTACTTCATTTTCATGCATGGCCGTAGTCGTATGAGCGTAGGCCCTCGCATCCCTACAATGCCGGGACGGAGCATGTCGGGTTTTCACCGACCAGGCAGACATTGCTAGCACCAAGCGCGAAGCGCCGTTAGGTGTTGGGCGCGTCGCATGAATGGTGAGCTGCATCCTAGTAAGAACCGCCTGTGAGGCGGACTTGCAGATGGATGACAGCTTAATGAGTTAATTTAATTTCCGGTGTGGCCACTTCCAGAGACAGCTATGGGAGTACAATGTAACAGCCTCGTGGGTGCCGTACCATAAACACTACGTGATACGACCATTCCCCTTGTGCGTGTCGAAGGATGTCCACCCCGCAAATATGATCTAACTCGACCGCCAGCTGTAATCGACCGCCAAAAATCAGAAGAAAATAGCGGTACCCTGGTTGTCTAGCTCATCTAGTGAGAGGCATGTTTTACAGCGTCGTCGTCAACCGACGCCAACCCAACCTATTTATGGGGGGAGGGGGGGGGCAGGGGTGGCGGTTTACTCATGTTTGTGCACGGCCGTAGTTCAATGACCATAGACCCTCGCATCCCTACAAATGCCGGACGGAGCGCGTTGGTTTTCACCAACCAGGCAGACATTGCTTGCCACAGCGCGAAACCCGTGAGGTATGGGCGAGTCGCATGGAGGTGACTGCATCCTTGCTAAAACCGCCTCTGAGGCGGACTTGCATATGGACGACAGCTTCAATGATTAAATTTGATTCTTGGTTGGCCACTTCCGGAAGACAGCAATGGGTTTATATGTAACTGTCTCGCGACGCCTTACCATTTTAACACTACGTGATACGACCATTCCCCTTGTGCGGAGCAAACAGGTTCTCCACCCCGCACAAATGATCTACTCGACCGCCAGCTTTGGTGGACGCCAAAAAAAATATAACAAAAAAAAAACGGCACCCTGGTTGTCTAGCTCACGCAAGCGAGTGGCGTGTTTTACAGCGTCGTTGCCAACCGACGCCAATCCCAACTATAAATATACGTTCATTATATTTATAGGGGGAGGGGGGGGGGGGGGGGGGGAAGGGGCGGTAAAGAAAGGCGGGGGGCATAAGGAGGGGGAGATGCACCCATGCCATCATGCAATGGCCATAGTCGTACGGAACAAGCCTTAAAATATCACATTGTGACACCATACTCTTTTAACCTTGACCAATCCATGTCTACATACCAGGCGTTACCAGGGTAGGCGGTAGGGTTTGGGCTAGCGCTCGCCGCTAAGCACATACCAGGTACCAGGTACCAATCCGTCCCTAAATATAAGAACCGTTTTTATTCAATAGTACTGTGCAAAATGTGCTTGTATTTCGGGACAGAGTAGTACCTGGTATTCTTAAAAAATCCACCTTCTCAGCGCCCATCAAAAAGTGAGCAAAAAGAGAGCCTTGCCGCCACGATGCGTGCCACGAAAGAGGCAGCACGTTTTAGGCGGAGGCGTTTTCGTAATGATGGGGGAGGGGGGAGGGCTCCTTAACCCAAAATCGTTGGCATTCGAATTTTTTAAGCTGCAACACCAGGGGCGTAAAAAAAAAAGAGAAAACGACACCACACCCGTAGGAAGGTCAGAATCAAAAAACAAACCGGATCGCTGTGATCACAGGACGAAATGAGCGAAAACCATTTTTTTTCCCCGTTTTTTGTTACCTTTTTTAACTTGTTTTTAGAGACCCCCCCTATTTTTTTTCGCTGGTGGGGGGGGGTAATTAAAAAAAAACTTGACTTATTGTTTTCTGGGATCACAACGGTCCGGTTTCTTCCCTCCAATATAGGGGGGGGGGGGTGGGGTATCTGGGATTCAGATCCGCGCATACACTCGGCAATACTATTCGTATTTTCGCGGGAACAGTTCCTTAACCCCTTCAGAATTTGGGTACAAACTACTTGGAATTAGTGGGACATTTTTTTCAGTTCTGAATGGGTTAATGATCGGGGGGGGGGAGGGGTACTCATGTCGTGCACGGTCGTAGTCATATGACCATAGACCCTCGCATCCCTACAATGCCGGGACGGAGCACGTTGGGGTTTCACCAACCAGGCAGACATTGCTTGCACCAAGCGCGAAGCGCCGTGAGGTATTGGGCGAGCCGCATGGAGGGTGAGCTGCATCCTGCTAAGAATCGCCTCTGAGGCGGACTTGCATATGGACGACAGCCTCCAATGAATTGATTTAATTTCTGGTGTGGCCACTTCCAGAGACAGCAATGGATATTACTATGTATCTGCCTCATGGATGCCTTACCATATCACACTACGTGATACAATCATTCCCCTTGTGCGGGGTTGAGCTTGTCAACCACGCACAAATGACCTAACCAGACCGCCAGCCTGGGTGACCGCCAAAAAAAAAAAAAACGGTATCCTGGTTGTCTTCGTAGCTCACGCAGTGAGAGACATGTTTTACAGCGTCGTCGCCAAGCGACGCCAACCCAACCTATAAATATATAATATATTTATAGAGGGGGGGGGGTCCTTAACCCAAAAGCGTCGGGATTGGATGTTTTTAAGCTGCGATACTATTCGTATTTTTGCGGAAACATTTTCTCAAAAATGGGGGGGGGGGGGGCAAAATCGTCGGGATTCGTTTTTTTAAAGCTGCGATACTAATCGTAGTTTTGCGGAAACATTTTCTTAATGATGGGGGGGGGGGGGGCTCCTTAACGCAAAATCGTCGGGATTCGATTATTTTAAGCTGCAATACTATTCGTATTTTTGCGGAATCGTTTTCTTAATGGTGGGGAGGGGGGGCTCCTTAACCCATTCAGAACTGCAAAACTTATCCCACACTAATTCCAAGTAGTTTGTTCCCAAATTCGTGGGACCAGTTCTTAAGGGGTTATAACCTAAAATCATCGGGATTCGATTTTTTTAAGCTGCAGTTCTGATCGTATTTTTGGCGGGAACATTTTCTGAATGGTGGGGGTGTTCCTTAACTCAAAATCCTCGGGATTCCATTTTTTAAGCTGCAATACTATTCGTTATATACTACTACTGTAGTAGTTACAGTAGTAGTCCATGCGCTTGTTGATCGGGTATACCACTATGTACCGAAATATAAGCACCATTTTCATTTGATACTACTATTAATACTGTAGTAGTTACAGTAGTAGTCCATGCGCTTGTTAATCGGGTATACCACTATGTACCGAAATATAAGCACCATTTTCATTTGATACTCATTCACAAAAGGTGCTTATATTTCGGGACAGAGTAGTACATCCCTGGTGGTATATACGTAACAATTAGGTTTTCCTCCCGAAGCAGGCTTTTTGGGTAGGGGTATTGAGCCCCTCAAGCGACCACCCTCAGAAGGCAAAAACGGTATAACTCTACCGTATATGGCATGCGTCTTATATACCAGTATGTTCTCAGGCAGGATATCAATCATTGGCCAGTACTCGTACTGTACATAAGTACCTGGTACTTAGGGTCGTTCTTATCGAGCACCTTTTTCCCCCCCAAAATTTCCAATATTTTTTTTCCACAAAAAAAAAACAGGAAAAGCAGGAAAAAACAGGATTTATTTGGAAAGTTTGGAATTTTAACAGAAGAGGCGAAACACATTTGGAAGGCTTCGCAATTCCAATATTTGGAAATTATTTTTGGGAAACATGGAAACCCTAAAAATTGCGCGCAAAAAAAAATATTGGGATTTTTGGAAAAAAAGTTGCTCGATAAGAACGACCCTTAATAGTAGAGAGTACCGTTGAGCTCTCTCTCTCTCTCACATGCCACTGCCGAGGTCTCTCGGGAGCACCGTCGGTCGCCCCGCGTCCACGCCGAGGTAGCCGTTGAGAAGCTCGTCCCAGGGGAGGTACTGCGCCCGCCCGCCCGCCCGCCAGCAAGCGGGAGCCAAGGGGGGGGGAGGGGAGCAAGGCACTCTTTACCGTCAAGGTGCAATCAGAGGCAAGACAAGGGCAAAACTGTTCCCACGCGCCCGGGCGGAAGGTGAGAGGCCGTTCGATTTCGTCAGGGTAGCACTTTTTGGCTGAATCGTTTTCTGAACCATCGGGCTCCTCAACCCAAATTCGTCGTTTTTTCATTTTATTTTTGTGACGAAATAGGTTTCAGAGTATACGTCGGTCATGATATTTCGCATCCGGCAGCACCTATATTTTCCTCCGAAATCATTTTTCGGTGAGGTATGACGCTCCTTAAGTGAGGAGCTCGGAAAAAAACATGGGGTGCACCTCTATCGTAGCATGCGTCGTATACAGTATAATAACCCGACGTGAATAAGAAATAGCCTTGTGAGGCAAATGAGAACATCAGGCTAACGTTTTTGGAGACGCTTTGTACGTAACATCATGGGCTTAACCCATCCAGAACTGACAAAAAAAAATCCCAAACTAATTCCAAGTAGTTTTCCCCCAAATTTGGTGGGATCAGTTCCTAAGGGGTCAAGAAAAAATGCGCGGTGGTTGGTGAGCGCTAGTCTAAATCCTATACAATACGTAGTCAATGCTCAAGGGTAAAGTAACACAATAAGTTTCTCAAGGCTCGCTCAGATAAGGTGTCGCTTGTTGGCGGGCCCGTGCTGTAACCAAGGAAGGTACTTGCTCCACGAGCAAACATGGAGAAGCGAAAACAAAAACCCATTCCGTGTACGTACGAGTAGTCAGGATAAAACCACGCAAGAAAATGCTCCCTCGAGGAAGCACAGCAGGAGAGAGGCCATTCAACATCGGATTTATAGATAGGGAAGCGGCCAAAAAAAAAAGGTACACATGACCACCTGAAATCCAAAACAGGGTACGCCTGGCCAACTGAAATACAAAAAAAGGTACACCTGGCCACTTGAAATCCAAAAAACGGTACGCCTGGCCACCTGAGGGCCATAAAAGGTACCATCTGGGCACCTGAAAGCCAAAAAACAGGTCCATTTTGTTATCGTCACTGACAATGTTACCGACACACCGTTTCGGTTACCGTTGGAGTTACCTGGCCGTTATGGAAGCGGTAAAGAAGGCGCAGGTCTGTGGGCAGTTTCCACTCGAGTATTTCCTCCGCACGGTCCAGGTCCTCTTCCGACACGCCTGTCAAGACAATCAAAAGCCCCCATCACAAACCGCACATGGGGTACAAATACATCCATTTTTTCACAACGTCCCATCTGTGCCAAGCGATTCCACAGGCACTATAGAGGGACCACTGCTGCTGTACCGCAGAAGGAAAATACTACCTCACCTGGGTTGAGCGTCCCCAAATACTTCCGTACGAGAAACGGAGCCCAGCCGTTTTATTGTCCGTTTCCAGCCAAAACAAATAAAACGAACAAGAAAACAAAACAAGAGCAACAGCCTACTATATACTCTTAACATGTCCCTAAATGCAAGCCACCGTGTCCCTAAATACAAGCCACCATGTCCCTAAATGCAAGACACCATGTTCCTAAATGCAAGCCTCCGTGTCCCTAAATACTAGCCACCATGTCCCTAAGTACAAGACACCATGTAACTAAACACAAGCCACCATGTCCCAAAATACAAGCCACCATGTCCCCAAAAAAAGCCACCATGTCCCTAAATGCAAGACACCATGTTCCTAAATGCAAGCCTCCGTGTCCCTAAATGCAAGACACCATGCCCCTAAATACAAGACACCATGTAACTAAACACAAGCCACCATTACAAAAAAAGGTACACCTGGCCACTTGAAATCCAAAAAACGGTACGCCTGGCCACCTGAGGGCCATAAAAGGTACCATCTGGGCACCTGAAAGCCAAAAACAGGTCAATTTTGTTATCGTCACTGACAATGTTACCGACACACCGTTTCGGTTACCGTTGGAGTTACCTGGCCGTTATGGAAGCGGTAAAGAAGGCGCAGGTCTGTGGGCAGTTTCCACTCGAGTATTTCCTCCGCACGGTCCAGGTCCTCTTCCGACACGCCTGTCAAGACAATCAAAAGCCCCCATCACAAACCGCACATGGGGTACAAATACATCCATTTTTTCACAACGTCCCATCTGTGCCAAGCGATTCCACAGGCACTATAGAGGGACCACTGCTGCTGTACCGCAGAAGGAAAATACTACCTCACCTGGGTTGAGCGTCCCCAAATACTTCCGTACGAGAAACGGAGCCCAGCCGTTTTATTGTCCGTTTCCAGCCAAAACAAATAAAACGAACAAGAAAACAAAACAAGAGCAACAGCCTACTATATACTCTTAACATGTCCCTAAATGCAAGCCACCGTGTCCCTAAATACAAGCCACCATGTCCCTAAATGCAAGACACCATGTTCCTAAATGCAAGCCTCCGTGTCCCTAAATACTAGCCACCATGTCCCTAAGTACAAGACACCATGTAACTAAACACAAGCCACCATGTCCCAAAATACAAGCCACCATGTCCCCAAAAAAAGCCACCATGTCCCTAAATGCAAGACACCATGTTCCTAAATGCAAGCCTCCGTGTCCCTAAATGCTGCTGTAACCAAGGAAGGTACTTGCTCCACGAGCAAACATGGAGAAGCGAAAACAAAAACCCATTCCGTGTACGTACGAGTAGTCAGGATAAAACCATGCAAGAAAATGCTCCCTCGGGGAAGTACTGCAGGAGAGAGGCCATTCAACATCGGATTTATAGATAGGGAAGCGGCCAAACAAAAAAGGTACACATGACCACCTGAAATCCAAAGCAGGGTACGTCTGGCCAACTGAAATACAAAAAAAGGTACACCTGGCCACTTGAAATCCAAAAAAAGGTACGCCTTGCCACCTGAGGGCCATAAAAGGTACCATCTGGGCACCTGAAAGCCAAAAAACAGGTCCATTTTGTTATCGTCACTGACAATGTTACCGACACACCGTTTCGGTTACCATTGGAGTTACCTGGCCGTTATGGAAGCGGTAAAGAAGGCGCAGGTCTGTGGGCAGTTTCCACTCGAGTATTTCCTCCGCGCGGTCCAGGTCCTCTTCCGACACGCCTGTCAAGACAATCAAAAGCCCCCATCACAAACCGCACAAGGGGTGTAACATATCCATTTTTTCACAACGTCCCATCTGTGCCAAGCGATTCCACAGGCACTATAGAGGGACCACTACTGGCACTATAGAGGGACCACTGCTGCTGTACCGCAGAAGGAAAATACTACAGTACCTCACCTGGGTTGAGCGTCCCCAAATACTTCCGTACGAGAAACGGAGCCCAGCTGTTTTATTTTCGGTTTCCAGCCAAAACAAATAAAACGAACAACAAAACAAAACAAGCGCAACAGCCTACTATATACTCTAACATGTCCCTAAATGCAAGCCACCGTGTCCCTAAATACAAGCCACCATGTCCCTAAATGCAAGACACCATGTCCCTAAATGCAAGCCACCGTGTCCCTAAATGCAAGACACCATGCCCCTAAATACAAGACACCATGTAACTAAACACAAGCCACCATGTCCCTAAATACAAGCCACCATGTCCCCAAAAACAAGCTACCATGTCCCTAAATACAAGCCACCATGTCCCTAAATGCAAGTCACCATGTCCCTAAATGCAAGACACCATGTCCCTAAATACAAGACACCGTGTCCCTAAATACAAGCCACCGTGTCCCTAAATACAAGCCACCATGTCCTTAAATGCAAGTCACCATGTCCCTAAATACAAGCCGCCGTGTTCCTAAATACCAGCCACCATGTCCCTGAATACAAGACACCATGCCCCTAAATACAAGCCACCATGTCCCAAAATACAAGCCACCATGTCCCAAAATACAAGACACCATGATCCAAAATATAGGGACCGTTTGCATTTAATAGTGACGCAAAAACGGTGCTAACATTTTGGGACGAGGCAGAGGCTGCCACACCTGGGTTAAGCGTTCCCATCACTTCCGGAAGGTTCTTGGACATCCAAGCCTCGATGCCAGACCACCAGCAGGCGATACGCGATACGTCACGGACTGAATTAAGAGACAAGAAAAAATAAACAGAGAGGTGGGAGGAGTGGGAGGAGAGAGCGGATAAGGCGTAGAATTTTCCTGGAACATTATTTTATTTGGCGTGTGTCACGTCATGAACTGGGCGGAGAGAGTGGGGTAGCTACTTTTAATAGTGTTGGTTATCGAACGATAATCGAATTCGACACGATACCTATCGTATCGTGTAAAGAAAAAAAAGAAAAAAAATCGATACGACTCCGATGTTCGATAAATCGAAGCTTTCGTTCAGTACATGCATTGGAAGTACGGGGATGCCTGGAAATGGAGGGCAAAAAAAATGGTTTCGAAATTTCGATTCGACATATATATCTCCACCAAGTACACCTCTCTGTCCCGAAATATTAGCACCGTTCGAATTATGTATATATATATAAGAAATCGGTTCTTAGATCTAAGGGCACCCCTTGCAAAGGACCTCCCTTTTTTTGTTGTCGTCTGCGGATAACAAATGGGATACTTTCTAGAAGGTGTGAGTCGGAAGGACTTAACAAATAATTACACTACCTGTAAATCGGTGAGAGGTATCGTTGGCCAACTAACCCATTTCAGTCGGCAAATGTCGGCTGGTGGGCCAGCTGACGGCCAGGCGACTTGCCGACCTAAAAGCCAAACCAGACCTCTCCGGCCAAGGGGGCCCAACCCAAAAAGACGAAAAATCTATCCCGCGTTGAGCAATCCTTCCTACAAGTATGGAAACCCAGTAAGTCGGATAGTCGGCACCTTCGGGAAACGACTAACTATTACGGTAGTCCGACCAAATAAGTATTAATAGTTGGTGACTCAAGTCTTGCCGACTTTCAGCCCTAAAAAAGGTTTAAACAACCCCACCGTCATGACCGTTGAAAGCCTTCGCCCGACCGTCCCACGCCTCGAGAAATAAATCACCAATTACAAAACTATCATTATAGCCGTTGAAGGCTCTCAAGCGTCAAAAACATTGAGCAACCCACCAATACACCCGTTGGATTGAATAGCCGTCATGAATGCTGTTATTGCCGAAAATTAATGTATTTGAATTTCAAGTAGTTTTCCCCCCCAAAACACGGGTGCTGCTCTAAGCGAGGGAACACAACACATCACTACTAAGCAGCCGACACTAATAGGCGTTGACATCCCATGTCCAGGCTCTCTACGCCTCGGGCACGGTAGCATCAACTAATTCATCATTATAGCCGTTGAAGCCCTTCAGTCATCAATACCTACAACAAACTTACCAAATATACCCGTTGAAGGATGTCAACCGTCATGAACCCTTCTACCACTGCAAACATGAGTTCACTCTAATACCAAGTGTTTTCCCCCAAAAAACGGGGTCGCGGCTCTGAAACAAATAAAACAACGTATCATCATTGAGCCACCCACCTTCACACATAGCCGTTGAAAAACCCCTTCGCGAGTCCCTCCAAGCTTCCAGAAACACCAATTCACCCACCAATGTGTAATCGTCGAAGGCTCATTCAGACGCCACCATCAACAACCAAGCCACAACCAATATACCCGTTCAAGTATCTCAACCGTTCTCAAATTAAGCAACGGACCATCAGCAATCAACCGACCTTCATAGCCGTTGAAAGCTCTTCGCCAGGCCCTCCAAGCCTCGAGAAAGCTAGACGCCGACATCTGCTGAGGACAAATGCACCGCGACTCTCCCCAGTCTTCCAGGCACCTTCCCCGCCACAGATCGTCTGGGCAGATCCAGCGGAAAATATAATGGGAGTAGGGCGGAGGCAGGGGGTAGGAGAGATGTGTATAAGAGACAGTCTAAATCCTATACAATACGTAGTCAATGCTCAAGGGTAAAGTAACACAATAAGTTTCTCAAGGCTCGCTCAGATAAGGTGTCGCTTGTTGGCGGGCCCGTGCTGTAACCAAGGAAGGTACTTGCTCCACGAGCAAACATGGAGAAGCGAAAACAAAAACCCATTCCGTGTACGTACGAGTAGTCAGGATAAAACCACGCAAGAAAATGCTCCCTCGAGGAAGCACAGCAGGAGAGAGGCCATTCAACATCGGATTTATAGATAGGGAAGCGGCCAAAAAAAAAAGGTACACATGACCACCTGAAATCCAAAACAGGGTACGCCTGGCCAACTGAAATACAAAAAAAGGTACACCTGGCCACTTGAAATCCAAAAAACGGTACGCCTGGCCACCTGAGGGCCATAAAAGGTACCATCTGGGCACCTGAAAGCCAAAAACAGGTCAATTTTGTTATCGTCACTGACAATGTTACCGACACACCGTTTCGGTTACCGTTGGAGTTACCTGGCCGTTATGGAAGCGGTAAAGAAGGCGCAGGTCTGTGGGCAGTTTCCACTCGAGTATTTCCTCCGCACGGTCCAGGTCCTCTTCCGACACGCCTGTCAAGACAATCAAAAGCCCCCATCACAAACCGCACATGGGGTACAAATACATCCATTTTTTCACAACGTCCCATCTGTGCCAAGCGATTCCACAGGCACTATAGAGGGACCACTGCTGCTGTACCGCAGAAGGAAAATACTACCTCACCTGGGTTGAGCGTCCCCAAATACTTCCGTACGAGAAACGGAGCCCAGCCGTTTTATTGTCCGTTTCCAGCCAAAACAAATAAAACGAACAAGAAAACAAAACAAGAGCAACAGCCTACTATATACTCTTAACATGTCCCTAAATGCAAGCCACCGTGTCCCTAAATACAAGCCACCATGTCCCTAAATGCAAGACACCATGTTCCTAAATGCAAGCCTCCGTGTCCCTAAATACTAGCCACCATGTCCCTAAGTACAAGACACCATGTAACTAAACACAAGCCACCATGTCCCAAAATACAAGCCACCATGTCCCCAAAAACAAGCCACCATGTCCCTAAATGCAAGTCACCATGTCCCCAAAAACAAGCCACCATGTCCCTAAATGCAAGACACCATGTCCCTAAATACAAGCCACCGTGTCCCTAAATACAAGCCACCATGTCCCTGAATACAAGACACCATGTCCCTAAATGCAAGACACCATGTCCCTAAATACAAGCCACCGTGTCCCTAAATACAAGCCACCATGTCCCTGAATACAAGACACCATGCCCCAAAATGCAAGCCACCATGTCCCTGAATACAAGCCACCATGCCCCTAAATACAAGCCACCATGTTCCAAAATATAGAAAACGTTTGTATTTAATAGTGACGCAAAAACGGTGCTAACATTTTGGGACAAGGCAGAGGCTGCCACACCTGGGTTGAGCGTTCCCATCACTTCCGGAAGGTTGTTGGACATCCAAGCCTCGATGCCAGACCACCAGCAGGCGATACGCGATACGTCACGGACTGAATTAAGAGACAATAAAAAATAAGCAGAGAGGTGGGAGGAGTGGGAGGAGAGAGCGGATAAGGCGTAGAATTTTCCTGGAAAATTATTTTATTTGGCGTGTGTCACGTCATGCACTGGGCGGAGAGAGTGGGGTAGCTACTATTAATAGTGTTAGTTATCGAACGAGAATCGAATTCGACACGATACCTATCGTATCGTGTAGAGAAAAAAAAGAAAAAAATCGATACGACTCCGATGTTCGATAAATCGAAGCTTTCGGTCAGTACATGCATTGGAAGAACGGGGATGCCTGGAAATGGAGGGCAAACAAAATGGTTTCGAAATTTCGGTCCGACATACCTCCACCAAGTACACCTCTCTGTCCCGAAATATTAGCACCGTTCGAAGCATGTATATATATATAAAAAATCGGTTCTTAGATCTAAGGACACCCCTTGCAAAGGACCTCCCTTTTTTTGTTGTCGTCTGCGGATAACAAATGGGATACTTTCTAGAAGGTGTGAGTCGGAAGGACTTAACAAATAATGACACTTTTGTAAATCGGTGAGAAGTATCGTTGGCCAACTAACCCATTTCAGTCGGCAAATGTCGGCTGGTAGGCCAGCTGACGGCCAGGCGACTTGCCGACCTAAAAGCCAAACCAGGCCTCTCCCGCCAAGGGGGCCCAGCCCAAAAATACGAAAAAATATATCCCGCGTTGAGCAATCCTTCCTACAAGTATGGAAACCCAGTAAGTCCGATAGTCGGCACCTTCGGGAAACGACTAACTATTACGGTAGCCCGACCAATAAGTATTAATAGTTGGTGACTCAAGTCTTGCCGACTCTTAGCCCTAAAAAAGGTTTAAACAACCCCACCGTCATGACCGTTGAAAGCCTTCGCCCGACCGTCCCACGCCTCGAGAAAGAAATCACCAATTACTAAACTATCATTATAGCCGTTGAAGGCTCTCAAGCGTCAAAAACATTGAGCAACCCACCAATACACCCGTTGGATTGAATAGCCGTCATGAATGCTGTTATTGCCGAAAATTAATGTATTTGAATTTCAAGTAGTTTTCCCCCCAAAACACGGGTGCTGCTCTAAACGAGGGAACACAACACATCACTACTAAGCAGCCGACACTAATAGGCGTTGACATCCCATGTCCAGGCTCTCTACGCCTCGGGCACGGTAGCATCAACTAATTCATCATTATAGCCGTTGAAGCCCTTCAGTCATCAATACCTACAACAAACTTACCAAATATACCCGTTGAAGGATGTCAACCGTCATGAACCCTTCTACCACTGCAAACATGAGTTCACTCTAATACCAAGTGTTTTCCCCCAAAAAACGGGGTCGCGGCTCTGAAACAAATAAAACAACGTATCATCGTTGAGCCACCCACCTTCACACATAGCCGTTGAAAAACCCCTTCGCGAGTCCCTCCAAGCTTCCAGAAACACCAATTCACCCACCAATGTGTAATCGTCGAAGGCTCATTCAGACGCCACCATCAACAACCAAGCCACAACCAATATACCCGTTCAAGTATCTCAACCGTTCTCAAATTAAGCAACGCACCATCAGCAATCAACCGACCTTCATAGCCGTTGAAAGCTCTTCGCCAGGCCCTCCAAGCCTCGAGAAAGCTAGACGCCGACATCTGCTGAGGACAAATGCACCGCGACTCTCCCCAGTCTTCCAGGCACCTTCCCCGCCACAGATCGTCTGGGCAGATCCAGCGGAAAATATAATGGGAGTAGGGCGGAGGCAGGGGGTAGGAGGGGGGGTTGGGCGGGGGGGTTTGAGGGTGTATCCATGTCGTGCATAGCCTTCGGCGGATTGGGGGGGAGGGGATGACTGCTGCTACGCTAGGGGGGCGCTACCTCAACTAACACTTCAGCCTTGGGAGAGTGGCTCTGTACCTCGATAAAAATGGCTTAGTTAATAATGTACTATTACGGAGGACCACAATAAATAGGACCAAATATTGGTAGTAAAAATTGGTAAATATGTAGGTTTTAGTATATACCGTAGGTCCTATTTACTATGGTCCTCCGTACTACTGCTGTATGTCCGTGCATATCGCGAAATAATAAATATCGCGTGACGTCGAAGACTGCGAATAAATTGGGCAGTCACTCGGCGCAGTTGCTCTGAGCGGCTGAAACATTTTTTTTTTCAGATGGGTGACCCCTTTACTGCAGTAGGACTCGGATGCGGGGGGGGTGGGGTCGGCGGGAGGGGTTGGGGGGGGTGTACTCATGTTGTGCATGACCGTAGTCGTATGACCATAGACCCTCGCATCCCTAATTGCTGGGACGGAGCACGTTGGGTTTTTATCAACCAGGCAGACTTTACTCGGGAGACGGAGGGAAGGTGGTGCAGGGGGCAATGAGGGAAAGGGGCGCGGAGGGGAGAGGGAGAGGGAGGGTAGGAGGAAAGGAGTGTACTTAATTTTCCTGCATGGTCGTAGTCGTATGACCATAGACCCTCGCATCCCTACAATACCGGGACGGAGCATGTCGGGTTTTAACCGACCAGGCAGACATTGCTAGCACCAAGCGCGAAGCGCCGTGAGGTGTTGGGCGAGTCGCATGGAGGGTGAGCTGCATCCTATCAAGAACCGCTTGTGAGGCGGACTTGGATATGGATGACAGCTTCAATGAGTTAATTATATTTCTGGTGTGGCCACTTCCTGCGACAGCACTAGGAGCACCATATATCTGCCTCGTGGGCGCCTTACCATATACACACTACGTAATACGATAATTCCCCTTGTGCGGAGCAAAGGTTCTCCACCCCGCACAAATTATCTAACTCGACCGCCAGCTTTGGTGACCGCCAAACACACAAACAACAAACGGTACCCTGGTTGTCTAGCTCACGCAGTGAGAGGCGTGTTTTACAGCGTCGTCGCCAACCGACGCCAACCCAACCTATAAACATATACCTTGAAGTAATATATTTATCGGGGCGAGGGGGGGGAAGGGGGTGGGGGGGGGGGGTGTACTCATGTTATGCATGGCCTTAGTTGTAAGAGCATAGACCCTCGCATCCCTACAATGCCCGTACGGAGAACGTCGGGTTTTCACCGACCGGGCAGGCATTGCTTGCATCAAACTTTGCGAAGTAAGCTCGGTGATGCGTTTGGAGGGCGGGAGGAAAGGACAGGAAAGGGGGGAGGGTTACAAGCGGGTCCTGCCGGTGACGCGAGAAGTCTCGGACGGTAATTCGACCGCGCTTTGTCTGATTTGGGGCAGTCGAAGGGGGGGAAGAACTACACATGGAGATATTGAGATTGTGAGATTTGAGATGTGATATTCAAGATTTGAGATTGAGGAGAAACGAGGACAAAGCCAAGGTCACTTGGAGGCCATTTCAAGACCCACGGTCTATTTGTACTGCTTTGGCAGAGGAAGTAAGCAACTCTCGCCCCCCCCCCCGGTACCCTGGTAGGGTAACGCCTGCCGTGTATGTCAGGACTGTAGGTTGGGGCTAGTCTCTCGTCGACATTAGTGTGTACCGCACTGTTCAAGCAAAAAGCCTCCCCCACCACCAGTATATGGTACGGAGAGACATTGTGTGATACGGTATGGTGTTATATGGTATGGCAGAGTGCGGTAGGATAATGTAGGCATGATATGGTATCTTGTACGATGAGGCGTGCTGCGGCATAATATAGCATGAGTATGGTATGGTATGGTATGGTATGGTATGGTATGGTATGGTATGGTATGGTATAGTATGGTATGGTATGGTATGGTATAGTATGGCATGGTATGGGCATGGTATGCCATATTGGTTCGGCCGCCTCATAGATGGTCGACGACAGCGGCCCTCGGAGCTGGGCGTGCTTTTGTCATTTCACCCGAAGAAATTCACACGAGAAAGCACAAACGTGTACTGGTAGACTACTGCTGTAGATTCTGCTTGACAGTTTAATCTACCATCTGTCTATTGACAGTAGGGGGGTTGACTGTGGCGAACTCTCACGGGGAACCATAGTAAACAGGACCTACGGTCCACACATAAACATATCTATTTACCTATGTTTACTAACAAAATTTGGTCCTATTTACTGTGACCCCTCGTAATAGTGGTTGGTGGTTTATTGGGCAACTTAGGGACAAGACAGGGTATATATATACCGTGGCTGGTCGACAAAACATCGCCGGACAGTATGGGCAAGCCAACAGCAACCACCCAGTTTGAGCACGCCTTAGAATCTTACTAGTAAGTACTACTGTGTCCTTAGGCATAATATAGGCTATTATATAGGATTTAGTGTAGCGCTCGCCGCTGAGCATACTTTCTTAATCCAATTTTCTGACCGCCCGTTCAAAAAGTGCGGCTTACCGTACATGACAGTGTATATCACACCCCCTGGGGTGAATTTCAAAGCCAATTTTCTCCATAACCAGGGGGGCACAGAAGACGCAAAAGGCGGCTTTCGGAGCATCTCGTCGAGATCTTTCCATAAACGGGTCGCTCGGGGTTAGCGCTCGACCGGTCGTCGAGAAAATCAGCGTTGAAGTTCGTCCGAGGGGGTGTGGTATACAGTGTCATGTACGGTATGTTCTCCTTTAAGCTCTTTCTTAAATAGGTAATGATTTCTTCATCTTAGCGTCCCTCAAAAAGTGTGCCATATGTTTTATTTAAGCTCTTTATTAAATAGCTATGTTCTTTATCTTAGCGTCCCTCAAAAAGGGAGCCTTATGTTCTCATTTAGGCTGTTTCTTAATTAGGCAATTTATTAATATTAGCGACCCTCAAAAAGTGAGCCTTATGTTCTCGTTTAGGCTGTTTCTTAATTAGGTCATTTCTTAGTATTAGCGCCCCTCAAAAAGTGAGCCTTATGTTCTCATCTAGGCTCTTTCTTAATTAGGTAATTTCTTAATCTTAGCGCCCCCCAAAAAGTGAGCCTGATGTTCTCGTTTAGGCTCTTCCTTAGTTAGGTAATTTCTTATTCTTAAGCGTCCCTCAAAAAGTGATCCTCATGTTCTTATCGGGTTCTCCATGTTCTTGGGCCTATACCGCCGTAGTGAACTCACCGCTCCGAGCTGCCGAGCCGAGCAAGCGGCACGCCGACTGGCAGCTGACGAGGCTATCTGAGTCCAAAAACGCAAGGGTCATGTTCAGCACCGCGTCGCTCAGGCTGGGCATCGCCGCAGCCCCCCTCCTGCCACGCCCCGCCGCCGCCTCCACCGCCACCGCTCCTCCTGCTGGGGCTACTGGTCCGCCTGCTTCACCCGCACCACCTGCTCCTTCTGCTGCCCCTGCGCCTCTTGATGCCGCTGCTGCTGCTGCTCGTCCTGCACCACCTGCACCATCTGCTACTACAGCCGCTGCTGCTGCTGCTGCTGCTGCTGCTTCTCGTGCTGCGCCACCACCTGCTGCTGCTGAATCCCAACCTTCTGCTGCAGCTGCTCCTTTTGTTCCTCCTGCACCACCTCTTGCTGCTCCTGCTGCTGCGCCTCCAGGCGCTGAACCAGCGGGCGCGACGGCCGACACGGCGGTGACGGGTATGGGGGCGGAGACGGGGGAGGCAGGCGTTGTTGCATAGGGGGGCGGGGGCGAGAGCGGTCCGCTTTATCGAGGCAACCTCTCGGTGTTTATGCTGGTGGGGTCAATATCGCGTTTTGATTAAGGGAGGCCTTGCTTGTACATGCCGCTATTCTACTGACACTGCTGTGGTGTACGGCGAGGGCCCATCATCAACAAACGCCTTCACCGAGCAACGCCGTTACGATGGGGGGTGACAGCCTCTAATCGGTGGTGTAGGAATGTTGATATTTTGTTTTCTAGTGCCTCGTACTGCTGTAGTGTAGACTACATAGCGAGGTTGGGCACACGTAGAGGAAAGGGACCGAAGTTCAACCAATGTATCTTTACAGCAGTACAGAACAACGAAAGCTCAACAAAATGGAAGCATTAACACATGGAGTCACTCCACAAGTAGCACAACTAGAGGCAAAACACTTACGAGTACTTAAAGGGTGCGGGAGGGGGTACTCATGTCATGCATCGCCGTAGTTGTATGATCATAGATAGACCCTCGCATCCCTCAATGAGGCAGACATGGCTTGCACCAAGCGCGAAGCGCCGTGGGGTGATACGCGGGTCAAATGAAGGGCGAGCTGCATCCTACTAAGGGCCGCTTGTAAGGCGGCCATGCAACGCATGACAATTTTGAATGAATTTATTTGTTTTTTGGTGTGGCCCCTTGCACAGACAGACGAATATGATCAGTCGTTGCCACCTGTCAGAGGGTCAGACTTTTGGATCCATTCTTTGTTCATGTATACTTACCGGAAAGGGAAGTACTTTTCTCCCTAAGGTCTCCATATATTAGCTCTATACCTTATCCTAGTACTTTGGGAGGCGTTTCTTATAACAGCCCATCACGGCTTGCATCAAGCTTGCATAGTAAAAAAAAAAAGTGTCACCGACACTTTCCTCTTGTTGATGCGATCTCGGCAACAGGTTTATTACGGGAGACCATATAGTAAATAGGACCAAATATTGTTGGTAAAAATAGGTAAATATACAGGGTTTCGTGTGTACTATATGTCCTATTTACAAGTGTTTACTATGGTCCCCTGCAATAGTGTTCAAATGGCTCGTCGTATTGACCGATACTGATTTTATACCCGGTGCGTCGTAGCTTATTTTACTATACACGTGTCACATACCTACCTCTGGTACCAATATCTGGTATTACGGAGGACCATAATAAACAGGACCATTTGTTTTTCGTAAAAATTGGTAAATATATAGGTTTTTGTATGCACCGCAGGTCCTGTTTACTATGGCCCCCCGTTATAGCAACAACGCCTCCCCAAGTAATACGATAACTTCCCATACCTCGCGAACTACGAATTACCGCTTCCTGCTCGCACGCCAAAACAAGGTTCACCGACGTGTTCCTCTCGTTGATATGGTCACGTGGCCATGCTTACGACTAGTGAGTGTTGGCTGATTTAGTGTACAGTCAGTATTCGTCGTTTTAATTAAGGCCCAAAGGTGGAAAACTAGGTTTGTTGTTGGAACCAGCTTGTAGAAAGGGGAACTGATAATCACGGCCTTGCGTTTCGGGGTGAAGATAGGGCCAGGGTTGGGGATAGGGTTAGAGTTATTGTTATTATAGTTGCCGATTTTTTGGGCTGTGAGACTTACAGCGACGAGACTTTACGTGATAATTACCGAGAGTTTAGTGTTTATTCACCAAGAAAGACGCTGCTGCAGGGCTCAGCTGTTGTTGCAGGCTGGTCTGTGGGATTTGGTTGGTGTGCTGGAGAGGACGGGTGCAGCGGGAAAATGCGAAACGCAAGGCCTGAAATCCGGGGATGGCTCGTAAACGTCCCGTAGTCGTGATTTAAATCTCGCCTACGTAGTCGTGATTGATTATGAGTTCCCCCCGAAAGCATTACGACGTACAGCAAGCAATACGTAGTGCATACTGGTATGAAACAAGGTGTCAACCTGATACTGTCTTGTACGGACCTGGAACACACATGTTGAACAAATCATCTACAGATAGATCGTCTATACGAAGATAATCTAGATCACAACCTACCGTTATGAAATGTTGGGCAGGATTTGTATTAGTACAGATCAATGGCAGTATCTGTGAACAGATCCAGCCAAGCAGACTTATCCTACATCATGCAGGCTATACGGCTCCTGCCCGGCAACATGATGAGCCGCCAGGCAATACGAATGAGCTACGAGTATTCAGAGACCATGCAGATCTGAGTTATCTAGGAAATGAAGTGGGAATCGACGATCTGCCCGAGCAGGTGTGAGGCATTAACATTGTCACGCGATCTGTCACCTGGGAACATCAACATTGCCACGCGCCCTGCCGATGCGATATGCTGCTGCGTTTACGCCGTTTATGGGCCTATGCCCGGTGCCATACACTGCTGTGCGTACCGTTCGTGATCTCAATCATACGTACGTACTCATATATACCAGGCACGAAGTGCTGTGCCACTCGTACTACCATACCGTTTGTGCCCATATCTGGTACAAGTATTATTAATAAGTAGGGTTACATCGTACGGCTGTCTGCTCTGTGCTGTGCTGCACGAGATATCATCGAGATGCTCGTTGACCGCCACCTCAAGCAACAACCAGCCCTATACTGCTGTAGGCATGCAGCAATGCTACCAGCAGTCAGCAGCAGCAGCAACAGCAGCAGCAGCAGCAGCAGCAGCAGCAGCAGCAGCAGCAGCAGTGGCTTCTACCTTCTACAGCAGTGCGTAGCTGATCAGCGGATTCTGGGAGCTGCGTATGTATCATGAACGGTGCGTCCTTCGGATCTCGGTCCGCGTAGGACATGGTGGAGGCACTCACGAGGCAGATCATCAGATCCTCAGATCACTCAGGTCATCCTAATTATCGAGGCAGATCAACAACAGATCATTAACCATCCTTCCCGTACAGCAGTCATGCATGCGACCCTCGCGAGAACCAGGCAAACCAGCCATAGGCAGAGGGATATGCCGACGAAGCCACCAAACGATAAGCAGCGACACGACTCGACGCGGCAACAAGGCTGTGGCAACCAAGGCAACGCTACTACTATCGACCGATTGCGACACGCAGCTGTACTTGCTTCTACGGCATCCCCTATAGTTCAGCCTATATACGAAGACTGGTATTCTTAGACGCGTCAAGGTCTATCTCGTCCTTATTATGCTGTATTTAGTGTGCCCATGCGGTCAGTCAATCCGTCAAACCACGGTCTCCAACATTTTCAAAGACCGGTATTTATTGACGCGTCAAGGATGATAAGGTGCATATTGTATTGATATTAGTGTTCCGTCGCCGTCATTTAAGCAGTCATACCGCCGTCTCCAAATATCGTGGCGGTCACCTGACTCCTCTGCTACCGTCGTTTTTTCCGAAAAGAAGCCACCATCTCGACTCGGCGTGCTGGCAGACCCTGCTTCCATCTCGACTTGACCTACGGCAACTGGGACATGGTCCGCGCCTCGACCACTAGCCGGCTGCATGTTCTCGGCGAGGTGAGATGGGTTCAGGTGTGGGTGAAAGTTCTGTGCTGGTACTGCTACCTGTGTTGAAGCTTGCAAACAGAGAGAAGTTGCACTTTCGAGAGGGAAGCTGTCAGAGCCCGAAGAGTTTCGCGAGAACAAAACTCGCGAGAATCGCGCGCGGATGTTCGCGTCAAAGTCCCCCTCCCCCTGTATACTGCTCCTGCTGTCGCTGTTGCTGCTGCTGCTGCTGCTGCTGCTGCTGCTGCCAGGGGCCTGGTATGTACCGTAGGTTGTACTTGCATATCTCTACCTACAGCAATAGGAAGCCTAAGTAATATTATGTGAACACGACGACAGATCATATGGTGCTGGTATATACTGAGTGTACTTGTTTGGGTCTTGTACTGCTGTTGTGTGACATTTTGGTTGAATCGTTGAAAGCTCTACACTGCTGCAGTACGTGTGTGTGTTCTTCACATTAAACCTTCACACCCTGTACAACTAAATAGTTGCCCATTTTGGCCCGAAAATAAATGTCCCTCTCGTACAGCGGGCAGGAATACAGAGTCATGGACATGTTTTTTTTGGCAGATATATTGCGGGAAAAAGAAGCGAAAACACGAAAAAAAAAAGTGAGGTTCGAACCCTCGACTTCAGCGATTGAAGGAAATTCTTCGCTTTGCATTTTGCTTTCAAGGTTGCATTATATTAGTGCGCCCCCCCCGCTCGGAACAAGGGGGTAGAGAGAGGGGCAAGACCCCCGGGGTTGCTCCAAGCGCAACCCCCCGCTAGCATCCGTAAACTCGAGCCAACTCACAAACCCCAACTGGCATGTCGACTCTCGACGCCAGACGGCCAACATAGAAAAAAAAGGCAAAAACGACTGAAGGCGACACCATATACGTTCCCACATGAAAACAAAAATCATGTATATACAAATGAACGTAAAAACACGAGGTATAGACCACATCGTGTATATAAAGCCAAAGCACCACTACGGATAACTTCTCTCCTTACGGTTTCAGATTGCGCCCAACATCCGAGCTGATGATACAGCAGAAGCAAATTCCTATGCACAATTCATGACCATAGCATCTGCATTTAAACAAAACGCAGTTCCCGAAAAGGGAAAACGCACCCCCATCCTGAGGACACGCCAACTATTCACGAGACACGGAACCGCGTAAGACACCTAAACCTATACACCAAAAGATAAATGATGCACCCGACGGTGTCCACTGTACAATAATTATCACGGAAGTGTCCCGCGCAAGACTCCCCACAAGAGACACACGCAACAGTATACATGACACGACCTGCGGCACCCCGAGCACATAACAACATAAACATAAACCGACGCGGCTAGCCCCAACCGCAACTGCGCCATCTACGACACCCGGGCGCGCGAACCGCGCCCACCAAGTACGTCACACGAACAGCAACGAAAAATAACAGAACGCAACGTTGCTGCGACCAGTTAAAACCCCCCTCCACTGACTCCCTCAAAAGCACGGGCGGGTGGGTAGGAATTCAAACTAGTCCGTACCCCACCTTGTACCTGTATCGCTACCCTGCTTCGCTGCGTGCTTCGCTCGCGAGTCGACGATACAAACTATCCCAAGGTGGGTACGACGAACAGTCTACTCGAGTACAGATACACCGTACTCATCTGATTGGTCAAACTTCTCCCGTACATGCAAAACACATGTTCTCTCGTATCTCGGTAATATTACGATTTGCATTTTGCTTTCGAAGTTGCATAATATTAGTGCGCCCCCCCCGCTCGGAGCAAGGGGGTAGAGAGAGGGGCAAGACCCCCGGGGTTGCTCCAAGCGCAACCCCCCGTTAGTATCCGTAAACTCGAGCCAAGTCCAAACCCCAACTGGCATCTCGACTCTCGACGCCAGTCTCCAACCTGGGGTCGGTTCCATTGACGGACGCCTCCGTCGGCCTCACCCCCCCCCCCTTGCTACCCCACGGGACACGCATATCAACCCAACTTCTCTTTACATGCCCCTTTTCCCAAAACGACGCGTGCCGCCACGAGTCACGGCTACTTACTCCCAACCGGTTTTTGGAGAGAGTTTACTCGTCCCCATTCTGTACCCTGCCCCGCTGGGTACCGTTACTCGGCCCTTCCAGGGCCATAACCTCGGCTACCCAACTTGCATCCTTCCCGTGGCTACGAACGTACGCCTTGTGCGCATCGGACGCCCACCGGCCCTCACGCTGCAAGACCTCTGGTGTGGCATCCCCCGCCGACAAGTGAGTTGAGCCCCCAATCCGTAGGGAGTGCAGGTCGTACTCCTCCGCACGCCCGCCCGCCAACGCAACCACAGTCTGCAACGCAGCAGTAGCTTGCTGCTGTGTCCACATGGACCATCTGCCGTTACCAGCACCAAACGCAACCAGGGGGGCAGACGGAGGGAGGAACATATAACACGACAACAACTCAATCATGAGATCGACGGCATTGCCGCCGACGCCAACGGGCCTCGGCGCCCCCCCCCGCACGCGCGTCAAAACGGCCCCCTTTCGCATCTGATCCCTCTTAGAGCCACCAAACCTAACCTCGACGCGGTCCGCGGCCGACCACGGTGCCGAAACAAGCTGAAGTTCCTCACGAAAGAAAGCAACGTCAGCCCGCCGCAAACAGTACGTCTCGTGAACCCGTGTCCGAGTCTCCGCAAACATTTCCGACGCGCATGTCAAGAAACAAAACGACGCACACAGAGCAAGCCACAGCACGCGACCCCCCGTACCCCACGACGGAACCAACGTCTCGCCAGCCAACAGCATCATCCACGACACGGGCCGGCGCACGGTTGCCTGATGGCCCGCGTCGGCGTGCGAACGAGCAGCCCCTTTGAGGGCGCTGGCGAGAACGGGATGGGTGGTATCAAGCTCGAAACCACGCGAAATACGATGGAAGAACTTAATTGCCGACAAATGACCCTCGATGGTCGATGGTCGCAGTTTCTTGGTAGCGAAAGAGAACGCCACGTACTCAAAGAGTTGCCACACATTAACCATACCATCACTGCAATGCTGAAGGAAAACGGGCACCCCACAACGTACCCGGAATTCTACCCACGCGCCAAAATGCCCCAGATAAGTGCGTTCAGACCAGGGCGCAACGGCGTGTCGCATGAGCATTCAAACTACTGTAGTCCGTACCCCACCTTGTACCTGTATCGCTACCCTGCTTCGCTGCGTGCTTCGCTCGCGAGTCGACGATACAAACTATCCCAAGGTGGGTACGACGAACAGGCTGCTCGAGTACAGATAAACCGTACTCATCTGATTGGTCAAACTTATCCCGTACATGCAAAACACATATTCTCTCGTACCTCGATAATATTACGAAACTATTTTCTCTGGGACCCGCTGGGCAGCAGTGAGTGACGCTTGCTCTGGTGCTGTCGCTGTGCTGAATCCTGTCGGAATGTTTGAGAAGCTCATGATGTGGCAGACCGTGCAGCTATTTGTTTCAGTTCGATTCGCACATATTTTTGTCGGAGGGCGGAACCACGGGACAAGGATATACTGCACTGGTGCTGCCGCTAAAGAGGGTTGGAGTATCTTCGTGAGAAGGGAATGGGTTATGGAATTATGGCATCCCGTGCCGTATGAATGTTTTTCCAGCCAAAAATGGATTGTCAGGCGTGTTTAGCCGGGGGGGGGGGGGGGGGGGGCAGTAGTAGTTGCGGTATGGTGGTTGCACTGGCTGGTTCTGCCGCTGGATATTTCTGGTCGGGAGTTGTGAAAGACGATGGCATCCCGTGCGGCAAGGTTTCGGGTCGGGTGTAAGGCACGATCTCCCATGTTGTTTTTTTTGTTTTTTATTGCCATCGAAGTTAACATGGAAGTAAATTTTACTTTCGTGATTTTGTTTACTTCCATGGAAGCAAATTTACTTCCAAAATAAAAGTAAACTTGCTTCCATTGCAGTAAATCCACTTCCTTCCATAGAAGTTGATGGATTCTGATAGAAGTTTCCATGGAGACCTTTCAGCAACTTCCATGGAAGCTTCGATCAGCTTCCTTGGAAGCAAATGTACTCCCGCAAGAGTTGGATTTACTTTAACGGAAGGTATGTTAGCTTCCATATAATCTGTTTCCATGGGATATTCCACCTCCTCTTTACACCTTGCTCTCGGTTGGCACCTTGACTCTGTAGTAGGCTATTTCCGATTAATACCGTGCACCCACCCACAAGGTGCAACTATTTAGTTAGCTCTGCGCCGGGGCTACGATCCACCCTGCTGATCCGAGGTACCCCACCGGCCGTCCACAAGTAAAATCACTTCCGTGGAAGTAAAATTACCTCCATCCATTGAAGTAAATCTTTATTGGCATGGATGGAAGCAAAACACTATTCCATGGAAGAAGTTTCCTCTTCTTTGGAAGCAGAAAAAACACATGGATTTACTTTCATGGAAGTAGCAATAATTCCGTGGAAGTAAAAGTTTAATTTTACATATTCTTCCACCATGGAAGTAATGGAGCCTATAGAAGCTGGTGGAAGTAATAGACGCCCGTTGGCCCTCGTGGGAGTTAGTGGCAGTTCAGGATGCTCCCTCGTGGAAGGAGGTGAAAGTATATAAGGGAAAGTGGAAGCGCTTGACAGCGTCCACCGAACGTAGTTGAGCAAAATCCACTCGAGGGACGTTGGTGGAAGCTGCAGCTTTCGCCGACGACAGTGGAACTTTCCACCTACTTTCCTTTCGTGGAACTAAACAAATGCCTCCATGGAAGTAAAAAATCTTTCGACTTTCCCCACGGTGGCGGTTGCACTTGATTATATACGAAGTATAGTATGCCAGGTACTTCATATTGTCGGTTCGGTTTTGAGCTTCTCAAGTGAGTGGCTACCGGTCAGAATTACATTTTTTCTCGTATACTAGTTTCAGGGCTAGCGCTCCTACAAATACATGTGGGTCGAGTTTGCGCGATCTACTTCCCTCCCACAATATTTTACTTTTGAGTTTACTTTCATGGAAGTAAGTTTACTTTCAGTACTTTTACGGAAGTTGTTTTTCTTCATGTAAGTGAATCGGAAGTAAATTGATTATGTACCTCCGTGGAAGTAAAACATGGAGGCGAGGGCATGAATTCACCCCCTGCACCCAATTGGGTACACCATCCCGCCCAAAGGGGGCCATTCCGACTACCAAAACGTGGATCGATCACAAACGGGATATTAAACACCGTATAGCGCGCAGCGCGGAACTACACTATATCGTGTCTAGTGACCGAAGGCCATCTTCGAACGGAAGATTCGACGGAAGATGGAAGATAATGTTACTTCCATGGCCGTAAACACTCTTTACTTCCATGGAAGTTTGCATGGATGTAACTTTGCTTCCATGGAAGTACATGTTTAGTTCCATGGACGTAAAGTTAAACTTCCTTCGTAGTATATTTACTTCCATGGAAGTAAACAATTTACTTCCATGAAAAAAAACAAAAATTGATTTACTGTTGTGGTGCGCTGCCCGCAGCCCCCTCCTCTCAGCCGCGGCTTGCTCTTGATTGGTCTTCGCAGCGCGGATCGGGTCGATCCACCTTAAGGAAAGGGAGGTTGCAGATAGATGTCGTTCCGCAGGGGATTGAATCGGAAAGAGCGGAGGAAAAACACAAAAAACGCAAGATTAGGCTGGTCTACTTTGAAATGACTATTGCATTCACGTTTAATGCCGAAACGCACTTTGTATTTCTACATCAAGTACCGGAAATAATATGCCTGGTAGTCGGTAACGTATCCATTCTCTCCGCTCTTTTCTCCTATATATCTTATTTCTGAATTAAGTTGTACGTTTCGCCGAAAAACAGCAACAAAATCATGAATCTTGGGAGAAAATCAACATAATTCCTCATGCTATTCATAAGCAAGTTTTCAACGCACTATTCTTTAACAATACCATATCGATACGGGGATGTCTACTATGCCAGGCTCATGCTTAGGTTTTCTCCTGAGATGTCCTATAACGGAAATATTCTAACTCTCATATATTTACGCTGCAGACTAGGCCAGGAGACAATCAACCATATTTGAAGTTCAAAATTGCAAATCCTTAAGTTGCGGCCAGTCAGAACCACATCAGAAACCTTGTATGCATTTCATATCCGTTTTGTGAGAACCCTGTATCCCGACATACAACAGCTAGTATATATTTGGTGGAGTTTCGGCGTATTTCCCAAAGTGACACAAAATACACTGGTTACCGAAATCCGCCTACATATCACGCGCAAACACACTCACTCTGGTTTGTGTCAGGCATTTACGTATCCTACTGTTGTCGGTCGCCCCGATGGTCTAGAGGTAACCTCGAACGCTTCTGAACGTTGATGTCTGGAGTTCGAATCTCACGTGGGACGGACTTTTGAGTTTATTTGCAAAAATAAATAAAAAACGGAATCAACTGCTGAGAGCGCCAATTAATAGTAGCGTGGGTAGGCGCAATTCGATGCGAGTCGACGAGGGAAGGAAAGGCTGAAGTCTTCTCGCGATAAAAATGCAAGGCAAGAACCGTAGTGGGGGAGGAGGGAGAGGAGCCTACTTTGTGACCCCGGATCTGAGTTACGACTAGGGAGGAGAGAGAAAGGAAGGGCGAAGATAATAAATGGGATGGACAAAAAAAAAAAAAAAAAAAAACTGTATACGAACAAGCAACTACCGTTCGGAAGGAGGGGAGAGGGAGAGGGAGAGATCATGTCGTGCACGGCCGTAGTCGTATGACCATAGACCCTCGCATCCCTACAATGCCGGGACGGAGCACGTTGGGTTTTCACCAAACAGATGGGGGGGGGGGGGGGGTGTACTCATGTTGTGCACGGCCGTAGTCTATGACCATAGACCCTCGCATCCCTACAATGCCGGGACGGAGCGCGTTGGGTTTTCACCAACCAGGCAGACATTGCTTGCACCAAGCGCGAAACGCCGTGGGGTATTGGGCGAGTCGCATGGAGGGTGAGCTGCATCCTGCTAAGAACCGCCTCTGAGGCGGACTTGCATATGGACGACAGCTTCAATGAGTTAATTTAATTTCTGGTGTGGCCACTTCCGGAGACAGCAATGGGTTTTACTATGTAACTGCCTCGCGGACGCCTTACCATATTAACACTACGTGGTACGACCATTCCCCTTGTGCGGAGCAAAGGTTCTCCACCCCGCACAAATGATCTACTCGACCGCCAGCTTTGGTGACCGCCAAAAAAAATAACAAAAAAAAACGGCACCCTGGTTGTCTAGCTCACGCAGCGAGTGGCGTGTTTTACAGCGTCGTTGCCAACCGACGCCAACCCAACCTATAAATATATCATATATTTATAGGGGGGGGGGGGGTTATAAGGTTGCAGCGCTACGGGCACCAGGAAGTCGCCATAGGGCGAAAGGGTATTCTGAGCTTCTCTCGGGAGCCTCTCAACGAACTACAAACAGCTGGCCAACGAAGGGAGACCGTTCCGGATAGTGGCCAGAGGGCCAGGTCAAGCTGTAACATGGTGATCCTAGGGTCGATGGCAGAGAGAGGGGGAGGTTAGAGTACAAGGGCACGAGCCTTGGCCGGGACTCTGGAGATCAGTCCCGGCCCGAACTTGATGATCTGATACGAATCGACCTGATTTTTGTTTCCTTTGGATACCTGGAGGACTCTGGGGGGGTCGAGGCGATGGCTCCAGGCGCGTGGATACAGATGATGCAAGGTTAGGGAGGACTAGCTGATGCTATCCTGCTTACTTTTTCTGTAGCTGCGAGGGGGCCGAGTCAGGTAGGGTATATCGGCGTTATTCAGTCGAGGTGTGAAGGTAAGCACAGTGTCTATCGCCGCCGAATAAGAGATTAAGGTGAGCACCTCGCGTGGAGATTCGGAATGAGTTCTGCGGAGGCACCTCGACAGTGAAGGTAAGTACTGGTCATGCTCGCAGAACGGAGAGGCGGAGGTAAGCGTCTCTGCTTTTGTGTTGTTGTATCTATCAGTGGTCCAAGGGAATACGTACAAGCCAAGTAGAGGCCAAGGGGTTGTACGTGCAGGGGTTGGCACATGAGGGCCAACAGAGAGGTGCCTCAATTAAAGGGGTTGATAAGTTGATACCAGGTATAGACTGCGAAACGAGCACATGTGTAGCACTGTTTACGGGTATAAAGGAGTCGGTTGCTTCCTGTTTAAACCATGCATAACTCGGCTTCGCACCCAGCCGTACATGTACGAGTAAGACATACGATTACACTCAGGTCCGAATTAAATACGGGAAACATCAGACATGTATTTCAGGAAGGTGGGCGGGCGCGTTACTTTAACACGGCGCTCACCGACACGAGCCGTATAACTTAACAGGAGACAGTCACGGCCGGTAGCCACAAACACGGCACCCCGGATAGAGCAGGACCACCAGAAAGTTGGTACAGTTCTGATGCACATCTTCGTTATGATGTCGTACCGTGTTCGGGTCAGCTCAATTTGTTTTACGCTGCTCACAGGCCTTTGATACTTAACCCGTCGCTATGATGTTTGCAAGTTGTTTTTCGGCCCTCTGATTTTCGCCGGCCGTTTTTCACCTCAAGCGTGACTCTCGCATTTGTTTCCCCACGTACTTGACATGCCTACGATTTCTACGTCCGTTTTTTACCCTCTAGCGTGACTCTCGAACTCGTTTTTCACGTATTCGATAATCTACGATTTTTGCGGCCGTTGTTCACCTCAGGCGTGACTCTTGAGTTTTATTTCCAGGTGCTCGACACTCCTCACGTCTTTCAACAACGTGATCTTTTTTATTCTTTCACGCCGTTCTACTCTACCGTATCATCATTTATTTTTTTGTTTTCGCCGGCGTTGCGGTATTGTGCAATTGGTTTTATTTTATTTTCTCTCTGGCAGGTTGAGCGGTTCCACGTATGATGCTCTCGCGGTTGACGCATTTTGTTTTCTTGCTCTCTCCCGTTCCTACCTACGACCCTCGCGCGAGTCCGCTCTCGGCTCTCTCGACCGTGCGATACGTAAACGGCCAATAGAAAGGAAAAACAACCAAACCACCAACCAACCAACCAAACACAAACAAACAAACAAACCGACAAAAAAAACAACAAAAACACAACAGAAGGACGGACAAATGGCCATACGCAATTATGACAGCCACAGCCGCTCCCGTAGCCCCGGTAGGCGCGCGAGTGGCGAACGAGGACGTCACCACGGCGGCCGTGATCACGACAACAGCCGTCGCGACCGCGACCGCCGCGAGCGCCGCAAGCACCGGCGGAGCCGCAGTCGCTGCCGCGACCGCCGCCCCAGAAGCGCTACGCGGGAGCCCAACCGTAGTAGCCGCAACCAAGCACTGCAACGGGAACCCGTGGGACGGGGGCAGTCAGTGCCACCGACGCCGCCGCCGCCGCGGAGTGAGCGGCAATAGACGACCCAGCAGGAGGATGAGGAGGAGGAGAAGGAGGAGGAGGAGGAGGAAGATGAACAGCATCAGGCACAACAGCTATATCATCATCATCATCAGCAGCAGCAGCAGCAGCCGCAAGACCAGCAACAGCAACAGCAACAGCAACAACAACAGCGACATCAGCAACATCCGCACCACCAGCAGCAGCAACAGCAGCGGCAATAGCAGCAACAACAGCAACAATAGCAACAACATCAACAGCAGCAACATCAGTCGTAGAGGCAGCAGCAGCAGTACCAGCAGTACCAACAACAACAGCAACAGCAGCGGCAACAGTAGCAGCTCCCGCCGATGCTGCCGATCAAAGTGCAACAGCAGCAGGCGTCGCAGGGGCAGCAACCCCCGGTGATGCACCCCGATCAACCGCAACCTACGCTGCACTCCCAACAAACTCAGGGCTTACCGACGCTGGTGCACCAGCTGCCCGGGCAGCAACATACGCAGCAGCACCACCGTTACACGCCGTACGCAGACGGGGCAGGACCGGCGGGCAGGAGAAACGTGGGGGGGGGAGTACAGCAGTACGTTAGCTCCACACGCACAGAGGTCACATCTCTACACTATACGGCACCCAGCAGGGAGCCGGGCACTTTCTGCGACCGGCGCCACGGATCTGAAAACGGAGCCCCTACACAGCAACGCCGACCTCGGTGGGGGTACAAAGGGGATCCTCCGTTACGACCCAGTACCCGGGGGCGATGGATAGCAAACCGAACGAGGAACAAATAGTAGTTACCAAGATCGTAGCGGATATGGGGGCCTCCAAGGGCCAGGATGCTTTCGTGGGGCTGTTCGCTGACCCTCGTGGCCAGCTCTCGTGGCGAAGCGATCCCGTTTGGTTCGCTGACAAGTTGGCAAACATTATGGCGTCAGTCCAGGGGCCGGTATGGACAATGCCAGTAGACATGGAGGCGGCGGACGAGATCGACCCTTCAAGGCCCCAAGCCAACACACTGGCCCCACGACGGGTGAAATGCTTCACAGAGTTAATCGTCGACATCCTGGCGACGCGGGGCATAATTCGCCCGCATACGTACATATAACTTCCGCACGTAGAAGGGGAATTCTGCCATGTACCATTCGAGGAGGTAACGGTGACGGAGTGGTGCATAATACTTGTAGGGGAAGTAGTTCTATCCGGACAAGCTCAGAAGAGGACCGAGGTAGCCCTCGAAGAGATGACTCTCCTACAAGGGGAGTCATGGACGGCGGCGGCCCGGCGTTTGGTGCTGCACATGCGCGCGCGGTAACCGCAAACGAAACAAAGCCGCACGCATCAGAGAGCAATACTTCTGGAGGTACATAGCGGGCAAGCACGTCTCAGAGTTGCGCGAACGAGCGGCCAACCTCTTTTTCGCCAGCGAATTGGATCGCCATGGGTCGGAGGCTTTCCTGGTCCAGCATGGCACGGAGATCAGGCAGCAGCTTACGCCCATGCACGTACACGCCGGCAAGCCGCTGTCGGAGTACATGGTGGTTCGTGGACGAGTAGCACACGGCATACTTGATCGCCTGGTTAAAGCCGTCCTCACTAGATGCAATCGATACCCCATAAACATAACCACGCCGCCAGGGGGGCGAAAGCGGGACAGTATAGCAGCTCTCTCGCAGAGCCTCCGACTGCCCATGACACGGAGCATGCCCAAAGGGCTTCCTAGGAGGGAGGAACGACGGGGAGGAGACAGGCTTTCAACCAGAGAACCGACCAAGGGTTGGAGGGAAAACCTAGAGGCCGTACGAGACAGCGCGTGCGCGGCGCTAGTAGCTGAGGACAACGATCATGACTTCGAAGATGATGACGAGGAGGAAGACCACACGACTGACATTCGCCAGCCCCTCGCGGCCGTTCCCAGTGTATGCGCATCCACCCAAGACGCACATGGAACCCTGTTCGTGAGCGACAAGGGGGGCAAGCACGAAAGCTGAAAAACAAGAGGCCGAGAGGAAAACGAGACCTCCGGAGAGGAAGAAGAGATGCCGAGTCAAACGCCGAGAACAGCGTAACCATCAACGCCCTTCGTCGCAGAAGGATTGTTTCTTCCACGCGCGCGGGCCCCCCTGTCCCCACGAGAGCAAGAACTCCTCGCAGAGAGGATGTCGCGTCTTGCATGACGATGACGTGGTACCCTACGGTTATTATCCTCAAAGGTATGCCGCGGAACGAGGGCCTGCCATGGAGGTAGATACCGGTATGCTCACAGCGCTGGAAATGCTGAGCGCGTATACAACCGCAGACGATGACGTTGGCTCAGAGGTCAACAACTCCTGAAAGGGCGCCCCGGGGAGCCATTCCCCGGGGAACACGAGCGCAGGCAGGGGCCAGCGGAAGGAAAGGAGGGGGGTGGCGACCGTTTCGTAGCATGGAATAGGGGAGAACAGAGAAGCAGCGGACAGAGCAAGACCATATCCGCTAACCTGGCCAAGAATAACGAATGGGCCCGAGTTGGCAGTCGCAGACACCAGAGACTCAAACCGAGTGTCTGCAATCGGCAAGGGACCCAAGTAGGTGTGGATCTACGCGTTCTTGTGGCACCAGACGAAGACGAGCTGCCGCATCCCGGTGGAAGTGTTGGTCGATACAGGGGCGGGAGGTGGTAACTACGCTTCGGAGGCTTTCGTGCGATCAGTTGAACTCACGGGAAGGGGGGGCAGTCGGTGATAAGCTTGAGGGGACAGGGGTGGTTGCGAGCAGCCAACCCCACGAGCAGTGCGACTCCTTCTATAAAAATCGCGGGATCGTGCGAGCTTCTGCTGGTGTTTCGCCCGGAAGACAGGGTACGCAAGGTGGTGGTAAGGGTGGTACAAGACCTACCGTACGGGCTAATCATAGGGGCGGCGTTCTCGAGGAAGAACGGAAGCGTTATCAGCTTCGCAGCAGGTGGGGGCTTCAAACCAGCGCCAGAGTCGCTGTGGGTACCCTTCATCGCGTCAACGGGCGTGTTTCCATCTAGAAGAGAAGGCAGTGGGGCGGCGGGTGGGCAAGCTGCTAGAAAACCGAGCAACACAGAGGTTAAAGCGGCAGCCATCACGAACGGGGAAACGTGGGATAACGTCTGCGCCGTCAAGCCGTCAGGAGATCAGGAAGAGCCGGACGAGATAATCTAGCCGGCGACACAGCCCAGCGTAGGTTCAGGGGCGTGGGAGGACGACGGGACCCTGCAGTGGGAGCTGCGGCTCGTCCAACAGGCGGTAGTACCGGGCGTCGTCAGCGTACAGGTGGACGCATATGCAAAAGGGATACAGCCACAGGATCGGCAACTGGCAGTGGTGGAACTTAACAAGCTGTATGACATGGGATTGGGGACGGAGATAGGGGTGGCCCGGAGAATACAATAGTGGCACCCGGGACCGCCGCTGCAGTCAACCGATCGAAAGCGTCGATAACCCTCAAGCAAGGCGGGGTGGTGGCCCGGATCTACGCGGTCAAAACGAGCGACAAGGAGCGCATGATGATGCTGTGCGACCCGGCATGGCCGGCAGAGTCTGACGAGACAGGAGCGGGAGGCGTAACCGGCAGTCCAGCACAGTCAACGCCACCCGCGCGACCAGGGGAGGAGGAGAGTGGAGGCGCGGGCGAATTGGATTTATCACAGGCCAGCATAGACCGGACGAGCATACCCGTGAAAATCGCCCTCATGACGTTGCTGGAAACGTACCGCCTGGCATTCCCGGCCAACCCGAAGGTGGTCCCGGCTTGCAACCGGGCCAAAATGCAACTGCCCTTAGCTAACAGCAGCTGCACACCTCATGCAGCAAAGCAAAGGAGATACTCGCTGGAAGAAACCGCAATGATCCAAAGCGAGATAACGAAAATAAAGAAGGTAGGGGCGATCCGCAGGTCACACTTGGCGTGGGCGACAAACTGCGTCGTCGTGATGAACAAGGACGGAACGGCGACGAGGCTTTGCCAATATTACAGAGGGCTGAATAGCTCGATGATATTGCACAGCGGGACGCTAGGCGACATCGGCAGCATCTTTGACGGGATGAGGGGCTCCACGTGCTTCACTTCCATCGATCTAGATTCCGGATTAAAGCAACTGGAAATAGCCGAGGAAGACAACAACAATACCGCCTTCCGCGACGCGCATGGAGAGTGGTGGGAGTTCAATCGGTGCGGGTTCGGACTAAAGAATACCCCTTCAGGCTTCGCAGGATACTTGGGAGAAGCTTTGGGCCCGTTAAAAGGGAAGGACGTCGAGAACTGGCTCGACGGCATCACAATCCATACAAATGCCGTGGAAGGGCATGTGGAGCTGCTGGAGACAATAATGGCGCGGCTCCAACGGTTCGGGCTATCGGCGAACCTGCCCAAGTCGATATGGCGTGCCTCCCAGCAGGAATGTTTTGGGATGGTAGTAAGCAGGCTTGGCGTCCAACCATCGGAAGTGAAGATAGAAGCGGCGCCCGAAATCTCCCGAGCCAACACGGTCGAAGAGGTAAGACCGTTCTTGGGGGATGGGAAGCTACCTCAGGAAGTTCGTGAGAGGATATAGCTCGATCGTGGCGCCAATATATAATCTTCTCAGGGACAAACGGTTCGCGTCGAAGAGGGCGGGGAAGCTCTTGGTGCCGTGGGGGAAGGAACATGATAAGGCGCTGGCGGCGCTTATCGAGGCTCTCACGTCGCCATCGATCCTGGCGCTGCCAGATTGGGAAGCGCCGTTCCAGTGACACACCGACGCCAGCGAACTCGGCGCGGGAGCCGCCCTCACGCAGGATGTCAGGGGCGCGGAACGAGTCATCGGGTACTCCAGCCACCGGTGGTCGAAGGCGGACGCCAAAAGGTCAGCTACGGAAAGGGAGGTCATGTCGGTGTTATGGGCGATAGAACAGCACCGGCCGTATTCGTGAGGGAGGAAGTTCTTCCTCACCACTGACTGCTTTGGAGCTGTTCAAGAGCCAAACCCCCTCGGCGAAGCTTCACCGGTGGGCGTTCAGGGTGATGGAATATGACATGATCATACTGTGGAGGCCGGGAGTACAGCACCACCTTTCGGACGCACTGTCTCGGTTGCCTATCAGAGACGTACCAGGGGCGGACGTCGACGACTCTTTTATGGACGATTCTTCAACCCGGATCAGGTACAGGGGCCCACAGGGACCGGTGCTCGACGGAATACTGCTCAGCGAGCTGGGAGTGGAGGAGGTGGACACACCCACCGGAACGGGCGCCGGGGTAATGGCCAGCGTGATATTCACTCCGACCGGAGCCACAAGGGGCGCCAACGGGACAAGGGAGGTCGCGGATACAAAGGAGGTAGACGAACACCCCGCCGAGATCACGGCGGTAGTGGAGGAGGTCCAAGACGGACCGGAAGCGCCGCTCGAGGGGTTATACGCCCTGTTCGTAGGTGATCAGGTTCACCTACAGGTGACGCCGGCCGTCACCCGGTCGAAAGCGGGGACCACGGTGGCCCGGGCGGTGGAACAACAGGCACCGGCGACAACGGAGGGCCCAGCCGCGTCCGAGCCACCGGGGGCACGACAACCGCCGCTGCCCCAGCCGATCCCGAGACAGTTCTGGGGCCGCCGGTTGGGCCACCGCCACGGTCGAGGAGACAGGCAACGAGCGCGGAACACCCAGAAGCGCTCCCTCCCATGATAAGCCGTGCGGCGGAGACACTCCGTAACCCATTCAGGTTAACAAAACATCAGAGGAAGGATGCTTGGTTAGGCCCCATTAGGGGTAGGCTGAGAAGTGACGGCGACAGGAAGACATCGGAAAGAACGGCCAACTACGTGCTCGACGACAACGAACTACTTTGGAACACTCCTCCTGGGGGGGAGCTGAAGCTGGCGATACCGAGAGCGCTAGTGCCGGGGGTGCTGGCGTTAGTGCACAGCACCTACTGTCACCCGGGCGTCGCACGGACCCTCTTGATGACCATGGCTAAGTACTGGTGGTCGTCGATAGCTCAGGATGTCAGGGAATATGTGCTATCTTGCGGGTGCCGACGGAGGAAACGGGCCTGGAGCCAACGAGTGGCGATGATGCCAGCGCGGTTACTCTGGCCGTGGGAAGAGCTCGAGACGGACCTGCAGGACATGAAGCATCTATCCAACACCGGAAACATATACTTTCTGATGGTGGTGGATAGAGCCAGCAGGTTCCTGTTTGTGTACCCGTTAGAGTCCAAGGATTCCGTGGGCGTAGCTCGGAAGCGCGTGGAGCTTATGCCCACGATCGGGGTCCCGATGTCGGTCAGGAGCAACGCAGGGGGGTAGTTTAGGGCTACGGTGGTCGTCCACTTGTGCCAGTGGCTGAAAGTGCCGCTCGATCACGGACCCGCGGATCACCCCCACAACCAAGGGGCCGTGGAGAGGATGGGGGGGTGGCTTCTCGGGGTGATGGCGGAGCTGTTCAAGGGGTGGCCCGGACGGTAGGACAAAAACGTCGGGGCGGCATGCTGGATCCAACGCCTTTTCGGATCCGGTTTGGCCGCGACGCGGGGACCAACCTCGACGCTCTCACCCCGGTACTTGATGGCGACTCCTTTCGCACGGGGCTCGACAACTTCGTAGCGGAGAGACAACATATGTTGTTGGAGGTGAGGGGGGTGCTCAAAAGGCGGCAGGAGGAAAAGAACCGCAGACAGGCGCGACATAACGCGGCTATTAAGAGGGATTCCGCCGGGGGGCAGGCGCGTGTGGGAGATAAGGCCCTGGTGAAAGAGGCGGCCAGCAAACCTGGAAGGGAAGGCATCCACGCGAAGCTGGTGCACGAGCACTGGACCGGGACGTGGCTAACCACAGCCATTGAGCAGCCGGGTCTGAGCTATAAAGCGACTATGAGAGGCCGCCGGATCAGGGGAAGGGTAGTGTCAGCAGCTAACATCAAGATCTTTCATGAACGGCCGGAGCACCTGAGGCATGACTTCGAAGACGAATTTTCGCACTTAGCCTGGGGGGCTGACTTGGGGCTGGTAGGCACCTCGACGGTGGCAGTGCCGCTATATACCCTGACTGACAGGAAGGCAGTAAAAAACCCAGGGGGCGCGTGGGAGTGGCACTACACGGGCCGGTATCAAAGCGGAGCGGAGTCAGAATGGCTAGAGGAGGAGAAAATCAGGGATAGCTTCACCCCGTTGCAGCTGGACGTTTTCTACGCTTTATGTGAGACCTATAGGGGCCCGAATGATCGTCCAAGGCCGAAGACGGCACCACCGAAGCGGGGGCGAGACACAGAGTCGCGCGCAAGGGTGCTACAGGACTTCCCAGTGGGTACGCAAGTGAGGCGACCGTTTGAAGGCACCGAGGGTGGTTGTAGGTCAGGTATACGACTTTCAGGTACCATACTGGCGGTTGCGGTACCCAGACGGAAACTGGAAGGAGCTTAGTCGTCGCAACATGGACACCGGGGTTTGGGAACGACAGGCAAACACAGACGAAGGCGAACCCTCCTCGTCAGCAGCGAGCGCCCGGCAGAGAAGAAGAGCTGAAGGCGTAGGAGCCACGCCACGAGAACCGGGGAGGCCAGTTCGGAGCCGAAGCTGGTTAAGCGTCGAGCGGAAAATGGAGGACGCGACGCCGGTTCAGCGGGGGGTGGAGGAAGAAGGTGCCCACGTTGATACCGGGTGGTAACCGGGATACCTGCTTTGTGCCGACGACGACTATGCTTTGGGTAGGGGGGGTGTTGCAGCTCTACGGGCACCAGAGAAGTCGCCGTAGGGCGAGGGTATTCTGAGATGTATGCCGACTGAACTGACCAGTGGCGTACGGAGGGTGCATCGTGCAAGGTATCGGTCACGCCGTAGGATGGCTCGCTGTCGTATCTTTGCAGCAATACAATGGAGTGTCCCCTGCGAGGGAAGTCATTGCCAGGGTCATATAAACCCCATATAGTCCTTTGTGGTCTATATGGGCGATCTCGGCGCTACCTAGATTTTACCAAACTGTACCAAAGAACAAAATAATCTAGTCAAACCACCCAGTGTCCACACCAGTGTCCATACCGTGCATGAGCACCGCCCACATCTTGCCTGTAAGTTAACCCCGCGTCGCCTGTGCTGTGGACTACAACCCGCGTCTCCGCGGTATCCGGCAAGCTCGAAGGTATCCTCTCTCGGAACTCTCTTACAAACTACAAACAGCTGGCTACCAAGGTAAGACCGTTCCGGATAGAGACCAGAAGGAGGTCAAGCTGTAACACAAAAAAATGAAATATTTTGTTTTATTTTATCAAGTTTACATCAATTTTTCATTTCATTGTTTTTCATTGTGATACCTGGTATGTATGAAGCGGAGAGGACGGTCCCGGGTGTCTCGTACTCGTCTCGGAGCTGGCGTCGAAGCGGAGAGGTCGTCGCAGTACTGAGGTCCCTTGTCGATCGCCGTTACAGCCGACGCGACTGAGTCTTCATCTTTCTTAGATGTAGCAAGGAGATGCTAAAGCTAGAGTGACCGTGGTGGCCAAAGATGTCGGGAGGCGTGTCAATGTCAAGCTGTCTGTCTGTCAAGGCTGTCTGTCAAGGCAAATCCAGCTGTCTAGACATATGTCCCCAACCCCCCTGGCTGAAAACGCCTCCTAATATATGTGGAAACCCCCATTTTTTAGTTTGTTTTTGCGAGGCTATTTTACTCTTTTGATAAAGATAATTTCAAATCATAGATATTCTGCAGTTCAATTTCAATATTTTTTGTAGATCGGACTCGGAAATGGAGCAAAATGCCGAAAAAAAAACAAAATACAGGGAAAAATATCAATTTATACATCATTGTCAGGCGTGTTTCTCAAAGCGGGGATTTTTTTTGTAGTGTCCCCTGTTTTTCGCTGTCAAGGCTGTCTATCAAGGCATTTTCCTTGACGCTGTCTGTCAAGGGGTGAAAGTGCTGTCTCCCGACATCTTTGGTGGTGGCTATGCCTCAGGTCGTGCGGCAGGATTTGTCCTTCGGTGGCTGATTGTCCGGGGACGAGCCAACGCCGTCTGCGACGGGTGACACCGCTCGCGACTCGGGACCGTATATTGCCTGACTGGTGACGTGTCTTCCCGCGCATGCATGTACGAGATCTACGACAAGTATCTACGACCCTGTCTTCCACATATGTGTTCAGAATACTATATTACTGACGTGAGCTAAGGAAGTGTGATCACATACTACGTATAACCTATCCCTGCTCGTCAACGCCAAGAAGAGTGGAACCCTGTACTAGCTGGTCTTCTTCCTTCCTGTCTTAAATCTTCCCAACCTCTGTCTCTGCAATTCAACCAACTGCACCACCGTGATACATACCTCGTACTTGATAACCTTTCCCGATCCCCTCTTTCTATCATGCCAACGATTCAATACCTCTCCACAAACCCCAGATTTCCTTCGTTCAATCTTCCACTACTTGTGTTTATCATGTAAGTTGGGTTAGTTTATTTGATAGACATGGATGACTCTCTTTGAAGTTAAATGAATTACTTCCTAATTCACAAAATTTATCCCACTTAATATAAACAAAACCTGAAATACCTGCTAATACGCTGAATTCCAAGGTAAGAAAGATGTTTTAATGGAAGATATTCAGAAAATTATTGTTTTATGTTTACGCCACCGTCTAAGAAAAGACCCTTTAGAATCAATTGATTCTGGTTATAAAGTTAAAAAAGTTTTTGAAGAGATTTTTGAAATTGTATAAGTAATTAACTAAAGTAAACGGTATCATTTTAAATTTGATACCTTTCTTTTAGGTTTTATTTATAGATTAATCAACTAGCTACAGTAGACTTATACCTAACTAAATATACGTCCCTAAAGCTAGAAGGGATCTCTGATCCTAAATACTTTTGCCCTGACCCAATAATGAATCGATATATTTTAATTGTTGAGTACGCTAGTGTTGATTCTATAGCGGTCTATCCTATACAAATTATAGCCATGGGCTGCCATAGATAGGTGTTTATGAATTTAAATTATTAGGTAGTAAGCCTTTTTTGGACCTCTTAAAAACTAAGAAACCCAAAAACTATACCAGGTATATATTATAATGAGGAGATACTTGATGCTGAGAAGGGCGAAGCCCTTCGAAGCATCAATAGATGCTCTTCCTAATGGGTTGGGTACGTGCCCGTGGGGGTGTACCCCCCTGGTCGCGAACGGACACAAACGGAAAAAAACAGTTCTGAAAGCTGCCGCAGCGTGGCTTTATTTAAAGAATCCTTAATATTGAGGTTTGTCTGTCGCACTTCGTTCGCTTTGCTTTTTTTTGGCGCGCGACGCGTACACTCAACCGATTCAGACACGCTCGGGACTGATAGAGGCCCGCTATTTGTGCCGACCGTCCTGTGCTGCTCGTGTCGAAAGCGGTGCCGAGATCGCAGAGCTAGGCCATAGTGACTGCCCTAAACTGTTGCCAGTGCCAAATTGTGTCACTGGGATTTCTCGGCAGTAGAGCAAACTAGCAGTAGTATATAGCAACGATGTATCACCACCGGCAACTCTCAAGCAAATATGTCGGGAGACATGTCAAGCAAGGCAAAACATGCGCTGTCAAGGGTGTAGGGTGGAGTGTTCCACACTAAAAACTAGTTGTTTGGTGACAGTCACGGCATGTCAAGGCTGTCAAGGGTTGAAAGTGAAGACCACATTTCTCGGCAGTAGAGCAACAACGGTGATGATCGGACGAGAAGAGGAAGACCATCATCGCACACAACTAAAAAAGCAACCAGCACACACACCACCATCACCAGCAAACACCACAACGACGACCATCACCACCACCGCCACCACCCCTGCCCCACGAGCCGCAGGAGCACCAGAAGTTGTTGTTGCTCGTAGTGGCTGGTGGTGGTTGGTGGTGGCTTCGTCCCGTGGTTTGGTGGCAGGCAGGTAGGTGGTGATGGTGATGATCGATCGTGATTGTTGTGTCGAACAGGAGGAAGACCATCATCGCACACAACTAAAAAAGCAACCAGCACACACACCACCATCACCAGCAAACACCACAACGACGACCATCACCACCACCGCCACCACCCCTGCCCCACGAGCCGCAGGAGCACCATAAGTTGTTGTTGCTCGTAGTGGCTGGTGGTGGTTGGTGGTGGCTTCGTCCCGTGGTTTGGTGGTGGTTCCTGGTACGCACTCGTTCAGCAGCAGCAGCATTTTGTTTTTTTTTTGTCCATCCCATTTCTTATCTGCTGCTGCTGCTGCTGCTGCAGAAAACAAAAAGACAATAAAACACGATTTCTGAAATGATACAGATTTTACGAAATACGAGCAAAAAGACAATACAAATAAAAACGAATTCTGAAATGATTCAGATTTCTTAGTTTGCATTTTTCTCTGTACAAGGTTTTTGCGCTGACACGCATCGCTTAACAATAAATGTTGGTGGGTGGTGTTGGTGATTGTAGGACTACCAGCCCAGGGACCAACCGACCTGATACCTGATACAGATTTTACAAAATACGAGCAAAAAGATCATACAACAAAAACGAATTATGAAATGATTCAGATGTATTTGTTTACTGGTACATTTTTCTCTGTACTCGTACAAGGTTTTTGCGCTGACACGCATCGCTTAATTAACAGTAAATGTTGGTGGGTGGTGTTGGTGATTGTGGGACTACCAGCCGAGGGACCAACCGACCAACCCAGTAAATCTCTCACCCACCACGCACACCCATCAATTACCTGCCGGTCAGTAAAAAAAGGTTTATGTGCTGACCCAAATCGCTTAGAATAAAAAACGATCCCATCAATGACAATTAATTGCAGGAACACAGCAAAAAGAGAAGAGCCGCCAACGCAGTAGCTTAATGCAGTTAGGAGTTTGACCACTTGAAGGCGTCTGTCACGCTCCTCATTCCCACCGTTCTTGTATTATAATAATTATATTACGTTCTTCAGGGAGCAAAATCATTTACTAACGCTCGTTCCGTCCCGATGCCCGGGCGAAGTGGAAAGTTAAGAGACGCCCTTACTTACGACTATGGAGGGAGAAGAAAATTCGAACGACGGACCCGTCTCATGCGGGCACGCTTCAAACGGCCCGAACCGGAGTTATACGCCATGAAGACGGCCTACTTAGTGTGAACGTCCGCATGCATGTTGAAGGCCGAGGTGATTGAGACCCTGCTGTACGGGTGTGTAGCGTAGACTCTCAGTGCACAACACTTCGCCAGGCTCCGATAGGTGCACCACCAAGCCCTTCTGCGTGTCATTGATTGGCTTCCAGCGTCGACAGCGTGGCGACTATATATAGGACCCTCTCGTACGCGAAGGCTCTCAAGCAGACACGATGCGAGAGCATCGAAACGACGATCCGTACACGGCGGCTGTTCTTTGCGGGGGCCGTGGCACGGCAACACAACAAGGGGCGACTACCCAGTGGCGTGATGTTCGGGACAATGACGGGTGGGGAGTAGGGAGGGACGCAGACCGGGCGGACAACCAGAGAGAGGCTTGGCAGAAATGCCTTGTTGAAAACCTCAATCAAGGTGTTTCGAGCCACGGAGGGGTCCACGGCACAGTCCCCGTTGGTGTTTGGAGTAGATACAGCAGTGTGGACCGTTGCAGCAAATAGATTGGGCAACTGGTACACGGGGGTCCTCGAAGCAGCTGAACTGTTCATGGTCAGGTGGCACAATGATGAGGCGGACCTGAGTAGATAGCGCCACGCATCCGTTACGGGTGATGCACAAGGGAATGGGAAGGGGGGGCAACAGTAGTAGTCGTAAGGAACCCGCCGTTGATGAGACAGAAGGAAGGAGACAGCCGACAGGGTGCCAAAGTACCAGGCCGACTACAGTGGTAGTAAATCCCGTCTAGACTACCCGTACCGCGCACCTCTGTACTGCTTCGAACGCGGAAGGTCTGCGGTTGGTCGGTACACGTTATCGCCTCTGACGCCAGCCCTAGGCCCTTAACCCATTCATAACCTCGTCATAACCGAAAAAACATCCCACACTCACTCGTTATTCTAAGCAGTTTGTCCCCGAATACGCGGGGCCAGCTCTTAAGGGGTCAACATCTAACGGACAATGTCAAGCTCTTCGGCTGTTGATTACGGTGAGTATGGTGCCGAATGCGTGGCACTCGCGTTGATATCGCGATCGGCATTCGTGGCTAACAACAACAGCAGTTGGGATGGTATGCTTGAACCAACTCGTAGTTCACCAGTAACAGCGCCCTACACTTGGCGAAAATACTGCAGTACAACGAGTACCTGCCATTCCCACATCAGTTGCGTCCGCGATGCTATGTACAACCCCTCGCAATATTTTTCTTATTTTTATAATATTTTTATGTATTTTTCCCGTGGTCCCTTTTGCGTTTGTTTTTCTGCCCTTCCGTATATATTTCCCTAGGTTTTTCTTCAATTGTTTATATACGTACGTATTAATTTTTATTGACAGTTCGTAGGGAATCCGCGGCTGACGAAAGCAGGAAGGAGACGGCAGACAGGGTAGCAAGGTACCAGACCGAGTAGCTGCTATGACCTGTCTGTACTAAGGGTACAAACCTGCCTCGGCTGCCTGGAAGGTGCTTCTGGTGTGCTCCGCTCCGGTTGCCTACGTATGCTTTCCTTCTGTTCTTAGTCTTGCTCGGTTTACGTTGTTTTCTTTTTCTTTTCATTTCATTCCGTTTCATTTCATTTTTTTTTTTTGTCTGTCGCATCTCCTCCGGGAGAAACACGACACCTTCTTTCTTTCTTTTTCTTTTGTCCTAGCGGAAAGCGCGAGAGCGTGAGTTGGCAAAATTCGATGAAGATCGACGAGCGTTGGGAAGGCTGAACCCTCTGCGCGATAAAAACGAAGGCAAGAACCGTTTCGTAGTGGGGGAGGAGGGAGAGGAGACTATTTCGTGACCCCGGATCTGAGATACGACTAGGGAGGGAGAAAGACGGAAGCGCGAAGATAATCAATGGGATGGAAAAAAAAAAGTTTTTGTTTGGTTGTTTGATTGATTGTTGATTTGCTTCATTATACCTGGTATTTTTTTTATTTTTATTTTTCGCTTTTGCTTTTCTTCTTTTTTTTTTTTATCTTTCTTGCAGCTGGATTTCTAGCAGGGTAGGTCATGCCTGTCGTATCTGGCTTTGCATTGTCTGCTCTGCATACTGCACTGCAGCGTAGTGTATATGTCTGTGTCGTAGTTTCGTGACCACATAACTGGTACCTCTCTAGGATCAAGAATCGGCAGACACTGGGTGTGCTGGATGCCAACGGGTAAAAAAGACGGTTTGATGTGGAGAACACACCCACAGGGAGAGGGACAGAAGTGCGAAGATAATACATCGTATTATGGGAAAAACAAAGTTCGAAAAAAAAGTGCTTCGAGCTTGTTCCAGCGACAGCCAGACAGAGTTTATCGGCTTTGCAACTTTGCGCTTGGTTTTTGAGAGTTGGAAAACGAAACTTGGCGGGGTTGTGCGTCACAACACTACGACAATAACTCACGGCTGGACTTTTTTTTTATGAAAACCTTTTTTCGTTGTTTAGGTACACTTCCCCATTTTGTTCTGTGTTTCGGCAACTTTGATTATTCCTCATGCACATGTTTGTTAAAAAAAAAAGTTCAGGCGTCAGTTATTTCGTATTGTTTTTGCGCACAACATTGCACCTTAATGAGGTTTGTGTTCCAACTCCAAAAAACCACGGCTGGACTTTTTTGATGAAAACCTTTTTTCGTTTTTTAGGTACACTTCCCCATTTTTTTCAGGGTGTTTCGGCAACTTTGATCATTCCTCATGCACGTGTTTGTTGTTGAAAAATAAAAAGATCAGGGGTCAGTTATTTCGTATTGTTTTTGCGCACAACATTGCATCTTAATAAGGTTCGTGTTCCAACTCCAAAAAAGCAAACCGCAAAAAAAAAATACCCGGAAGGGTAAATATTCCCGTAATCAAGGTGCCAAAATTGCTCCATACATTGTTCTAGTACCTTGGCAGGCGTTTCTTATAACAGCCCCTCACGGCTGGCAAATTAACACAAGTGTCACGGACGTCCTCCTCTTGTTGATGCGATAATTTCAACATGTCTACTACTGCTGTGGTTTCGAGTGTCGAATATGTCGACGTACTGACCGGTATATGGCCTGATTTCAAATATCTTGATTTAAGTATAGGAATATCATCCCTACCTATCTATGTGAAATAGCGCCTCCCCAAGTATTAATAGTACGCCAATGCCATACAGACAGTACAGGACACCTAGTAAGAAACAGGCTTATAAGAAAGTCAGGCTGAAATTCAGAGGAAACACAAGAAATTCGGGATTCGTTATCTTGAAATTAATGTAGAAAGCCCCCTCCCTCGCCTTGACCAGATTTGTTGTTTCTTATCATAGGTGTCCTGTACTGCTAGTCTCTCTATATCGCTCGAACTAAACCCCGCACGACAAAAATCATTTCACCGATGTGTTCCCGTTGTTCATGCGGTCGTCTGGATATCTTTAGTGTAAAAAAAAACAGTTTATTCTGTTTGTTATGTCCAGAAGGTGGAACTTTACCATTTTTCGTCGAACCAGCTCGTCCGTAGCACGGACGGGTAGAAAATGATGCGAGTACCAGCAGATTTTTCCAGTGGTGAAATATTTCGATCAGGCGGACAGAGTTTACCACTACTCCTGTGTAGGGACCCGACAGGCAGACAGACAGAGACGAACACATTATTCGGAGTTACCGCCACAGGTAGAGGCCTAGGTTGATACCGAAAAGGATGCTACTGCTGCTGCTGCTGTACAGTTCTTCCTCGCTCTTCTTGGTGTTACTGGCCCTTCTCTTCGGGACGTTGGGCGTTTGACACATATTTACGCGCATTGTGTCACAGAGTTGAAACATTCAAATACATGATCTTGCCCCCCTGTCCCCTATTTAACCACCGCCTACCTACCGAGGTGTGTTTTAAAAAGACGATGATGAAGCGTTTGGTACACGCGCGGGACACGCTACCTCAGTTTCCCACTGATCGCCCACAGCCATCGCCAAAAGCCAAAAACCTCGGAAACTCTCCCCCGGAAACACCCCGCCCCACCGCTATCGCCCCTCTGCAAGGATGAAGGGCACCGTCGCTGCGACGGCCCCGGCCGTGGTGACCCTGTGTTATTGCGGAACAAACGCTTTCACCACCCAGTCGTCCTTTTCGGCGGCCGCGCGTTTCACTTCGCCTGCGACATTAACATCATTAGCAGTGCGCGGCGTCGGTGTACGGACGGTGCAGCCACGGTTAAACATGGCCGTGACCCTGCCCCCTTCGGTGGCCGCGGGAGGCCCGTCGCCGGTGACGATCGATATGGAGGGCGTGTTGCTGGGCGGGTTGAATGGGTTGGCCCTCCAGGAGAAGACCTTCCCAACGAAGCGCGAAGTGATGGACGTTATTCCGGAGCATTGCTTCGTGAAGGACACGCTTCGATCGTTCAAGTACCTCGGGCGCTCGTGCGCCATCACCCTCTCCATGGGCGCTCTCGCAGCGGTGTTTATCCCTCTTAAGGTGCGACCAAATTTTCGGTAGGCTTGTTGTGTTTGTTTTCGAGAAAAAAGGAGAACAAGGCTGCTTTTCGACCAACTGTTAACGCGAGTACGTACAGTACTATCAGCACGGCCTCGACGAAAATAACTACGAGTAGATGGCCCACACACACCTCGAGCACGACGTGTTCAGTGCGTGGCACACATGCGCACACAGAGAGTATCCGCACTGCTGTGGAACTTTGTGATATCAAATCTTGATCAAGTCGCCGGCTTAGAGAGTGCGATAGCAGCACTACACCGCCGGGTACAGCCATGTCGCACCTCAGCGGGAACGCTCGAGTCCCGACATTTTGGGATACGAGACACGACCAGTATCACTCGCTGGTGACGCTCCTCGCTTCTGCTGCCGCTGCTGTGCTCACGCCATTTACAGCGGATCTTGCGATCTGTTTTGAACTGTTCCAAGAATGAGTACGTACGTACGTATAATACGAACACGTAGTACCAGGTACGAGGAGGGTATTTTTTCTTACGAGTACTCATTCATTGACAGGTGTACCTTGGTGTGCGAGTATCACAGATCATACCGACACTACACTGTAGACAACCCTACAATACTTGTACATACTTGTGTACCTGGGACCTGGGATGCATTTCCTAGCCAATTTTCTCTGAACCAAGGGGCGGGCAACTATTACGGGGGGCCATAGTAAATAGAACCAAATGGTGTTCGTAAAATTAGGTAAATATATAGGTTTTCGTGTGTACGTACGTCCTATTTACTACATTAGCCCACCCCGCAATAGTATGTTACTTATGACAAAACGAAAATGGTTACTTTTACGACAGTCTCGCCAAGATACGTGCATACCACATGACCAGGTACACAGCAGCCGCATCGTCAGGGTCATCTTGCGCGTCGTAAGTTACCAGAGTACCAGCATACTGGTACTCTAGACACTATTTCGGGAGTTAATACCACGAGTACTCGCCATATTCCTGGGTGCAGTACTCTGTATCCTCTTGTAATTATTTCGGGTGTTTGTACGTGAACTTATAATACTGTGGGTACTGCTTGTACTCGGCGTTCTGTACGGCTTCTTTTATTTGTTTTCACTTTTTTTTTTTTTTTTTT
>MEHQ01001453.1:259146-300596 GCA_008828725.1 Saccharina japonica
AGATTTTACAAAATACGAGCAAAAAGATCATACAACAAAAACGAATTATGAAATGATTCAGATGTATTTGTTTACTGGTACATTTTTCTCTGTACTCGTACAAGGTTTTTGCGCTGACACGCATCGCTTAATTAACAGTAAATGTTGGTGGGTGGTGTTGGTGATTGTGGGACTACCAGCCGAGGGACCAACCGACCAACCCAGTAAATCTCTCACCCACCACGCACACCCATCAATTACCTGCCGGTCAGTAAAAAAAGGTTTATGTGCTGACCCAAATCGCTTAGAATAAAAAACGATCCCATCAATGACAATTAATTGCAGGAACACAGCAAAAAGAGAAGAGCCGCCAACGCAGTAGCTTAATGCAGTTAGGAGTTTGACCACTTGAAGGCGTCTGTCACGCTCCTCATTCCCACCGTTCTTGTATATAATAATTATATTACTTCTTCAGGCAAATCATACTACGCTCGTTCCGTTCCCATGCCCGCGAAGTGAAGTTAAGAGACGCCCTTACTTACGACTATGGAGGGAGAAGAAAATTCGAACGACGGACCCGTCTCATGCGGGCACGCTTCAAACGGCCCGAACCGGAGTTATACGCCATGAAGACGGCCTACTTAGTGTGAACGTCCGCATGCATGTTGAAGGCCGAGGTGATTGAGACCCTGCTGTACGGGTGTGTAGCGTGGACTCTCAGTGCACAACACTTCGCCAGGCTCCGATAGGTGCACCACCAAGCCCTTCTGCGTGTCATTGATTGGCTTCCAGCGTCGACAGCGTGGCGACTATATATAGGACCCTCTCGTACGCGAAGGCTCTCAAGCAGACACGATGCGAGAGCATCGAAACAACGATCCGTACACGGCGGCTGTTCTTTGTGGGGGCCGTGGCACGGCAACACAACAAGGGGCGACTACCCAGTGGGGTGATGTTCGGGACAATGACGGGTGGGGAGTAGGGAGGGACGCAGACCGGGCGGACAACCAGAGAGAGGCTTGGCAGAAATGCCTTGTTGAAAACCTCAATCAAGGTGTTTCGAGCCACGGAGGGGTCCACGGCACAGTCCCCGTTGGTGTTTGGAGTAGATACAGCAGTGTGGACCGTTGCAGCAAATAGATTGGGCAACTGGTACACGGGGGTCCTCGAAGCAGCTGAACTGTTCATGGTCAGGTGGCACAAGGATGAGGCGGACCTGAGTAGATAGCGCCACGCATCCGTTACGGGTGATGCACAAGGGAATGGGAAGGGGGGGCAACAGTAGTAGTCGTAAGGAACCCGCCGTTGATGAGAGAGAAGGAAGGAGACAGCCGACAGGGTGCCAAAGTACCAGGCCGACTACAGTAGTAGTAAATCCCGTCTAGACTACCCGTACCGCGCACCTCTGTACTGCTTCGAACGCGGAAGGTCTGCGGTTGGTCGGTACACGTTATCGCCTCTGGCGCCAGCCCTAGGCCCTTAACCCATTCATAACCTCGTCATAACCGAAAAAAAACATCCCACACTCACTCGTAATTGTAAGCAGTTTGTCCCCGAATACGTGGGGCCAGTTATTACTGTAAGGGGTCAACATCTAACGGACAATGGCAAGCTCTTCGGCTGTTGATTACGGTGAGTATGGTGCCGAATGCGTGGCACTCGCGTTGATATTGCGATCGGCATTCGTGGCTAACAACACCAGCAGTTGGGATGGTATGCTTGAACCAACTCGTAGTTCACCAGCAACAGCGCCCTACACGTGACGAAAATACTGCAGTACGACGAGTACCTGCCATTCCCACATCAGTTGCGTCCGCGATGCTATATACAACCCCTCGCAATAATATTATTATTTTTATTATATTATATATTTTTGCCGTGGTCCCTTTTGCGTTTGTTTTTCTGCCCTTCCGTATATATTTCCCTAGGTTTTTCTCCAATTGTTTAGATACGTACGTAATAATTTTTATTGACAGTTCGTAGGGAATCCGCGGCTGACGAAAGCAGGAAGGAGACGGCAGACAGGGTAGCAAGGTACCAGACCGAGTAGCTGGTATGACCTGTCTGTACTAAGGGTACAAACCTGCCTCGGCTGCCTGGAAGGTGCTTCTGGTGTGCTCCGCTCCGGTTGCCTATGCTTTCCTTCTGTTCTTAGTCTTGCTCGATTTACGTTGTTTTCTTTTTCTTTTCATTTCATTCCGTTTCATTTCATTTTTTGTTTTTTTTGTCTGTCGCATCTCCTCCGGGAGAAGCACGACACTTTCTTTCTTTCTTTTTCTTTTGTCCTAGCGGAAAGCGCGAGAGCGTGAGTTGGCAAAATTCGATGAAGATCGACGAGCGTTGGGAAGGCTGAACCCTCTGCGCGATAAAAACGAAGGCAAGAACCGTTTCGTAGTGGGGGAGGAGGGAGAGGAGACTATTTCGTGACCCCGGATCTGAGTTACGACTAGGGAGGGAGAAAGACGGAAGCGCGAAGATAATCAATGGGATGGAAAAAAAAAAGTTTTTGTTTGGTTGTTTGATTGATTGTTGATTTGCTTCATTATACCTGGTATTTTTTATTTCTTTTTTCTTTTTCGCTTTTGCTTTTCTTCTCTTTTTTTTTCTCTTTCTTGCAGCTGGATTTCTAGCAGGGTAGGTCATGCCTGTCGTATCTGGCTTTGCATTGTCTGCTCTGCTTACTGCACTGCAGCGTAGTGTATATGTCTGTGTCGTAGTTTCGTGACCACATAACTGGTACCTCTTTAGGATCAAGAATCGGCAGACACTGGGTGTGCTCGATGCCAACGGGTAAAAAAGACGGTTTGATGTGGAGAACACACCCACAGGGAGAGGGACAGAAGTGAGAAGATAATACATCGTATTATGGGAAAAACAAAGTTCGAAAAAAAAGTGCTTCGAGCTTGTTCCAGCGACAGCCAGACAGAGCTTAACGGCTTTGCAACTTTGCGCTTGGTTTTTGATAGTTGGAAAACGAAACTTGGCGGGGTTGTGCGTCACAACACTACGACAATAACTCACGGCTGGATTTTTTTTTATGAAAACCTTTTTCGTTGTTTAGGTACACTTCCCCATTTTGTTCTGTGTTTCGACAACTTTGATTATTCCTCATGCACGTGTTTGTTAAAAAAACAAAGTTCAGGCGTTAGTTATTTCGTATTGTTTTTGCGCATAACATTGCACCTTAATGAGGTTTGTGTTCCAACTCCAAAAAACCACGGCTGGACTTTTTTGATGAAAACCTTTTTTCGTTGTTTAGGTACACTTCCCCATTTTTTTCAGGGTGTTTCGGCAACTTTGATTATTCCTCATGCACGTGTTTGTTGTTAAAAAATAAAAAGATCAGGGGTCAGTTATTTCGTATTGTTTTTGCGCACAACATTGCATCTTAATAAGGTTCGTGTTCCAACTCCAAAAAAGCAAACCGCAAAAAAAAAAATACCCGGAAGGGTAAATATTCCCGTAAGCAAGGTGCCAAAATTGCTCCATACATTGTTCTAGTACCTTGGCAGGCGTTTCTTATAACAGCCCCTCACGGCTGGCAAATTAACACAAGTGTCACGGACGTCCTCCTCTTGTTGGTGCGATAATTTCAACATGTCTACTACTGCTGTGGTGTCGAGTGTCGAATATGTCGACGTACTGACCGGTATATGGCCTGATTTCAAATATCTTGATTTAAGTATAGGAATATCATCCCTATCTATATGTGAAATAGCGCCCCCCCAAGTATTAATAGTACGACAATGCCATACAGACAGTACAGGACACCTAGTAAGAAACAGGCTTATAAGAAAGTCAGGCTGAAATTCAGAGGAAGCACAAGAAATTCGGGATTCGTTATCTTGGAATTAATGTAGAAAGCCCCCTCCCTCGCCTTGACCAGATTTGTTGTTTCTTATCATAGGTGTCCTGTACTGCTAGTCTCTCTATATCGCTCGAACTAAACCCCGCACGACAAAAATCATTTCACCGATGTGTTCCCGTTGTTCATGCGGTCGTCTGGATATCTTTAGTGTAAAAAAAACAGTTTATTCTGTTTGTTATGTCCAGAAGGTGGAACTTTACCATTTTTCGTCGAACCAGCTCGTCCGTAGCACGGACGGGTAGAAAATGATGCGAGTACCAGCAGATTTTTCCAGTGGTGAAATATTTCGATCAGGCGGACAGAGTTTACCACTACTACTGTGTAGGGACCCGACAGGCAGACAGACAGATACGAACACATTATTCGGAGTTACCGCCACAGGTAGAGGCCTAGGTTGATACCGAAAAGGATGCTACTGCTGCTGCTGCTGTACAGTTCTTCCTCGCTCTTCTTGGTGTTACTGGCCCTTCTCTTCGGGACGTTGGGCGTTTGACACATATTTACGCGCATTGTGTCACAGAGTTGAAACATTCAAATACATGATCTTGCCCCCCTGTCCCCTATTTAACCACCGCCTACCTACCGAGGTGTGTTTTAAAAAGACGATGATGAAGCGTTTGGTACACGCGCGGGACACGCTACCTCAGTTTCCCACTGATCGCCCACAGCCATCGCCAAAAGCCAAAAACCTCGGAAACTCTCCCCCGGAAACACCCCGCCCCACCGCTATCGCCCCTCTGCAAGGATGAAGGGCACCGTCGCTGCGACGGCCTCGGCCGTGGTGACCCTGTGTTATTGCGGAACAAACGCTTTCCCCACCCAGTCGTCCTTTTCGGCGGCCGCGCGTTTCACTTCGCCTGCGACATTAACATCATTAGCAGTGCGCGGCGTCGGTGTACGGACGGTGCAGCCACGGTTAAACATGGCCGTGACCCTGCCCCCTTCGGTGGCCGCGGGAGGCCCGTCGCCGGTGACGATCGATATGGAGGGCGTGTTGCTGGGCGGGTTGAATGGGTTGGCCCTCCAGGAGAAGACCTTCCCAACGAAGCGCGAAGTGATGGACGTTATTCCGAAGCATTGCTTCGTGAAGGACACGCTTCAATCGTTCAAGTACCTCGGGCGCTCGTGCGCCGTCACCCTCTCCATGGGCGCTCTCGCAGCGGTGTTTATCCCTCTTAAGGTGCGATCATACTGTCGGTAGGCTTGTTGTGTTTGTTTTCGAGAAAAAAGGAGAACAAGGCTCCTTTTCGACCAACTGTTAACGCGAGTACGTACAGCAGTACTATCAGCACGGCCTCGACGAAAATAACTACGAGTAGATGGCCCACACACACCTCGAGCACGACGTGTTCAGTGCGTGGCCAACATGCCACTCCAACGTGCGCACACAGAGAGTATCCGCACTGCTGTGGAAGTTTGTAATTTCAAATCTTGATCAAGTCGCCGGCTTAGAGAGTGCGATATCAGCACTACACCGACGGGTACAGCCCTGTCGCACCTCAGCGGGAACGCTCGACTCCCGGCATTTTGGGATACGAGACACGACCAGTATCACTCGCTGGTGACGCTCCTCGCTTCTGCTGCCGCTGCTGTGCTCACGCCATTTACAGCGGATCTTGCGATCTGTTTTGAACTGTTCCGAGAATGAGTACGTACGTACGTATAATACGAACACGTAGTACCAGGTACGAGGAGGGTATTTTTTCTTACGAGTACTCATTCATTGCCAGGTGTACCTTGGTGTGCGATTATCATACCGATGCTACATTGTTTCTTACGAGTACTCGTTCATTGCCAGGTGTACCTTGGTGTGCGAGTATCATACCGACGCTACACTGTACGTAGACAACCCTACAATACTTGTACTTGTGTACCTGGGACCTGGGATGCATTTCCTAGCCAATTTTCTCTGAACCAAGGGGCGGGCAACTATTACGGGGGGCCATAGTAAACACTAGTAAATAGGACCAAATGGTATTGGTAAAATTAGGTAAATATACAGGTTTTCGTGTGTACCGTAGGTCCTATTTACTACATTAGCCCACCCCGCAATAGTATGTGACTTATGACACAACGAAAATTGTTACTTTTATGACAGTCTCGCCAAGATACGTGCATACCAGGTACACAGCAGCCGCATCGTCAGGGTCATCTTGCGCGTCGTAAGTTACCAGAGTACCCGTATACTGGTACTCTAGACACTACTTCGGGAGTTAATACCGCGAGTACTCGCCATATTCCCGGGTGCAGTACTCTGTATCCTCTTGCAATTATTTCGGATGTTTGTATATACGTGAACTTTTAATACTGCTGTGGGTACTGCTTGTACTCGGGGTTCTGTACAAGTACGTACGGCTTCTTTTATTTTGTTTCACTTTTTTTTTCTTCTCTTTTATGCACCTGGATTGCTAGCAGGGTAGGTCTTGCCTGTCGTATATGGCATTGCATTGTCTGCTCTGCTTGCTGCACTGCAGCGTAGTATACCTGTGTCGTAGTTTTGTGACCACAGAACTCTTACCTCTCTAGGACGAAGAATCGGCACGGACACTGGGTGTGCTGAATGTCGACGGGTACAAAGGAAAGGTTAATGTGAAGAACACACATACATACACGGCTCGTACCCGTACTCGCAGTATTTGGGCCTTCATTTCGCCCCCCAATGCACCGGACCCTTTAACGCATAATACTACGGTAGTAGTACTTGCAGTATTGAGCCCGCCAAAGTCCTCGGGAGTACCAAATATACTACTTTAGATACTCTCGAGTATACTCGGGAGTACCTGTAATATGCATTCTGGGGGCATCTGTGCAATATTTTCCTTGTTTCCTTGCCTACTCTGCCAAGCCCAGTATCACTTTTTTTTCAAAAATCTTGTTCATTTTCGGTATATACTCCAGGGGGAGGGAGCCTAAAGTACCCTCGGGCGCGGTTTAGTAGAAAGCTTACTACCCAGCAGAGTTTACCGCTTGCTTGCGTACAGATCATACCTATTCGGAGATATCATAAACGTTCATTGATCTACAGTAATATCAACAACTAGTAACTCATACGTAAGGAAGTGATGTTTCGGGATGTTGATACCTCCTTCGCTTTTGCTAACAATAAATATACACTTAACACCCACATGTATATATGTTTGAACCCTGCGCGCGGCCCCCTGGCCCCCTGGCCCACCCCCCCGACGTGATGCCACTTGCACCTGAGCGCTTCAAACGAAACTGACCCTATCTGTGTACCGGCAAATAGTTAGCCGCCGGACTGATCCCGACTATGTATAGATTTAGCCGCCGGAGAAGGCACACCCATTGATAATGCTGTAGCGCCCGTGCCCCACGGCCCGTCTCCAAAACGAGGGTCGGCCACAGCCAGGAAACAATTCCGTACGAACAACTTATTCGAATAAATGATAAACTCAACCTTCTACCTTGTTACGTGTATGTATAGGTCTCGTAGTTATGTTTGTTTGTGAATCTTTCGTATTTTTCGCAACTTTTCTGTTCGTACAAGCACTGTTCGGCAAAACGCTAAGTACCCCGGCACGAGAGGCCCGGCCGGACACGCTGGTCGAGGTTTGAGCTCGATCCGAGCACTATAGCTCGCGTGTGGCGGGCGCTTAACCCTTATAGGACTGGAGTCCCGTTTTGGGGACAAATTGCTTAGAATTAGAGTGGTTTGTCCCCCAAACGGGACTGTAGTCCTAAAAGGGTTAAAGCCTTTTGTTTTCCCGCCGGAGTGGATAAGACGATTTCCCGGGTTCTCTGCATGATGCCTTATTATGTACGTACGTACATGCCAGTAAATAACAATGCTCTGTTTTTTTGTTTTTTGCCCTTTCACGAGCTCGTCATGAGCGCACCAGGAGAGCGCAGACATACGAGTATACCACAGACAGGTAGACAACATTTATGGCATGATGCAACTAACTGGTATTATAGGAGTACGTTATATCATATGGTATGTATGTGCGTACGTCGCTCGCAATCGTGTGTCGGTTGTTGGGGGTTTTTCATTCCCGAAATGTGCATCTTGGATACTTTCTTGTGGCAGGCGTTTAGTCGTTGCGCACGGGTTTGCAGTAACATTTTCAGACTAAAACCTATTAACTGGGAAGATGGAGGGAGCAAGGACAACAAATGGAGTATTGTGGATAAATCTGGGAGGAAAGTAGACATAGAAGGATGTTAGACTTCGCGCATAGGTGTCCTTGGTTTCCGTGGTTTTCTGCTTTCGGGAATATTATGAGTGATCAATGTTGAAGCTCATGCTGCACATTGTCGGATGGCAAAGATAGTAGTAATTAATAGTTGTACCTGGTATATATTATATACGTATACCAGCAGTTTTTTTGTTTTGCCGCATACAATTCGAAGTCGCTCGACGAGCGGGCTAATAACTACGAAATTTGAAACAGGCATTAATACTCGAAGTGACAAAGCAAGTAACTCTGATAAGTAGAGGAAAGCAGAAATCCGACTGGGAACTGCTGTGGTGACATCACACAGATTTTGGGTGCTGTGATCAGTGATTGGTTCATCACGTGTAGAACTTTGGAAATTCCACTCCCACATTTCGCGCCACAGCGTCACTCTCACATCTCCATTCATCAGTACGCATTGCATACAGTGGGTGACCCGATTCAAGAGCGCCCCGTCACAAGCCAAAACAAGCTGAAAAAAATGTCCCACACTAATTCCAAGTAGTTTGCCCCCAAATTCATGGGACCAGTTCTCAAGGGGTTTACTACAGTACAGGACACCTGATAAGAAACAGGCTGATAAGAAAGCCAGGCTGAGATTTAGAGGAAAATAAGAAATTCGGGAGTCGTTATGTTGAAGTTAAGTGTGGAAATCACCCTATGTCAAATAAGAAATCCAGCCTGGACCAGATTACCTGTTCCTTATTAGGTGTCCTGTACTGTACACATGTTCTTACCTGTATTGGGCAATATCATCGGAACATGCCGATTTGACCGCTCTGATATCCCGAATGCTCTTATATATCTTAAACCGGGGTACCCACTGACTGTAATCACATACTACAGTGGTATACAAATAGCACCTCTCATGATACCCTCTTCGTAGCTTCGTGCACCTGTGAACATTTACTCTCGTTCATGTACCTTGCGTGTACCAGTATTTGTTTTCGTGTCGCTGATACATACCAGGTAGCAAGATTTAAAAATAAACGCACAGAGGGAAGACCCACACGCCTTCGACTCTACGTACTGCTGCCGCATATTCAGACTTCGTGCACTACGAGAGAACAACGGTTGCAATGCAGCATCGGTACATACCGCCGTACCGTATCGATATAACTCCCTCCCCCCCCTCCCCTCTCTCGCCGATGTTATGCCGTGTTGCCTGGCCCTTCCCTATTTCACGATTTTTGTGAGCCAGCTTGCCATGCTTCCGGTATGGGCTGCGTACGCCGTGGCTTCCGGCACGGCCGCCATTGGCGTGTGGGTAGTGGCGCACGAGTGCGGGCACGGAGCTTTCTCAGACAACCGGCAGCTCCAGGACGCCGTGGGCTTCGTCCTTCACGTGAGATAATAATTGTCCTCGCTATCCGACAATGTGTAGGTAGCATGATCTTCATTCAACGTTGATCACCCAGAAGCACTCCGATCTTGCGTGTTTTGGTTACCAGGTATATTGCTACGAGCGAAGCGAGTTGCTGACGTACACTGCCGCCTAAGGTATACAAGTATACCACCTCTGTGCCGAAACATTCGGACCGTTTGTATAGGAACATTCAATCCAAGTGCTGCTTGTATTTAGGGACAAAGTGATCATACCCCATTCAGAACTGAAAAAAACTCCAACACTAATTCCGAGTACTTTGCCCCCAAATGCGTCGGACCAGGTCTAAAAAGGGTGGCCCCTGTGGGTGAAGCGGGAGATCCGCACCGTCCTACCGAAAAATCTCCGAAAAACACTGTGTGTGTCTGTGTGTTTTTTTAATCGCGTTCACCAGCAAGCTACAGCACACAGCAGCAGCAGTTGACGACGGTTTCATATATATATCCACCACCACCAACAACAAACACGAGTTCCAAAGTATCGAGCTCTATCATACGCTTAATGCTTACGATTCTGATAAGTCCTTTCCTTCACATTATGCTGTCGGTCGGTGATTGGGGCTTTCTCGAAGAGGCATTATGACGACGTGAAACCGCACACCGCCGCCAGCGGGGTGCGCGAAATTCCGGACGGGTATCGATGCGAAAGCGATCTTACCGGTACTGCTGCAGGTGCCATCGACCGGTGCGGCGTTGCAGTGACGTTTTACGTGGAACAGATCATGCTTGCTTGACGAGCCAACCGTTTGTGAGATATTTTCACTTGGTCCAATGGATTTCGATTTTACTACCCGCCGCCTTTTGCGCGCGGAAGAATGAAATGCGCGGGGGGGGCGGGGGGGGTGGGGGTAAAGAGGCGTGCGACGCGTTTTACGATAGACGTAGCACTTTTTGGCCGATTTCTTTTTCTGAATGACCTATTAAAGGCCATAAAAGCCTCCTTAACCCACAATTGTCGGAATTTGATGTTTATCATGCAATATTTGTTTCAGACTGGTGCTACGTTAGGGGGGGTAGCCTCTGATTATCACTTGCACTGGTGCTACGGTAGAGGTAGCACTTTTTGACTGGATCGTTTTCTGAACGATCGGGCTCCTTAACCCAAATTCGTCGGACTTTCATTTTCGTGACGAATAATGTTTTGGGGTATACTTCGGTCATGATATTTCTCATCAGGCAGCACTTTTATTTTCCTCCGAAATCATTTTTTTCGGTGAGTTATGACGCTCCTTAAGTGAGGAGCTCAGAAAAAACATGGTGCACCTCTATCGTAGCATGCTTAACTACCACGTTTTTTCTCTTCTCGGGCGAGTGGCTCTGTACCTCGCTCGAAACTGGACGCAGGGGTATGTTGTTGTCGCAGAGTAGCAAGCATACCATGGTGGTGCAAATCTCGAACACGAAAAGCGTCAGGACTTAAAAACCGCGAATACATATGGTGGTCACTCGGAGGAGTGGCTCTCATCCGCTTAAGATAGCGGACTTCAAAGCGACCCCCCTACCGTAGCACCATTCTTCAGTTTTTTACTCGATGCCCGTGGGACCGTTCATCGGGTCGCGGTTGTATTTTCCTCCGAAATCAGTTTTTGGGTGAGGTATTATTAGGCTCCTCAAGTGACCACCCTTATGAGGCAAACACATGGTGCACCTGCATGCAGGCTACCGTAGCAAGCGTCGTGCGTCGTGACCATCTAGTATAGGCACAGTGAAGGGAGGCCAGGCTGTATAGGGTTTGCGGCCATATCGAGGTACTAGCGGTGCCTTGATCAAGGTCTGTGTTTGGTTTGTATTAGAGGGGATACCGTCGTGCCTTGGGGTTGATCCCACCGCACCGTCCATGCCCCCGGGTCTCTTTCCGTTCTCCTTTCGAGCCTTTTTAGTAGACGGAATAGAACGCGCGCACCGAAGCAACCGCCAATACATTTTGTTTTTAAGATTTTTCGCCGAGGTCGTCTAACGTTTGTTCTGTCGTCGTTGTCGTCGTCGTCGTCGTTTTTTATTGCTTTATTCATCCGAATGTCACGCTGCACTGTTTTTTTTCAGGCGGCGTCGGGGTACTCACAGGCGTTCAACAACGAACTTGCATACAACGAAGTTTCGCCTGCCACCTTTTGCACTCAATTTTTCAGTGCTTTGTTTATTTTAAAATGTGAAAATACAAGGTTTAAAAACAGGGAAATATCGGGAAACAAAGCTCGGTAACAAATATCACAACTCGTTCTCGGCTGTGAAGGCCCAACCAACCTCCAGTCTGTCTGTAAACGCGATAATCTTGCCTGTATACACCCCAGAGGCGGATCATTCGCCATACAGCAAAACAGTAGTGCCAGTAGTTGATTGACGTGAAGACAAGGCCGCAGCCCGCTACTACTGCTGTGTACGACGTACTGCTGTGTCAATTCAATTATTAATACCCCCTCTTTAACTATAACAATAGTCTCCTGTGTTTCCTGCTTGGCATTGCAGCGTAGTATCTCTGTGTCGTAGTTTTGTGACCACGCATCTGTGGTACCTCTCTAGGATGAAGAATCGGCACAGACACTAGGTATGCTGGATGTCGACGGGTAGAAAGGACGGTTTAATGCGAATAACGAACACACACACACTTGGCCTGGCTGCGACGCAGGTAGTCCTCACTAACCCCTCAGTACATGCTAGAACGTTCCTAGATATTTCTCGAGGCGGCCGGGTTTAGGGTTGTTTATAGTTGTTTGATGTGAAGGGTATTTCAACAATTTTTATCGGCTGGGCCAAGGCCAATACAACCCCTCCGCTATATGTTGCCTACGTACAACATGTTTGGTTTGCTTCTGCTAAAGATACGCAGGCTTGTGCCTTGTGCCCACCTGCGAACGTCACGGCGGGCCTCTCCGGAAGCGTCTGTAGAATAAATATGCCGCCGTGAGATCGGTGGCGGACGTCTTTACTTTGGAAACGCACCCCCTTCTAAAACGTATTGGTGTTTTGTAATTCGTGTGGGGTAACTTGAACTTTTGCATTGGTCGCGTGAGTGTACTATACTATGCGGCCGCAGCCAACTCATTCACGAGCCTTCCCCTCATCCCTCCCTCCCTCTCTCTCATTGCCCCCCCCCCCCCCCCCCCCCCCCCGCCCCCCCCCCCCCCCCGGCCCCCCCCCCTTTCGCGGGGGGCATAATAAAGAACGTGGGTAACAAGCACAATTCGACGAGAGTTGACGAGGGAAGAAAGTGCTGAAATATTCTCACGATAAAAATCAGGGCACGAACCGTAGTGGGGAAGGAGGGAGAAGAGCCTACTTTGTGACCCCGGATCTGAGTCCCCCCCCCCCCCCCCTCCGCCCCGCCGGTACTCCTGCTTCGTCCACGCGGTGCGCGATGTCGCGACTCTTCAGTCCACGATGCTGGTGCCTTACTTTTCGTGGCAGCGCAGTCACGCCATGCACCACGCCTACACCAACCACATGGAGAACGGCGAGACGCACGTGCCGGAGCTTGTGACGCACGAGGGTTTCGGCTTGCAGAAGCAGCGCAAGATATTCCGCACAGTGCTGGGAAATAAATTGGGCACCTCCGCCTACGGTGCCTATTCGGCGCTCAACCGCCTTGTGGTGAGTCGAGACCTCCCTGGGCCTCCTAAAACCCCTGATACCCCCCTTTCCCACGCGCGGGAGATGTATAGACGTAGGGGAGAGTTTGCTCTTCTCTTTGTGGTAGGACTAGTGGTTGATCTGCGATGAACCTGACCCCCCTCTCTCCACTCTCCGGACTCTGATGCTGTACTGCCGTACCACTGGTGCCTTTGTATCATTAAACCCTCCCCCCCGGGTCAATGGTCAAATAACTAAGGCAAGCAACAAATGAGTACCCCCCCCCCCCCCCCCACCTGTGCGTGCGTGCATACCCCACGGCGAACTTGACTCCCGCGGGGACAACCTCAAGGTGGGCTGGCCGACGTACCTTCTGCTCGGCATCACTGGCGGTCCGTCCCGGGGCCCCACCAACCACTTCTTCCCGCACCCTCCGTTCTCCACGGGCGAGCAGAAGACCGACCTGTTCCCCGGCAAGTGGAAGAAGAAGGTGTGGCTCTCGGACGTGGGGATTGCGGCGATGTTGGGGGTGCTCGCGGTGTGGGCGTCCAAGGTGGGCACGATGAGGGTGGCGGCGCTTTACGGGGCCCCGCTGATGGTGGTGAACGCGTGGCTGGTGCTGATCACGTGGCTCCAGCACACGGATGTGGACGTGTCGCACTTCGAGGCGGAGAACTGGAGCTTTATTAAGGGCGCCCTGCACTCGATCGACCGCCCTTACGGGAAGGTGCTGGACTTCTTACACCTCCGCATCGGGTCCACGCACGTCGCGCACCACGTGAGAGTTTCATTTTTTTACTTTGACTGGCGTAGTTGTTGGTTTTGTTGTTGTCGTTGTTGCTCGTGGTAAAGGTGGTGGTAGTCTTGGTGATGATATATGGGTGGTGTTGGTGATAGGTATGATGTTTGGTGCGGGTGGTGTCGTGGGTGGTGGGGTGGCTCGATCAAACAATCGGAACTGTTGTTGTCGGTGTTATTTATTGTGTACGTGGCAGTGGTAGTGTTGGCGTTGTGGGTTGTAGTATTGATGTTGGTGTCGATATTGTGTGTCGGTGGTGGTGGCTCGATCAAACTGAAGTGTCTGTTGGTGTTGTCAGCTGTGTACGCTTGGGTTCTTTAATTCGCTTGCACCCCCTCCCCCCCCGTCGACCCATCTCCGACCCATTCTCACATCGCCATCGCCAACCCTTCCGGTTTTAATCGTGCAACTCCCACTGCACCCCGACTTGTAACAGGTGGACTGCACGATCCCGCACTACCACGCGCTGGAGGCAACGAACGCCATCAAGGCCGCTTTCCCGCAGCACTACCTGTACGACCCAACCCCGTTGCCTCAGGCCATCTGGAGACTCGCCACGCAGTGCGCGGGCGTGGAGAAGCGCGGCGACATGCACGTGTTCGTGTCCAAGGAGTAAGGCTAAGAAAAACTAACCGCCAGTAACCATTCGGCGGTAACGTTTCGGAGGTAACGTTTTGGCGGGAAGCGAGTTTTATTTTGTACGGTTGTCGGAGAGCGGACAAAGAAAGGGGCAAAGCGGACCGCCTTGTCAATAAGGAGGCGATGGTGTGGGGGCGGGGCAGGGCGGGGTGAATAAATATCTGGAGGAGAAGTTACAGGACAATACAAAGGTCGCATGCGGGGGAGGGAGGGAGGGTTGTGGGAGTGACCTGGGAGGGGGAGAAAAAGATGGACGTTTCTTCCTTCCCCCCTCCTCCTCAACTCATCTGGAAGGGAGTGATATCCACCATTTCTGCTCTGCCGAACAGTTGGGACGCGGGAGGCCATGGTAGGCAGGCGCGGCCGTCGCAGTTTGAAGCAGGGGATGGTGTGGGGGTGGGGCTCGGCGGGAGGGCGAAGAGGTGAAGAAGGAGTTACAGGAGAATACAAAGGTCGCATGCGGGGGAGGGGGGGTTGTGGGGGTGACCGGGAGGGGGGAAGAAACGAAGGACGCTAGCCGCCGGTAACTCTTCGGAGGTAACGTTTCGGCGGGAAGCGAGTGGTTTTTTACGGTTGTCGGAGAGCGGACAAGTAAAGGAGGAAAGCGGACCGCCTTGTCAATAAGCAGACGATGGTGTGGGAGAGGAGCGGGGCGGGGGGGGGCGAGGAGCTGGAGGAGGAGTTACAGGACAAATATAAGGCAATAATGTCGCATGGGGGGAAGGGAGGGTTGTGGGGGTGACCTTGGTGGGGGGAGAAAAATATGGACGTCTCTCCCTTCCCCCCTCCCCCTCAACTCATCTGGGAGAGAGTGATATCCACCATTTCTGTTCTGCCGAACAGTTGAGACGCGGGAGGCGCATGGTACGCAGGCGCGGCCGTCGCAGTTTGAAGCAGGGCGCGGGGGGGTAACGATGACGCATGGTGGCTCTTTTCCCTCTGGAACGTTCGCGGACCGTGTACTGCCGCTGCGCTACTGTGCTAGCTGTGGCCGGAGGTGGTCTATTGACCCAGCCACTGCTGCTATCGTGTCGCATATTTGCTACACGGAGGTATGGCTTGGTTTTGTGGTGGTGTGGTGGTGTTTTAACATAGTGTTTCTGTGGGTTTGGGTTGGGATTAGCGCTTAAGTGTGTTTCAGGCTACTGGTGGTGATGCCGAGGCGGGCCTGGCGCGGGCCAGGCCGGTAACGATGTTTGTTGATCGGCCGACAGGCTGCCGCTGTGTGCTTGTGGGTCATTGGCTGGATTGAGACCGCGGGAAGTTTGGGACGCGCGATTAGGATCAGGCAAAACGCTTGTGGCGTTTTAAGGCTTCACTACGAGGTATTGATTTTGAAAGTCTGTTGTCCTTACCGTGAAACAAAAAAGTTTCCAAGTGTATACCGGTGGAGAGGTTGCGTACGAACCAACGCATCTGTAAACGTTTTGTTTGTACGGTGGGTGGGAAGGCGTGTGGGTGGGTGTGTGAGTGGTTGACTGGGTGCGTGTGTGGGTCGTAACCTATATTGCTGGGCGAGTTTCTTTGTGCTTGCTGTGGGACGTGGTTGAGCACGAACCAACGCATCTGCTTGCTGCTGTACGTAGAATGACATCAGATATGCCGTTAGTTTCGTCGTTGCCCAATGGTAAAAGCCGTCAGCTCGTTACCCTCACGCTCAAAGGAAATCGGAAGTATCAGTTTATGGCAATGTAACTGTTGTGGTGGCCATGCTGGTAGCATCATGTATCGTGCGCGGTTAAGTCTATGATGTTGCTGTTCTAAGCCTGTGGCTGTTAGTGCTTGGGTGAGTGTATTTGTGCTTGCTGTGGGAAGTGGCCCTGTATTTATTTTGGTACATGTACAAGGGCTCCGCATGGGTAGGGCAGGGGCGGAGTTGGAATTGTTCCACCCGACAAAATGATCGAAACACATAATTTGAAAGGAATGCCAAGAGTTTCATCCGAAATTCAAACTTTTTACGTATGATAGTAAGAAGGTAAAGGTTCACGCCAAAAAAAGCAAGTATAGTTGCAACACATGTAACTGCGTCGTCATTAATAGAAAGTTCAGCGCACGAAAATAACAAAAAAACGTACAGCAGCAGCAGTGTAAAACACATGATGAACCTGCTCTGTTTCGACGCGAAACGAAAGAGGAATTGGAGATATGATGGCCATTGAATACAACGATTGTTTAATAATAAGTTTGCCATGTGTGCAGCTCGTATTTCAGCAGAGTACACGAGTAAACCTTCCCCGCACGGCCTGCGTTTCGTAGCTTCCTCACGCCCTGCCGCTCTCGTCCCAGCATATGAAATTACACAGGAAGAAAACATACCCGTGAAACACGCTGCAGCAACAAGAGACTGCTGTGCAAGCTGTATGTACGTACTCGTATTTTTTATCGGTGGTACCGTGGTACCTGGTGCCGGTACACGATCCCGATAGAAGAGCAGACAGCAAATACGCGGCTTCAACCACACGTCACTACGATGAGCAGAGAGAGGCAGAGGCAGGATATATGCGCCAGACAGGAGAAAGACGGACCCGTCTCTGATATTCAGAAGAACTGTACCCGGCGCCCACAGCTAGCTGTGTCTATGTGTTGCATGTCTTGTCGGAGCGGGCCGAGGTCGCCAGTTGCTGGCAGCCACTTTTTTTGTGCATCACCCTTGCCTGTAAACACACCCAGCAAGAGCGGCGACTTTATTTTCCGACAGGAAAAAGCTAGCATATTCGTCTACTACTTGCTACTCCTGTATGTTCAACCCCAAAAATTGAGGGCTCGCCTCTTCCCGCTTCTTTTATATGAATGTATGAGTGTCAGAGCACAACATCTATTTGCGGGATAATGGCCGGTTTTCTACATACTTCGTATGGGTTTCAGAGGGGGAAATGCATCTTCACTGCTGATGACTGGTGTGATCCTGCTATTCTCTTGGGTCAAATCAGTTATTAAAAGTCAATACATTTTAGGCTGTACCTTGCATCCAACAATGAAATGCGGGTGAACGGCCACCTTTACCCTTCATCCATGTGGCTTTCAGAGTAGTACATCATGTATTTTTACTACTGTGATGATGCCGCTGTGCCGCGTTTTGTATTTGGAATCCAATATGCAAAATGTGTTTTATTTCACCGATTGCGGCAGTCTATACTCGTAGTGTACAGCAGTAGCAGTGCTTCTGAAGGGCACCACTCCGCACACTATACGGCGTATCTGTGCCAAAAGCGATGTTGCGGGCACTATAGAGCGAGCCCTTGGCACTCTCGGCGCTATGTAGCACCACTCTACAACGCTACGACTTACTTGTTTCGTAAACGCGTGTCCCGGTATGATTTACCGCATATTAGCTCTTTGAAACTATTTGTTTTTTATTAATATTAATAGTTCGTATGCATTTCTACTTGTCAAACGGCACAACAATAACACGCTTTACTTACAAAGCATTTAGAGTGTACAACTGGTGAACCCATCCATTTGCTTCAAACTATTACCTTTCCATGATCATAAAACAAAAGGAAGAACGACATGAAGGAAGACATTGCCATCTGACGTTGTCCCAAAGACTCGGGTCCTATATGAGAAAACGTAATGCGCATAGATAACTACACCCAGTTACAGTCGTAGCATCACGACGAGAATGCGCTCAAAACAAAATGTTTTCCTGGGATGAGTTGTTCCATTTTGTTTTGCAGCAACCTGTCTGTGCTTTTGAGAGTGGCAACTTGAAGGACTTGACATCCCGCTCGGCTCACGGGGAGGCATTCAACGCAGAGTACGAAAGGTTTGAAGTCCACCCTCTCGCCACGGCAACACCGTGAAATGTAGAGTGCACCTACACCGTAAACATTCACTCGAGGATATGGCCTGCGAAGCAACATGTACCTCGACTATTCGAAGCATACGATGCAAAGAGCTGACAAAATGTGACTCCTATATGATACTACTGCACTGATTTTAAAAAGTCACCCCTTTGTGTTTGCGCACCTTACCACCCCCCCCCTGTCAAGATTCAACGAAATGCTCGAGATGCCTCCCAAAATCCAAGATCGTGCCTACTTCTCGCTTGTCTGTCTCTGCTCCCGCACGCGTTTACGGCGAGGTAAACGGGGGGGATGAAGGGCGAGGGGCGTCGAAGCCGATCCTCGAACAGAGCGCTCGAAGAAAAAAACAAACCCTCGAGATATTGAAGTGCTGAGATTCAGATACTGAGGCCGGCCCGGAACAAACTTGATTTTCCCTGCATGCTTTAGGGTGGACTTAACAATATTTTATATATATATTGATTTTGTTCTTCTCCGCTGTTTGCTTATTTTACGTATACCGGCGGAGAGGTTGAGTACGAACCAACGCATCTGTTTGCTGCTGTACGGAGAATTATAAAAGAGTGGGAATCCCAGCACGAGCACACAGCGAACGAAACGCATCTCTGTTGGCTGCCGCACGTGCTACTGCTGTACGTATACGGGTGGAGAGGTTGCGTACGAACTAACGCATCTTCTGTTGTTTTCTTCTTGGTACAGCAATTTTTTTTCTTCTCGGGTACGTATACCGGCGGAGAGGTTGAGTACGAACCAACGCATCTCTTTGCTGCTGTATCGTGCGCGTTAAAGTCTATCTATGATGCTGCTATACTACTGTAAGCCTATGGCTGTTAGTGCCTGTGCTGCATCGTTTGCGTTGCCCGTCTCCAGGCGCCATGTGTTGTCTTGAGTCCACCTTTAGGGGATGAGAAAGTCTCCTAAGTCTTCGGCGGCCTCGCTTTACTGTCAGGCAGGGTGAAGCTTGAGCTAGGAGCGCCAGGGTGAGAGGGGGCAACGGCGAGCAACGGGACAGACCTCAGGTATGAGTTGATGGTATTGATGCAGACTGCTTCCTGCTGGGGTGGAAAAGTCTCCGAGGAAAACTCTCCGACCATCGACCTGGCGAATACACACACACTCCTCGCTGTGCGTCTTCTGTATGTTGTTTGTGATAGCTCCACCGCAAGAGGTTCATGCCGCATGGAATTTGGGGGTTAAGCACTTGAGGCTGGTATTGATGCAGACTGCCCTCTGCTGCTGTGTGATATTAGACGGGAACAGTGTCTGAGCGGGGAACGCTACTCTAACTCCCATATAATAGCCTTTGAGATCCTATGCTCCCGTTCTATACCTTCCCTTCGAAGCTCAGCATACATACTGTAGTGTAGTTAAGCTATGATTCGGTGGTATTGATGCAGACTGCTGCCTGCTGTGGTGGAAACGTTTCCGACCATCGGCATAGCGATTACATACACACTCTCCTCGCTGTGCATCTGCTGTACGTTGTCTGTGATAGCTCCGCCGCAAGAGATGCATGCAGCATGGAATCTGGGGGTTAAGCACTTGAGGCGTGTATTGATGCAGACTGCTGTCTGCTGCTGTCTGAAGATAGGCGGGAAATATGTCTGCATGCTCAGATGCATGCAACATGGAATCTTTACTGAGTTGGTGGTATTGGCACTGCCTGTCGTTGCCTCTGCCTGCTGGGGGCTAAGCGTTTGTACTCAGCGGGAAACGCTACTCTAAATAGTATACAATAGACTTTTAAGAGCCTATGCTCCCGTTCTATACCCTAACTTCGAAGCTCAGCATACATTCAGTCTAAATCTTCGGCGACCTCGCTTTGCTGCTGCTACTACTTGTGGCACATCAGCGTTTTAATATAGGTAGATAGAGCAGTGATAGGTGCCAGATAGATGTCGCGCTCAAGTCCGTAGAAACGTGTAGAGTACGAGACATTTAATAACTCCACTGAAGGCCGACGAGAGCAAACACCCCCGACAGTTGAGGTGAACAGTAAACGTGATAACTGCAGCAACAAATACTAGCGCTGATCTTGCCACGACATCGCTGACTACCTAGGTTGGACCATACCACACTTGATACATCGGGCATCGCAAGCAACCGCCTCGGACGACGTGTTCTACGACACGATTATCACTTTGATTATCTCAGGCTTCTCCTTGCCGTGCCAGCTATATACACCCAAAACACTGACGGAGATAAAACGTATACCTGGTATTCTAAGCCGGATGCACACAATACTATGGAGTGGATACCAAACGGACAATACTATGCGGTAAAATGCGCGTAGGGGCCGAACAGTTTGGGTAGCTCCTCCGTAGAGAAACTCAACCAGCTTGAACAATCTTTGGGCTTAAGAGTGTAACCGCTACAGGGAGCCGAGCTACGATACGGCAAGAACCTCCACGTTTTCACTCCCTGCTTTAGGCCACCCACACCTCGAGCAGCCCTCCCTGTACCTGACCCGAAACCGTACTCTGACATGTTTTGTTGCCACAGCGTAACAACACACCATTTCCAGCGGTGCATCCTACATCGTCTTCCCCTTTGGCGTGCATATTTAATCCGCACTACGTAGCCAAAGTCATTACTAAGTTTGTATTAATCCACTCCGACTCGGCACTCTACTAAACTTTCCCTCAACCTTGAGGCTTGGAAACAAATATAGTTAATGCCTCACGCGTACCCTCCCTGTCTCTAGTCTAGTAGCCCACGAAGCGCGTGGCTCAAACCGTCAGCTCCCGTAGCGTGGACTGCGGCGTTTCGCGATGGATAGGTATTTCCATACACCCAACCGTCAGCTGCTGAAGCGAAGACGGCCACGTGGCGCGGTGAATCGACTGACTGAACATACGACCGAACGTCACCTGCCGTAGAGATGGCGGCCATACAACCTGATCGATCGATTGGTTGAACCGAAAGCCGAAGTCTAACCCCTGTAGCGAGGCCGGCCACGAAACGTGATTGATGGCTTTGTCGAAACGGTACCCGAGCGTCAACCATTCGAGCGATGGCGGCCACGCGACCCTTTCGATGGGTTGGTTGAACCGATGTCCGAACGTCAAGCGCTGGAGGGAGACGGGCCAGACCACCCCATCGATCGGGCGATTGAAGCGAACCGCGAACTCTAGTCGTTGTAGAGAACATGGCCAGGCGACCTCACGGATCGGTTGGTTGAAGTGAAATCCGAACGACAAGTGCGTCAGCAACGAGGGCCACACCACCCCCTCGATCGGCTGGTTAAAGTGGTATCCGAACGTCAACCATTTCACCGACCCTGGAAGGTTAACGCCTTGGATGGGCTGGTCGAAGTCGGCCCCGAAGGTTAACCGCTGCAGCGACACCGGCCACGCGACCCCGTCTACTGGCCGATTGAAGCTAGCCCCAAAGACGATTTGCCGAAGATTAGCCGGCCAAATAAACCTTCTGATAGGCTCGTTGAAGGACGTGGAAAACGTCAAACTGTTCGGCGACGGTCGCCATGCATCCCGTGGGATTGGCTGGCTGAGGGAAGATACAGAGGTTAGCCGCTGCCGCCGCCGCGATATCGTCCGCTCCGCCACCACCACCTCCCGCGCGATGTGTCGACGTTTACCCCCAACGTTTAACCATCTCAGCGAAGACGGCCATGCGACTTGGTGGATAGGATGGGTGAAGCGATCCCCAAGCCTGACACTCGTCAGGGACTCCGGCCAGAGGACCCTGTCGATCGGCTGGTTGAAGCATTTCCCGAACGCTAGAATCTTCAGCAAAGCCGGCCACATGACGTCATCTATTGGGTGGTTGAAGTTCGCCCCAAATATCAGGCGCTTGAGGGGCACGGGCCATTCGACCCGTTCGATGGGCCGGTCGAAGCCGAGACCGAACTCTAAGCTCTGCAGGAAGGCTGGCCATGTAACCCGGTCGATAGGCTGGTTAAAGCTTGCTCCGAACGTTAAACGTTTCAGAGAGGCAGGCCACCCCACGCCGTCGATGGGCTGGTCGAAGTCAGCTCCGAGCCAGATCATGCGTAGAGTGTCCGGCCATGTCACCCGGTCGAGACGCCGATTGAACGTCCGCCCAAACGTCAAATACGTCAGCGACATGGGCCATACCACTCCTTCAATAGGCCGCCCCAGCCCAAGGCAGAAGGCCAAATGCTGCAATGAGTCCGGGCGCACAGACGCTTGGATCAACTGGTTGAAGGCAGGCCCAAAGGTGGACTCCTGCGACGAATTGTACAACACAACTCCGTGTACGGGTCGGTTTGAGCCAGCGCCGAATTCCAGCCGATGCAGCGATGCAGGCCACACAACTCTGTAAATGGGGTGATTTGAGGTAGATCCGAACGATAGACTCTGCAGCGAAGCCGGCCACGCTGTCCCTTCGATGGGTTGAGTCATGCTAGACCCGAACGTCAAGCGCAGCAACGAAGAGGGCCAGGTGGCGCCTCGAATCGGCTTGTCGAAGCCATTCCCAAACGTCAAATCTTTCAGCGAAGCCGGCCACCGAACCCGTTCGATCGGTGCATTAAAGCTGTCCCCGAACTCCAAGCACTCCAGAGACGCCGGCCACTTGGTGCCGTCGATCGCATGGTTGAAGCCATTCCCGATAGTTACGTGCTTCAGCACGGCCGGCCACCCGGCTTTATCGATCGGGTGGTTGAAGTGATCACCGAACCGTAAGCGTTGAAGCGTCGTGGGCCACACCACGCTCTCAACAGGTAGATTAAAGCGCAGGCCCAAGTCCAAGCGCGTCAGCGAATCCGGCCACAGGACGATCCCTTCAAGTGTTTGGTTAAACTCATCCCCGAACGTCACATGCTCAAGCGAGGGAGGCCATCGCACTCCCCGGATCGGTTGGTCAAAGTCTCGACCGAATTCCAGCCGCTCGAGGGACGCCGGCCAGACGATGCTACAGACGGGATCGTTGAACGATGACCCAAACGTCATGTTCCGCAGAGTTTCTGGCCACCAGGTTTTACCCACCTGCTTACCGCCAATCCGCGAACGTAGTACGAGTAGCCGCCTCAAACCCGAAGCCTGAAAACCGCTTCGATCGCGGATGGATTGGCTTTCGTCTGCCGAAATAATCGCCGTGGGTAATTCCCAGAGCATGGAACGTGCTTTTAATGCCGGAATGCGCGAGGTGTGACGTGCGCTCCTCCGGAACGACGTCCTCCCGCGGCGGAGCCATAAATAGCGTGGTGTGTCATGCTTGACCACGACGCAGGATATGGCGAGGTCCCGGCAGGCCACGCACAGGTCGAGGCACGCCTCTTGCAGGTTTCTCGCTGACACGTACCATCGAACGCCATTGTATCCGTGGCTGAGGGCTATGGCCAGGGCATCCAAGGCCAGGTCGTCCTGATGATCTGCTCGATGCGGGCGACAGCACAGCGATGCACGCACGGGGGTGACGAAAACGACACGATGCACCACGGAACGGGGGGGGTACGGAAGACGATCCAATATTTTGGACGATGAATTGCGTGAGCTCACATTATATATCATCCCTTTAACCCTGTGTTACTACCGTGACTAACAGCTACATTTCCACTACCGCGGATATTCGTGTATACCGATCCGCTCGGGCGAGTGGTGCCGACCTCACTCAAACTTGGACTCGAAACTATTGTTTTTGGCGCAGCGCAACGATCAATCCCATAGCGGTTCACATTACCATATCTATATAGTTGCAGTCTCAAGCTTCGGGCCTATTTTGTTTTGGCTCGAGTGGGTTTGACCGGCTGAGAAGATACATCGATCTGATGGTGCCCCCCGTGCCCGTAGCACCAGCTCGAAAACAAGGGTTTCACCTAAATCCCGATGATTTGCATAGTTGAAGTTGTTCGCGCAGCTCAAAAGGGGTATTATGGCGCTTGCTACGATACAGGTGCCAATTGTTTTGGCTGGAAAGTTTTCTGGATGACCTATTAAGGGCTCCTTAACCCAAATTCGTCGGACTTCCATTCTTGTGTGGCATACTTAGGCCATTATGTTGTTCGTCGGGTACGTACGAGCCCTTAATTTCCCTCCGAAAAGCCCGTTTTCGGCGACTTAGTATTATTATAGAGCTCTTCATGTGGGGAGTTCATAAACGAAATGATGCATTTCTTTCATAGCATGCGTCTCTCAACGTGTGGGCTCGGTGTTATTTCCGCCGCCCCGGCTAAATACACAGTGCCTGTTGTTTCGGTTGGGGGGGAATACATTGCTCGGGCGGGTGGCTCTATGCACCTATAACTCAACATTGGACACAGTCATATTTCGTTGCCGATGAATAGCAGACATTCACATGGCGGTGGATATCGCGAAAATAGAAAAACAAAACTCTACTTTTATCCAATCCACCTGAGGATACAACAAAAACAAGAATGAATGTGGTCGTGTCCTTCTCCTGTTCCGGATAGCGCAACGGTATGCTTTACCCCCTTTTTTGCCGGCTTCCTTTCGTGTGTCAAGTTCATGGGCAACGCCTCCCGTACTGTGGCCCCTTCACCGAAGGAATTATCCAATATCGTCGAATCATCATTCTGATGTTATAACAGTGTGTTTCAGACGGTATTCGCTTCATATACCTAGGCGCCATCGAACGTAAACGCGAACGAGCAGTCCCACGGCCTGAAATAAGACGACTGGTATCGTGCTTAAACACAAGACCCATCCCACGGTAGGTAGGTAGGTATAGGGGTTTTGCGGTTAGGGTTTGCCTTCTGAGGCATGTTTTCTGACTGTGTATTAGTGCACTCCTCAAGTGAGCATATACTACCGGTTAGTATTATATTTGCACCGAAACACTTGTTTCGGAGTACTAGCGCATACAGCGCAGGCACAAAGGGGGTGAGCGAACAAAACTTATTTCGAAGGCATGTTTCGGGCTGCGATCATGCGAGGAGCTCGAGATAATAAGGCACCACCCCTACAAGGGCATATTGTTTCGGTAGCTCCACGGTTGAAGATACCCGATACCGTTTTCAGAGTACTAGCGCATACAGCGCATGCACAAAGGGGGTGAGCGAACAAAACGTGTTTCGAAGGCATGTTTCGGGCTGCGATCATTTGAGCCCCTCATGCGAGGAGCCCAAAACAATAAGGCACCGCCCCTACAAGGGCATATTGCCCAGGTAGCCTCCACGGTTGAAGAGACCTGATACGTTCGTATATCATACGAGTCAGATTTGGTTTGCCGAAATTATGTGCTACCCTTTTCGTATCGTTGTTAAGGTACGCAATTGTTTTCTTCGATTTTTCTTACATGGACGTTTCCCATTCGAAGAGCTCGCCATCACCGGGCAAATAACCTCGCGTGAAGATTGGTCTCGGTTGCAACGGCCCCTTCCCACGTTCGCGTCGCCCCCCAGGTCTTCTCTGCGCAAGGGGTTTGTTGGTCGATTCCCGCCACGAGGAAAAGCGGTTTTACGACTATCCCCGCGTTGTACAGAAGAAGGTTCATCGCGATTGCCACGGCAAGAAAAAGCGCCGCCCTTCGGCATATCGATGAAGTCACGGTCGGTTTGTTTTATGCGCTTCTCTCTCGACGCTCCTACTCCCCGCCAGAATTTGGCTCGGCCGCCTGGTCGGTCGTTTAGCGCGGGGCATGGTTTTCCAGGGCGGCGGCGGCGGGGGGGGGAAGGTCGGAGAGGCACAACTCGTCTCGTAACGATACCTAGGGGGCGATACATTCTTGTACCAAGTGAGCAACATATATTCCTCCCCAAGAAGCGTCCTACGTTAGAGGTCGCTTTTGGCTTTTCTGAGGCTATATGCTCGACGAACTCCACACCCGATACATTAGCCGACTCGAAGCGAAAACAAAAACTTGTAAGCTAAGCCCGATACACAATCCCCAAATGGGGCAGATTCGCAAGAATAATGCCCTCAAGTGACCACCCTCAGAAATGTCCTTTATGCAGGTGAACCTGCATGCAGGCTGCCGTGGCATGCGTCACAAACAAAATGAGCTCTGTGTGCACAAAACCTGCGGCTTCTTTCTGTACCCACACTTCCGGCTTGAGCTTTTTTGTCCATGCTCCATTTATTTATTTATTGTTGTCCTCACTTCTTCCTTCTCATCACTGCTGTGCTGTCCTACGATTTTCACTCTCGCCGGCAAACAAAACGAATTACACCTCTAAAGTTCCTCTCCTATCCCAAAAACGGGTTAGACTTTCGGCGCGAGCGGTTCAATGTTTGTGGCAACAGACTTGTGTGCCAGAGTATATAAAGTACAGCAGTAAAAACCAAAAAACAAATAACGCAAAATGGAGATGACGAATGTGTGCCGAGACGGAAAACCATTTAGTTTTGATCCGCAGAAAATGAAAACAAAAAAAAAAAATCGGGACGAAGAATCACGACGAACCGGATGGACCCGTCTCCCTTTTGTGAAGTGCAAGGCGATAGTCACGGTTTAAGATCAATCAGCCTGAGAGGGGTGCTGAGAATTAGCCTATGGAAAGGCTTGGCACGGGCAGGCTAAAAGCTACCAGATAAAAGCTGCCATTTTGAAGTGGGTGCATTGTATTCGAGATAATGAAAGCCAAAACCAGCCTCGAAACGACCCTGTATTGAACCGTGAACCCCACTGCGTACACTTTGGGTCCGTCAACACGCAGCGCCTACTTCGAGGCATCCTTAGAAGTTTATCGTGAAAACTTCCTTGAATAAAGTTGAGACTAGACGCTCGTATGCAGCGTTTAGTGCGCAGCGCACGCTGCTGAGCACGATTTAGTATTACTCTGTACGAAGTATACGTTTACTTGTACGTGTCCAACGCAATTCGATGCGAGTCGACGGAGGAAGAAAGGGGCTGAAGTCTTCTCGCGATAAAATTGCATGGCATGCACCGTAGTGGGGAGGGGGGAGAAGAGCCTATTTAGTGACCCCGGATCTGAGTTACGACTGAAGAGGGAGACAGAAAAGAAGGGCGAAGATAATAAATGGGATGGACAAAAATTAGTACTGGTAGAAAGGAGAGATAAAAGAAGGGAGAAGACAATGAGTGGGACGAAGAAAAAAAACGAAACCAAACGCCACCGTTTTCGGCGTATGTAATTTTTCAGGGTTCTTTACGGTTAACCGTCCGTGCACGGTGCGGTTTTTTTTTTCGAAAATCCTACGGTCCGGTTCGATGCGGTTTCCAGAAAGCGGAAATCTTACGGTGCGGTTCGGTGCGGTTATCCGATATTGTAAATCCTACGGTGCGGTTCGGTTTTTTCGTGCATCCTACTGTGCGGTTCGGTGCGGTTGTCAGAAATCAGGAATCCTACGGTGCGGTTCGGTGCGGTTTTCAGAAATCGTAAATGCAACGGTGCGGATCGGTTTGTTCATGCATCCTACGTTGCGGTTCGGTGCGGTTTTCTAAAATCAGGAATCCTACGGTGCGGTTCGGTGCGGTTTTCCGAAATCGTAAATGCAACGGTGCGGTTCGTTTTTTTCATGCATCCTACGGTGCGGTTCGGTGCGGTTTTCAAAAATAAGAAATCCTACGGTGCGGTTCGGTGCGGTTTTTTAGATTTAGTAAATCCAACGGTGCGGTTCGGTGCTGTGATACATCCTACGGTGCGGTTCGGTGCGGTTCCCCGTTGAACGGGTTTTGCTACGGTGCGGTTCCAATCCCCGTAGGGAAAACCGTTCATAACCGCTGTTTCTCCACGGTGCACCGTATGAATAAACCGTACAAAACCGCGGTTTCGTACGGTTTTTGCCCCTTTTCTCGGGGCACTACTGCACTAACGAAACCGCTACAGGCATCGTATGACAAAAACGCAAAACCCGCGGGTTCGTACGGTTTTCGTGCAAGGTACGTACATATTTATTTTATATATTGTTTACTTTCCACGCAAAGTGAAGAGAGCAACAACTATCACACGGGGGAGACCTTGCCCCAGGCTTCCTCCGCAACGTCGACTATTTCACGACGAACTGTGCCGACTAATAGCGCCGTCGCGGCCGGAGGAGGGCAGGTCGCGGCGGCTTCCGATAGTGCAGGCCCCAGCATAGAACCGACGGCAGGGTGGGGGGCCAAAGCTGCACAGGCGGCCGACTGCTGACCAGCTGCGGACTGCGCAACACTAACTGACTGCGGGCTCCGGGGCACCGGCTGCGGGCTGCGGACCGGATGTGCTTGTAGCTTGCACCTCTTCGGCTGGGGAAGGCTGCGCATCCGCAAGTTCCGTACCGGTAGTAGCTTTTCACGCCCCGGTGTGGTGGTGTCGGCGGTGGGGTGCGGCGATGTGTGGCAAAGCAGCTTTGCTGGCGTGCACGCTTTGGCACGCATTTCTGGGTTCCCTGTGTTCTTGCGTATTTGTGTATTTGTGTAATTGTATATTTGTGCATTTTCTATTTTTTCGTACTTTTGTATTGCTCAGTTTTTACATATATCCAATTTCAATATTTGTTCGGATAATTTATAAATAATAAACATATAGATTAGCTGATAAAAAAAAAATATTAAGAATAAATTAATACGTATCTGGTATGAAATATGAAATACGTACATATATACTCCGAATATATAAGTATACCACGTATATAATTCAACTTTTTTTGCATTTTAACGTCAAAAAAAAAAGTAATAATCAAAATATGAAATACCATAAGATCAACCAAGCTAGCGGGAGCACTTTTGACACGAAACCGAGCAGAAATCATCATAAACCGTGCGAAACCGTGACCCTATAGCACCGTTCCGCGGTCGATGGAACCGCGGTTTGTATACGGTTTCAAGCTAACCGCACCGTTAAATAACCGATCTAACGGGTTTTGGCACCGTATCTTGATGCACACGGTGCGGTGCGGTTTCTATGACATTCCTACGGTGCGGTTCGGTGCGGTTTTCAGAAATCGTAAATGCTACGGTGCGGTTCGGTGCGGTTTTCAGATGTCGTGAACCCTACGGTGCGGTTCGGTGCGGTTTTCCGATATCGCAAAACCTACGGTGCGGTTCGGTGCGGTTTTCAGATGGCGTGAACCCTACGGTGCGGTTCGGTTATATTTTGTTTCCTACGGTGCGGTTCGGTGCGGTTTTCCGATATCGCAAAACCTACGGTGCGGTGCGGTGCGGTTTTCAAGAGAGCAAACATCCTACGGTGCGGTTCGTTGCGGTTAACCGCACCGAACCGCACCGAACCGATCGGAAAAACCGCACCGTAAAGAACCCTGTAATTTTTGTGCCCCGCTTGGTTTGGAGAATATCGTTTTTCAAGTTCGCCCCAGGGGTGTGTGTTGTTTTTTTTTATGATAGCATACTATGTTGTAATCTTGATTACAGTGTACTGTCCTATAATATGGATGACAGCAAGGTGCTCGGTATGTCTACACACCTCTTCATAACCGCATCCACTTCGTACTGGAACAAACTACTTACAGACTTAACAGCCGATTTTCCTAATTATATAATTGAGAATTGCCTTCCCGATGAGAATGAAAATCGAAAATATTGGGTTTCGAATTGTAAGAGATGTGCTTCCCCCGCAATCAAAATTTACACTTGTGTAAACCATTGTCAGTTGTGACAGCCGTCGATGAAAACAAAATCGAAATCGGCATCGGCAGTCTCAAGATGTACCAGTCGAAGATGCAAGAAATATCGGGATTTATCGAGGTAACTCGCCCATAAATGCCAACCCCCTTATATCCTCTGTTTTACGAGCCTGTCAAGGTTGGTTTCATTTGTTTTTGGTGGATCAATACCTACCATCGAGTAATATATATTCCAGGTTCACTTTTGATTGTGAGCGAAATACAACTCGTAAAAAGCAACACAAGCAGTAAAATCGATTTTCATTCTCATCGGGAAGGCAATTCTCAAGTAGGAAAAAAATCGCCTGACACTTGGTGTGTACTGCTCTTGTTTAGCACGGGTTAAGCCACATTTCCAAGCAGAATTTGGAGTTGTGTTGCAAACTTCAACCGAGATCACAACAGATCACAAGCAACGAGCGAGCGACGGTCTCATCGTTGCAGATGCGAAGCACGTACGACAGAGGACCACATACATAGTGAACAGGACCAAATATTGCTCGAATAAATAGTTTAATATGCAGCCAGTTTTTTTTGTGTGTACCAGGAGTAGGTCTTAGTCCGTTGGGCTACTGGTAAAAGCTTAACCAATCGCCTACCCGAACTAAGCCTTATAACACTCTCCCCCCCTGGACCGGCGGGATATTCAGGACAGACCGGATATACGGGTCGTCGTGTCAAAGCCAATTGGCCCCGCGGTTCCAATGTTATGGGGACCCAGAGAGAGTATTTTTCAGGTTCTGACATGAGGAAATTCACTTATCTTTAAAAAGTGCTTTCATGGTGGAGGTGAGATTCGAACTCACGGCCAGCAACTCATGTCCTGCCGACGACGCCATTTGTTAAGGTCTCAGTCCGTTGGGCTACTGGTAAAAGGTTAACCAATCGCCTACCCGAACTAAACCTTATAACACTAGCCCGTAACAGTCAGTATTTTTGGTACTGTAAGTCCGGCCGTTTGAGTGGTTGGCAGCTTGTTTCGCCAGCTGAGCACGGCACGGGTCAGCCACGCGTGTCCTATACTCCACGCGAGTGAAAAACTTGTTGTCCCACTGCCACGAGAAACACGTAACACTATATAGAGATGTACTAAACTCTACTGCTTGTTTTCATTATTATACTACGTGTAACCAACCAGGGGTCGCCGCAACAACTTTATTTCCTGTGTTTAGGTTTCTCTCCGAGCCCCTAACTATACAGTGTAGAAAAACCACTTTACACGATAGCTGGTAACTACAGTCAGTCGTAACCATCAACAGCAGTGTGGTATAGCATGGCGAGTATACAAGATATTGTATTATTATTTCGAGTGTTGAAGACGCCAAACGGTAGGGCTGTGAGTTGGCTGGAGTTCCCGCCTAGTTATTAGTTGGCCGCCGGAGGCAAAAAATACGCAATTTGGCTTCATTTTACACCCAAAAAACATATGATAAATGGGCCAAGTTTATCTCTGGTTTTGATCACGCAACAGGTATATTTCTACAAACTTCGTCTCAGTTTGTCGCATATTAAAGAGATGCACCAAAAATATATGGTACGTTCTCGTACCCGGTACGTTAAGCATCTCACTTGCTTTACCCATTAATTTGCGTTTATTTTGTTTTGGTTTTTCTCTGCTTCACAGTCTGTGACCACATAATTTGTACGATTTCTCTAGGATTGGGAATCAGGACTGGCACTGGGTGTACTGATGTGGTTGAGTAGAAAGAACGGGTGTAATGTGAAGACAACACACAAATACTCGTGCGGCAGGCAGTAGCACATCACCAGTACAAACTAAAAATAGGACACAAAATAGACTGGGATCGGCCAAACTAGACGGGGATCGACCAAAATAGACTGGGATCGACCAAATTAGACTGAGATCGACACACAGCTCAGGACGAGCATCGCTCGAACACCCGAGCCAGAGGTGCTCATCATCCAGTTGACACACTCATGAGAGAGACATACTTGTATTATTACAGTAATAAATAGCACGTTGGGACAAAGTCCCGCCATCACAATTGACCGCATTAACCATAAGACCAGAGTTCTACCTTTTACTGTATACTCGTATGATCCGTCCGGCACAATATATTTCCAATGACGTTTACGAAGTAGTCATAACTCATGAAAAAATACTTTGAATGAGACAACCGAATATTCGTGACCGCAAAGACAAGAGGAATCGATGCTGGGAACGAGAAAGGAAAATAATTTTCCACACTAAATTCAAGTAGTTACGAAACAACGCATCAAAAAATATTTCTTCAAGACTGGCCAAAATCGATCAAAATCAGTCATTTTGGGCAAAATTATGAATATCTCACGCAATTTGTTATTGCTGCAAACGAAAAAAAAACGGCCTGGGGGCGTGGACGAGAGCAAACGTTTGCCGTATTCTATTAGTATATCGCACGATTTGTCAAACAGTAGTGACCAGGGGAAAATAACCTTCGGTATACATTGTTTCCCTCATATCTCTCCCTCTAAAGCTGTTTTTTTAATATGAAGAAAATGGCCGGCGGCCTATGGTCATAGCTCCCCAAACAGCGCTCAGAATTTGGGTTTGAAAAGTATTACACCCAGGGAAACAAGGGGCTTGCTTTTACGTTTTTGGCATAAACGAGGCGAACTAATTTAATAATAAAACAAAATCGTGAGAAGCTGCGCGCAGTGTTGAGCTTTCTGACGGTGCCTCCAGATTTCCGAACAGCTCAACACATCCTGAGAAATGTACCTTGGTGCGGGGAATGTATTGGAAATATTGAAATATTGTCCCAGATGGACTACAAAGATGCAGAACCCCGCAAATAATCTCGCATCAAAAGCATGAATCCCTGTCCCCATTTGGGGCGCTTGGAAAACCGGCGCTCTTTCTGTACGCGGTAGCGAACCGCTACCTTGTCGCGAGTACTCGCTTTTGGAGGAGCGCTCGGTACAGTCACTTCTTCGTCGGACGCTCCATCACCGCCATGGTCCGTCGACAGGCCAGGCTCAGCGGTGCCGGCACCCTCGGCCCTGCCATCGGCACCGGCAACGGCACTGTCGATGGCGATGGGTTGATGCGCCATGAGTTGTGGAAGACCTCTCTCTGTGCGTGGTGGTACTGCTTGGGGACGCCGAGAAATACGCACCCCGTACCAAACAAGCCTTCCTACAAGCAAGGAAACCCAAAAAACAAAAATAGTTGGATAGTTGGCACCGCCGCAACTAACTTAAAAAACTAGCCAGCTAATAACTAGCTGGCAACTATTAGTCAGCCAACTCACAGCCCTACCAAACGGAGTTCTGGCCTAGATCGGGGGGATACATCCATTTCATCCCCGGGGGGATAATGATCAAATTCCCCTGATAGCTGACCTAATTACGTGCAAGTTTTACAACAAAAAAACTGCTTTACCGTAACTACGCGTAGTATGTTGGACTATTGTGCATTAGTTACTACAAAGCTAGTGGCTGTATACGTAGTACGTGCAGGTAGGTGCAAGCTTGACTGTGAGTATAGCTCGTCGGTAGGCTGTCAGGCTGTCATCCTTATCCCTTTTCTGGTGGTTGTGCTGGCACTCGAATTTCGGCCGGTGTATACAAGGTACATGTACTTCGTATATCATATATATACATACATATATACTTCGAAGGCTATATGCCATATATACCTGAAATATACCAGTACTACAGACAATACTATTATATATAGTGTTGTATATCGTATCGAGCGTGTGCCGAACGTTCCGATAAGTTGTGTCGGAAGGTGTGTGTTTTGCCCTGCATGCCGTGTAGGCCCCTAGCCTTTAACCCCTTTACCCTTCTACTTGTAGGACTGGAGTCTCGTTTCGGGGACAAATTACTTATAATTAGAGTGGTTTGTCCCCACAAAGGGACTGCAGTCCTACAAGGGTTAAGAATTGGTCCCACGAATTTGGGGACAAACTACTTAGAATTAGTGTAGGACCGTTTTTTTCAGTTCTGAATGGGTTAAGGCATGCCGGAAAACATGTGGCTGAACTACTACTACTGTTTCTGAAACAAGCGTGCCTGAACTACTGTTTGCGTGCCTACATCTTGCCTTTTTCTTTTGCCAGACACGCGTCAGGTACGCCTACAGGCATTTGAGGCATTAAAAAAATATCGCCGTTATTCTGGTACTCCCATAAGCAGGGGAAAGGGGAATTGTTTATTAAGTTTCAAGTCTTTTTGCCTGAAAAAATGCCTGATACGTGCCTGAAACCTTTTCGCCCCCCGAAGACAAATCCAACACTAATTTCAAGTAGAATGTTGTGAATAGGCAAAATGCCTGAAAACATGTGCCTGAAACTTTTTGTTCAGCGTCCTAACGCAAATCCTACACTACAATTTAAAGTGTTTTGGTTTCAAGTGGTAAAATGCCTTAAATAATGTACGCCAACGTAGCTTGCTATTATGTACCGGTATGAAACAAGCCGTAGTATATTCGTCACTGCACCTTTGCTCGTAGCTGACGTACAAATGTGCAACTCAGTGTTGGTAAGCAACAAAACAAACTTGCTTATTGCACGTTTTTTTGTACGAAGCATAATCGAATTTAAGCAACTAAAAAAGCATGTTTATTGCACGTTTTTTTGTACGAAGCATAATCGAAGCAACAAAGCCATGCTTACTTGCATATTTTAGCTGTATGGTCTTTAGCATCGTAAACTAAACACCATACAAATACTTTGCAAAGGTTTTAATGTGCATATTTAAAAATCTGTACAAAATAAGTGTATGTGGTCTACAGTAGTGTACAAGTGCATCGTATGGGTTTTAATATTTCGATACTTGGATGCTCATATGCATTTACATCAGGGTTTTAGTATGGTATATTATGTGCCATACAAACCAAATAAAAGCAAACAACTTGCAACAAAAAACACCCAAAAAGTAACAAGCAATGCAACCCCTTTTTGGGGTGGCTTATCAAGACTAGACTCAGCTGATGAAGGTGCTGCTGTAACGAACCGCGGCTTGTTTCATCAACGTTGTACGTTGTGCGTCGTCAGCTGGAGGTCCTGTAACGAACCACGCCTTGTTGCATGCTATGTACGAGTATACACTTGCATGCATTATTTCAGGCTGCTGGGCATTTTACCCGTTAAAACAAGTTTAGTTGAATTTAGTATAGGATTTTTCGTTGCGGCGCTCAACAGGTTTCAGGCATGTTTTCAGAGATTTTAACACTAGAAACCAAACTACTTGGCATTACGATTAGTGTAGGGTTTGCGTTGGGACGCTGAACAAGTGTCAGGCACGTTTTCAGGCATTTTGCCCATTCACGCAAAACTACTTGAAATTAGTGTAGGGTTAGTCTTTTGGGGCGCCGAGAAAGTTTCAGGCACGTCTCAGGCATTTTTTCAGGCAAGTAAATGCCTTAAATAGATCAATAGGCACGTTTAAGGCAAATTAAGGCACTTCAGGCACATGCCTATATGTTTTTGCCTACGATATCACAATTTTATTTAGCCTGCGGCGTGCCTATCTCCACGTGCAAGAAAGCGCCTGCGGCGTGCCTTAAAGGGCATAAATGTCGTGGCATCCACATGTATGTGTTTTAATTGAATGCAGAAACTGAACCCATGTATCCAAATAAATATTAATATTGTATCGAAGTCGCATGAATTGTTTGATTGTTTATCTCCTTGCCGTATATATATACGTACTCTCGTTCTTATCCCTGTGATGAGAAAGAAGTTCTACCTGGCTTGGCGGATGGCAAACTGGGTGTTTGTTTGTCTTTTTGTTTTTGTTTTCTTTCTTTCCTTGGGTATTTCTGGTGGTCTTTCTTTCACTTTGTTTGTTTGTTTGTTTTTATTTTCTTATTTCTTACCGGTATTTCTTATTTCTTACTTTTGCTTGTTGTATTGCCTGTTGTTGCTTCTCAAGGGGGGCACGACAGCGATGCTACAGCCCCTCGCATCATTTGCTTCATTTACTTTGTTTTACTTATTTTTGTTCGTGATGGTGATTATACCTCCATGCCATCATCGACAACACGAACGCCTCCGCTGCTGGAGCAGGGGTTGTGCCCATGGCACCACGGAAGGATGCAAGAGGTAGACACGGCAAGCGCGCAGCATACATACAATACACAGGACACCTATTAACACCAAGAAACAGGAAATCTCGTCAAGGCTGGATTTGTTATTTGGAAGAGGGTGCTCTTTACACTAATTTCAATATAACGACTCCCGAATTGTAATTTTCTTATAAATCTCAGCCTGGCTTTCTCCTATTAGCCTGGTTCTTATATTAGGTGTCCTGTACCTGGTACTACTGCTGTATTTGGTGATGGCATTTTGTTTTGTATTTTTTCTGCTCGACGCTCTTCGTGCTTGACCATGGCCAAGCGAGGGGTGTATCCGAAGTGGCAAAGGAAGGGTATAAATGATAGGTACGGTACCCGCGCAGCACCTGTGCGTGGGGATTATATTGTTGGACGTTGGGCGCGGTCCGTGCTTGGCTGTGTGGGTATACGCGGAAAGGAGGTCGCGTTTAGGTACACATTTTGAAGCGGCTCATGAAGAAGAAGAAGGAGCTTAACATTCTCGCTCGTGACAAAGGATGCCTTATAAGTACCTGCAGTTTTACGTTTGATACATTTTAGGTTTCTTCCGTGATGGTGTGGTGCGCCGCCACTGGCCGCCATGAAAATAATAATGTGTTAAGCGCTCGCCCAACAAAAACATGTTGTATATTGGTTGTTCTTCGGTGATGTGCACATAGTCACTCGCGCGAGTCACTCCTAATATTGGGAGTGAACGAGATAGCATGGTACCGCCCCCAACTCCATTGGTCTCGGTCCCTGGTAGACAGCTGATACGCGTACCGCAATGCTTGTCCCTTGGCAGGTCGCTGTATATACCTTGCGTGCCAAATGCGGTTCTAGTTGAAAAAAGAAACCCAGCTGTCGGAAAGGGCTATTCAACTTCGTGTATTGCTACACTCCGCGGCTTGTCGCTATACTTCAGAGACAGGTATTGGAAAGCGAGTGCACCCACCGCTTTTTTTCTCCCTCGCGTCGGCGAAACCGCGATGCTCCTTTAGTAAGTGCTGCTGAGATGGCTCTGTGCTGTCGCAACTGTTGTCGCCCACTCTGCCCCTAGTCGATAGGCTGAAATATTTTCCGCCAACGAGTTCCCCGACAGGTGGGTGGATTGATCCTACTACTGCTCTGTTTATGGCACCTCTGCTGTAGACTGCAGTAGTAAAGCTTTCCACTCATTCGATATATGGAATTGGTTGAGGTACACTACGTACGAGACAAAGGGGAATCACGTTATAATCAATGGTTCATACTTCGTTTTGATTGGCTCACGGTTCGGCTTAGGGTTCGGGGTATTTACATTCGTCCCCTTAACACACAGTAAACTTTAACCATTTTCTCGAGTAAGTTGGTAAACGGCCCGCCATCAGTAACATAGTTACGGGGTGTAATAAGGTGTAAGAAATAAAGCCAGCAAGGTCGTATTTGACGTGTTAGGTTAAAACGGATATTTCCTAGATTATTCCCGTATCCAGCGCGGTTTCGGCAAAATAAAATGATTAACCACAACAATAGGCCAGCGACCCAACTTGGCAACCTGCTTCCGCTCATACCGTATATATCCCACCCTGCAGGTGTGGCCCATGGTTTCCAATAAGCTGCTGACAAGCCCCGCCGTGCAGCCCCTCGTCCCACCGCCGGCCCCAACCGCTGTATACCCGCTGATATTAGGACTTCATTTCAAATCAAGCAGAGGTGTGGTTTATTAGACGAGGGCTGACGCATGCTATACGGTAGAGGTGACACCCCATCCATGTTTTATTTTTAGGATCCTCGCTTCAGGAGAGATGCATACTAATAGTAAGTCAAAAACTGATGTTGGGTTAAACAAAAGTGCCACGTACTACAGTAGTACAGTACCCGAAAAACAATATGAAGGAGGGAGCAAGGACAACAAAATAAACGGAGTATTGTGGATAAATATTGGCGGGAAGCAGACATAGAAGGATGTTAGACTGTACGCATAGGTTTCCTTGGTTCCGTGGTTTTCTGCTTTTGGGAATTTTATGAGTGGTCAACGCTGAAGATCATGCTGCACATTGTCGGATGGCAAATATAATAATAATAACATCATGAATATCATGGCGTAACGATCCAACGAAAAATATTGCATCACAAAACTTGAATTCCGACGGGTTTTGGGTTAATAAGGTGCCCCTTCATTCAGAAACAAGCGTTTTCAGACAAAAGTGTCACTGGGACCTCTATCGTATTACTGTAGGCGTCGGCTATCCGTGGCACAACAGAAGTTCAGCTATTATAGTAGCACGTCTCTCCCTTTGTTTGTTTGTTTGTTTGTTTGTTTGATTTTTTTTCTTATTTTTCTTTTCTTTTTTTCATTTTTCTTTTTTGCTTGTCGTATTGCCTGTTGTTGCTTCTCAAGGGGGGCACGACAGCGATGCTACAACCCCTCGCATCATTTGCTGCGTTTACTTTGTTTCACTTATTAATGTTACCGTGATCGCTTTTGCCTTTGTTTCTCCGCCTTCCGTATTTTGTCCTGGGACTTTCTTTGGTGCTTAGCTACGTACGTATTCATTTTGTTTTGTTATTTCCACCCCTTCTCTTTCCGGGACTCTCGTGTCTTACACGAGAACGAAACAGAACTGAGTATGGAAGTGCCACGTACCCGTTGTATGGGTGGCGCCCAAGGGGAAGGAGACGGAGGGTGGGGGGTGTCGTAGGGAAACCAGGCGGACGGAAGCAGGAAAGAGACGGCAAACAGAGTAGGTGCCAGACCGACTAGCTGGTAGAACCTGCCTGTACTACGGGCACAAACCTGCCTCGCTGGCGATGCTTGGTGTGCTCCGGCTGGCTGTCCTATCCTGTCGTTCTTAGTAGGTGTCCTGTACCTGGTACTACTGCTGTATTTGGTGATGGCATTTTGTTTTGTATTTTTTCTGCTCGACGCTCTTCGTGCTTGACCATGGCCAAGCGAGGGGTGTATCCGAAGTGGCAAAGGAAGGGTATAAATGATAGGTACGGTACCCGCGCAGCACCTGTGCGTGGGGATTATATTGTTGGACGTTGGGCGCGGTCCGTGCTTGGCTGTGTGGGTATACGCGGAAAGGAGGTCGCGTTTAGGTACATATTTTGAAGCGGCTCATGAAGAAGAAGAAGGAGCTTAACATTCTCGCTCGTGACAAAGGATGCCCTATAAGTACCTGCAGTTTTACGTTTGATACATTTTAGGTTTCTTCCGTGATCGTGTGGTGCGCCGCGACTGGCCGCCATGAAAATAATAATGTGTTAAGCGCTCGCCCAACAAAAACATGTTGTATATTGGTTGTTCTTCGGTGATGTGCACATAGTCACTCGCGCGAGTCACTCCTAATATTGGGAGTGAACGAGATAGCATGGTACCGCCCCCAACTCCATTGGTCTCGGTCCATGGTAGACAGCTGATACGCGTACCGCAATGCTTGTCCCTTGGCAGGTCGCTGTATATACCTTGCGTGCCAAATGCGGTTCTAGTTGAAAAAAGAAACCCAGCTGTCGGAAAGGGCTATTCAACTTCGTGTATTGCTACACTCCGCGGCTTGTCGCTATACTTCAGAGACCGGTATTGGAAAGCGAGTGCACCCACCGCTTTTTTTCTCCCTCGCGTCGGCGAAACCGCGATGCGCTGCTGAGATGGCTCTGTGCTGTCGCAACTGTTGTCGCCCACTCTGCCCCTAGACGATAGGCTGAAATAGTTTTCGCCAACGAGTTCCCCGACAGGTGGGTGGATTGATCCTACTACTGCTCTGTTTATGGCACCTCTGCTGTAGACTGCAGTAGTAAAGCTTTCCACTCATTCGATATATGGAATTGGTTGAGGTACATACACTACGTACGAGACAAAGGGGAATCACGTTATAATCAATGGTTGATACTTCGTTTTGATTGGCTCACGGTTCGGCTTAGGGTTCGGGGTATTTACATTCGTCCCCTTAACACACAGTAAACTTTAACCATTTTCTCGAGTAAGTTGGTAAACGGCCCGCCATCAGTAACATAGTTACGGGGTGTAATAAGGTGTAAGAAATAAAGCCAGCAAGGTCGTATTTGACGTGTTAGGTTAAAACGGATATTTCCTAGATTATTCCCGTATCCAGGGCGGTTTCGGCAAAATAAAATGATTAACCACAACAATAGACCAGCGACCCAACTTGGTAACCTGCTTCCGCTCATACCGTATATATCCCACCCTGCAGGTGTGGCCCATGGTTTCCAATAAGCTGCTGACAAGCCCCGCCGTGCAGCCCCTCGTCCCACCGCCGGCCCCAACCGCTGTATACCCGCTGATATTAGGACTTCATTTCAAATCAAGCAGAGGTGTGGTTTAGACGAGGGCTGACGCATGCTATACGGTAGAGGTGACACCCCATCCATGTTTTATTTTTAGGATCCTCGCTTCAGGAGAGATGCATACTAATAGTAAGTCAAAAACTGATGTTGGGTTAAACAAAAGTGCCACGTACTACAGTAGTACAGTACCCGAAAAACAATATGAAGGAGGGAGCAAGGACAACAAATAAATGGAGTATTGTGGATAAATATTGGCGGGAAGCAGACATAGAAGGATGTTAGACTGTACGCATAGGTTTCCTTGGTTCCGTGGTTTTCTGCTTTTGGGAATTTTATGAGTGGTCAACGCTGAAGATCATGCTGCACATTGTCGGATGGCAAATATAATAATAATAACATCATGAATATCATGGCGTAACGATCCAACGAAAAATATTGCATCACAAAACTTGAATTCCGACGGGTTTTGCCCCTTCATTCAGAAACAAGCGTTTTCAGACAAAAGTCTCACTGGGACCTCTATCGTATTACTGTAGGCGTCGGCTATCCGTGGCACAACAGAAGTTCAGCTATTGTAGTAGCACGTCTTTCCCTTTGTTTGTTTGTTTGTTTGTTTGTTTGTTTTTTTTTCTTATTTTTCTTTTCTTTTTTTCATTTTTCTTTTTTGCTTGTCGTATTGCCTGTTGTTGCTTCTCAAGGGGGGCACGACAGCGATGCTACAACCCCTCGCATCATTTGCTTCGTTTACTTTGTTTCACTTATTTATGTTACCGTGATCGCTTTTGCCTTTGTTTCTCCGCCTTCCGTATTTGTCCTAGGACTTTCTTTGGTGGCTTAGCTACGTACGTATTCATTTTGGTTTTGTCATTCCCCCCCGTTCTCTTTCCGGGACTCTCGTGTGTTACACGAGAACGAAACGGAATTGAGTTGGAAGTGCCACGTACCCGTTGTATGGGTGGCGCCAAAGGGAAGGGAGACGGAGGGTGGGGGGGGTCATAGGGAAACCAGGACGGACGAAAGCAGGAAAGAGACGGCAAACAGAGTAGGTGCCAGACCGACTAGCTGGTAGAACCTGCCTGTACTACGGGCACAAACCTGCCTCAGCTGGCCTTTGGTGTGCTCCGGCTGGCTGTCCTATCCTGTCGTTCTCAGTCTTGCTCTGTTGGCGCTGTTTCGGTCCATTTCATTTTCTTTCATTTCATTTGGTTTTTATTGGAGGTCGCATCTCCTCTGGGAGAAGCACGACACTTTCTTTCTTTTTTTGTCATGCTTTTTATTTGGTTGCTTGATTGTTGATTTGCTTCAGTATATTTACTTTTTATTATTTTTTCTTTTCGCTTTTTCGCTTTTTTTTTTTTCTCTTTTTTTCT
>MEHQ01001453.1:305194-345207 GCA_008828725.1 Saccharina japonica
TTATTGGTCAACACACGCACCAGCACCAAATATTATGCCCCAAGATCCTAATCTTTGGTGATGGTGCGTGTGTTGACCAATGAAAAGCGGATTTGAATTCGTTTTTTTCCAAATTGAATTTTTTCTTCTTCGTTAAAACGGGCCCTAATATGGGCCCTAAATGCAACACCATCACCTTGCCAATAACAAAAGGCGGGTACGTAGCACTAACTTTTTCGGACTGGTGTGGGTTCTCCACGCAGGATCGATCTAACATCCTTTTTTGTTAGGTTCTTACACTATTAATATGTATTTGATTTGTTATTGTTGGACAAAGCCACGGGATAGCTCATTATTATTGCGATGAGCGTACTCATATATATGTAAATATTATGGCCCTGCGACTTGCTTAACAGACGCACGCTAAGCTATTTGATATGTAGGGGTGCACACGCATAGCAGGACCCCCCCCCCCTGCACAACGCCCCACAATTTTTTCTATATTATTGTGCAACCTCATCCCTGGGTACATATTGCAACCTCGGCGATCACGTACGTTTGTGTAAAGTCTTCTGTTGTGAGGTTGTCAATATTGTCAGAATTGCAACGGTTGCACAACGTGTTCGACGAGAACGTTGTCACGGTCTAAACTTCTGAACATGTTGCACAATCTCATTCTAGGGTACATATTGCAACCTCGGCGATCGTGGAAGCTTGTGCAAAACATCGTGATGTTAGGTTGTCAATCTTGTCAGAATTGCACGGGTTTGCACAACGCTTCCGGCACGAAGGTTGCCAAGATTACCATTTCTGAACCTGTTGTACAATATGATTCTTGGGTACATACTACAACCTCGGCGATCGTGGGAGTTTGTGCAAAAGACCTTGATGTTAGGTTGTCAATATTGTCAGAATTGCACGGGTTTGCACAACGCTTTCGGCACGAAGGTTGCATCGCCTCAACTGGTGGAAGGTGTTGTACAACCTTGTCGTACTCTATGTTGTGCACAACAAATTTCAGGACACATCGTACATGTTGCTGGGTGTTACCCTGCAGATGTTCGTTGAAAACGCAGCACAACGCATATTGAGGCGACCGCTGCGTGTTGTTACTCGAGACAATCATTCCCCAATAGTCCACCATGAGCAGATTGCGCATGCGTGGGAAGTACACAAGGACGCGAAATACCATTCAATAGCGCTCTACACGACACGCCAACCAGCCACGTGCTGGGTAACCTACTGCGTCCACAACGTGCTACGAACCCTGTGATCATACATTTACACTGTGAGCATATATTTACACAATTGGATGCTGCACGCCGTCACAGCTAACGTAAATGGGGCTTTCGCTCATATTTTGCTATACAGACTTGTGTACAATCTGCCGCTGCGGTTCGTACGTAACCACCACCTAATCACAAACCCTCAAAGTCAAAAGGCACAAGACAACCGCAGGCAAACGCTCTGTCTGTGTCACTGTAAAAACCTTCCCCCCCTGAACAAGTTGTAGGCTCAGATTTACAAACGCCGGCAGGAGAGATACAACGACTACAATAGCGTCGAAGCACAACGGCTGCGTTTCTGGCACCGTATACGTAGCGCAGTCAACTTTGTTTACAACATATTTATGCCTTGAACATTGAGTGGGGAACACTACACTGTAGAGTATGCACTATCAACACAAGCCACATACATTATGGTATCGAGACACATGAACACGCTACGGTAGCGCGGTGCGACACCAACTCACAAATCGCAACCCTCGTGAACCTCCCAAAGCAGGACAACGCCGAACCAGTTCGCTGCCGATATGACCAGGCACCACGTAGTTCTCTCCGCAAAAACTAGTATAATGAAACACCTGCTCCCGTACATTAACGTTGGTGGCAGGGGCAAGACGGCCGGCACCTCGGCATCCAATTCAAACTGTGTATACAGCATACGTGATCATGGATATTGACGTAAACGACTACGGACTGCAACTGCCCACCTGTGATCAGCTACGCGACTGCAACGCCTGCTTGTCCACGCATATGGCTTGGGGCCCATACTGCCTAAACACTCCAATCCAAGCGAATCTTGTTGAATATGCCACTATCAGCAACAATCTAGAACAACTTCGTTCCCACGGAGATTTCCTTTCTATTAGGTTCACCTCAACACCATTGAACAGACCGAGAGAAGGCGCAGATGGTGGAACAACGAATGAAACATCAACATTATAAAACAATAAATTCAATCGACATTGCCTAGGCAGGTCCCGCAGCTGTGCTTCCCTCAGTATAACCTCACGTCAAATATATACCTGGTAGTTAAACGATACAAACAATTGTCGTTGGTGCCCAATCAAAACACGCATCAATCAAGCTCAAACCAACATTTCTACAAACAAGCAGACAAGGGCAACGCTGCACGTCCATCGTTTTGTCGCTTTCCCTACTATTTCACTGAAGCTAGTGAATAACAAAAGTATAACGAACTACCGAAATTAGTTTTGTGCAAATCTCTCGGCGTTCACGACGACCGACCATTCAACCGACTCGTGTATCGGACAATTTCAGCTCCCGGTGTGTGCTGTCGGCAAACACGTACGTGGCGAATGATTCCCGTCTTGTTGTGGTACGTACTCGCCGGCATGCCACCTTGTCCACGTGCAACAAGGCCGAGCAGGGGAAGATTAAACGAGTTAGCCGGAACCATGTTAATGCACAAGATGGCTCACTAAAATGTTTGGTGGCCCACGAATAATCACGTATATATTCCCGGCCATAAAGGCATTGGGCACACTGCGGGCACGGTTCGGCGTAAGACGAACACTGCCGCCCTAAGCTTATCACTAGTAGTACAACTCCAGACCAAACCAACGCATGGTTCAATAAAACAATATATGAAATACACCGTATCCACGTCCAAGAGCCAGCCTTGGCCCTGACGCCCTGTTGCCCATAAGCAGATGGGCGTGCGCGAAGGGTTTGCCTATATTACCTATCTCGCCCAATGAGATCCAGCATTACTATTTATCGCCGTCCTTTCGTTTATAACGACGCATGCTATTACGATAGAGATGCATCATGTTTTTTCTGAGCTCCTCACTAAAGGAGCGTCATACCTCACCGAAACAATGATTATGGAGGGAAATAAACGTGCTCCCGGATGAAAAATCTCATGATCAAAGTATACTCTGAACAATATTTCGTCACAAAAATGATGGTCCGACGAATTTGGGTTAAGGAGCCCGATCGTTCCGAAAACAAATTAGCCAAAAAATGTCACTGGGACTACCTCTATCGTAGCACGCGTCTAACATAATTACATGCGGCGTCCGGGACGTCTTCCCGCAGCATAAAGTTGTTGGCTTTTGCAAGTTGTCAGTTGCAACCAAAAACGAGACATGTCTGTTGGCGTCAATAGTTCTGGCCAAATTGGTTTCGGGTGAGCGTCGTGGGCGGAAACTACCCTTCAGAGCCAAGCCCCTCGTACTATAGTGCATCCTGATCCGAGGAGCCCGGCCGAACCCACACACAGGGTGAGAAAAACTCGATTGTTTTGACTTGACCTCGACGCTACTGTACAACAAGAGCGATTTGTTGCAACCCGTAAGGTAGTATTTTTTTCCCTGGGCTAGCTAGGGATGTCGTTTTGGATAGCAGCGTTCTTCGCGGTAACGTGGTGTGTGTTTGGTTACCGACATGTGCCGGATCACGTCATAAAATAACCACGAGGTATGATTTTCGTGACAGAAATTAGAGATGGCGACACAGTCAATTAACCCGTGCACGCATACGTTAACGTCAATATTCCGGTTGAAACAGCGCGTCGTAGGTGAAATTGTATATAGTTTGGGATCAATAAGGTCTGTCGGTTGAGACCAGCCTGAGATTCTCACCAGAGGCTACGAGTACTACTCCCGCGTTGATTATCTGGCAATCAAGGCTGCATCTCGTCGCAGAAAGTACGTTCCCCGGTAAAACAAACACTAAAAAACGAAATAAGTCGTTCTCGACGATACCCTGTGCTACAACGATGGACGGGCCGGATAGGCTGTTTTTTCCATAACCTCTTCCCTACTTTGTCGTGCTGATGTCGAAGAGCGCTGTCGCCCACGGAGAGAGCTTATCATCTATATTTCAACACAATAGTGAGGCGTTCCGGAACAGGGGTCCACCGTGCTGGTGTCCCCTATTTTTCTGGATTCCATGTTACTGTTGTAACATTGTGTCGTAGGAAAATTCGTATACAGTTTGGGATCAGTGAGGCCTCTCTGCTGCGGCATGAAATCACACCCATACTTGTCGTCCTTCCTTTTTTCTCAATTTCCTCGCTCGTTAGTATCTTCTCTTTTCCGGGGATTCCTTCTCATTCTTATTGTTCCCAAACGTCTAGGCGAACCCCTTCTGGTTCTTCACCCTGGGTTTCTCTGTGGGGATGCTACGTACGATGTTTTAAAGCCCTCCGACAGTGGTGAGGCGTCTGCTCGAAACGAATGCGGTGCCGTGCGAACGCCTCGTCCCGTTCGATGCAAACGCGGATGCCGTTTCTCCGACGTATCTGCTAGCTGCGGCCGAGGACATCTATTCCACGTACTCCATGAGCACGTCCATGGCCGTCCCGTCCGTAAGGTGGCTTGCCGCTCCCCCCACCCGGAACGAATGCAGCGTGTACCGCTTGTCCTCCACACCCGCTGCTCGCTGATGGGTCTGGAGGTTCCAGGTCATCTGCAACTGCGTGTACGCAAAGTTCCCCCTGTCTCCGCTTTCTGGGACGCTCGGGAACAGCAAGCATGAACCCGCCACGAGCTCCCACTGCATGGATGCCGCCGCATGTCGATATTTTATCATGGCTGCCGCTGCGCAGATATCCCGGCAGTTCTCGAATTGTTTTCACCACTACCGCTTGGGATGATTCCCGCAACGTCTTCCTGAACAAGAAGTTGAAAATGAAGCCCTCGCCCCCGCAACATCTGCAACGCCTGTGTCGCAACTACTCCCGACAGGTTGAATCCGCGCTTCATTGTTTGAAAGGTGACTAAAGGATGGCTACGTTCAGTACCATGGCGAAGCGTTCGGCCGCTGTTGCTAGGGTAGCGACGCTCAGGTGCATGCATGTCCCCGACCAACTTCTGAACCTGTCCGCGATAAACAAACGACGCGTGCTACGATAGAGATAGCACTTTTTGGCTGAAATTGTTTTTGAATAATCGAGCTTCTTAACCCTTAATCGTCGGACTGTCATTATTTTGTTGCAGTAATGTTCGTTGTTTGCTTCGGCCATGGGATTGTCAATCGGATAGCACTTTCACTTTCCTCCAAAATCAGTTTAAAGTGAGGTGTGGAGCTCTCCAAGTAAGGAGCTCCAGAAAAAACACGGTGCACCTCTACCTTAGCATGTGACAAATGCAAGGCGTGTACCGTAGTGGGACGAGGGGACAAAAGAGCCTACTTTGTGGCCCCCGGATCTGCGTTACGGGTAAGAGGGAGGGAGAAAGAAAGGTCGAAGACGATCCATGGGATGGTTGAAAAAAAACAAAAAAACAAGTACGTAGGTACGTACTGTAGGGTCATGGTATTTATTCATCGGATGACGCGTGCTACGGTAGAGGTAGCACTTTTTGGGTGAATCGTTTTCTGAACGATCGGGCTCCTAAACCTAAATTCGTCGGACTTTTCATTTTCGTGACCTATAGGGTTTCAGAGTACTTCAGTCGTGATATTCATCATCCGGCAGCACTTTTATTTTCCTCCAAAATCATTTTTTTCGGTGAGGTATGACGCTCCTTAAGTGACGAGCTCAGAAAAGAAATCGTGCACCTCTATCGTAGCATGCGTCTGGCGTCCGCAGTTGGACGCGTACTACGATATATTGGTCGATAGCACGTTTTGGCTGTGACCGTTTCTGAAGGAACGGTGCTCCTTAACAAAAATTTGTGGTACTTTCGACTGGTGCTACGGTAGCCTGGTTCTCACTGCTGTAATACCACCTTTACTCCAGACGCATGCTACGATAGAGGTGCACCGTGTTGTTTCTGCGCTCCTCACTTGACTTGAGGAGCGTCATCCCTCACCGACAACACGATTTTGGAGGAAACTAAAAAGTGCTGCCGGATGAGAAATCTCATGACCGAAGTGTACTCTGAACCTATAATCGTCTCGAACATGAAAGTCCGACAAATTTAGGTTAAGGGGACGGATCGTTCAGAAAACGATTCCGCCAAAACGTGCTACCTCTACCGTAGCACGCGTCATATCTCGAAAACGTAAAGCGTTAAGGTTGAAAAACATCGCAAAGAAATGTGGTGGTGGTCACTCGGCGAAGTGGCTCTCATCCGCTGAAAAAGAATGAACATAAAAAGCGACCCCCCTACCATATCACCAGTCTTTTATTCTTATGTTGCACTATTTTGTATTGTGTATTTGGGTACAATGGAGATTTTTGCGGGTAGAACTTTTATATTTTCCTCCAGACAATTGTTTTCGGCGACGTAGGGAGCTCCCTCATGTGACCACCCTCTAAAACAAACATCCGTAGTGCACCTCAACCCTAGCATTGTGTCCTTGGCCTGGAGTGACCAATTAAAAGCCCCATTTATCGCTTAAAGCGTGGCTTCGACTTCCACCGCGCCACCATTTTCCCCGGGTCCCTTGCTCTATGTACATACCGAAGGACTGGTGCTACGGTAGGTCATGCCTAGGTGCTTGTTTTTCAACCTGCACAGAGCCACTCGGCCGAGTGACTGCTATACTGCGTTGTACTCATAACCCTTTTTTGTTTTTTGTTCTATATGCACCGCCATCGGAGGTTTTGTTACGTAACGCGAACAAACTATGCTTAGGTCCAAATTTCAGTTAGATTCGGAGCCACTCGTCCGAGTGGCCAAAACTCGATAGTGAAAATGTGGGTACCCCCCCTGTTGTAGCACCAGTCGAAGGTGCCACTCGGTCGCTTTATAAATATATGGACGTCCGCTTGTATGTATATATATACTTCGTATACGTCGTACTTGAAAAGTAGGTACATGCGAGTAGTATGATGGAAATAGGAGCTGCCCATTGCCAGCTGGCAAGTGGGATAGTGATATTAAGTCTTAACGGTTCTGAAATTTAAGGACAGCGTTATATGGCAGAAGATGAAACGCGTTATATTACTCGAGGCGGTCGCTGGTTACAGGGAGCAGGGGATGCGTTGGCATCCAGTATATAGCATCTAGATAGATATGCCATAACATTTACTAAAATCTCCATTTTCCTGTCTCGTGCTCGATGATATATATGTACCCCCCAATTTAGGGTTTATGGTCATACGACTAAGGGCAAGCATGAAAATGCACTACCCCCCCCCCCCCCCCCAAATAAATGTACCGGTATGATATATTTAGAGGTTGGGTTGGCGTCGGTTGGCAACGACGCTGTAAAACACGCCACTCGCTGCGTGAGCTAGACAACCAGGGTGCCGTTTTTTTTTTTATTTTTTTTTGGCGGTCACCAAAGCTGGCGGTCGAGTAGATCATTTGTGCGGGGTGGAGAATCTTTGTTCCGCACAAGGGGAATGGTCGTATCACGTAGTGTTAATATGGTAAGGCGTCCGCGAGGCAGTTACATAGTAAAACCCATTGCTGTCTCCGGAAGTAGCCACACCAGAAATTAAATTAACTCATTGAAGCTGTCGTCCATATGCAAGTCCGCCTCAGAGGCGGTTCTTAGCAGGATGCAGCTCACCCTCCATGCGACTCGCCCAATACCTCACGGCGTTTCGCGCTTTGTGCAAGCAATGTCTGCCTGGTTGGTGAAAACCCAACGCGCTCCGTCCTGGCATTGTAGGGATGCGAGGGTCTATGGTCATATGACTACGGCCGTGCACAACATGAGTACACCCCCCCCCCCCCCCCCCCCCCCCCCCCCCCCTCCTATTTTGACTCTATGGTCATACGGACTACCGGCCATGGATTATAAGGGAGTACCCCCCCCCCACTCACCCCCCCCTATTTTGATTGATTATTTTACAAGCGGCGGCGGGATGGGCCGGGACCGGGCGCTCCTAGCTTACGCCCGAGGCAGAGGCTACCTCCAAGCTTCTTATCGCCGACGAAGCGGAGTCCGGGACGGTCTCGGTGTCCGGCATCTTCGAGAGGGACGACGACACCGCCCTCCCGGCCTCCACCGTGCTCTTCATCTACCTGCACAACGAGGACGCCGAGATCGACTTCGTGCGCGCGGGGAGGGCGAGATAGATCCCGCGTCGGGCGAGTTCGTGGTCACCCATCACCGACATTCCTGTCGGCCACGATAAGGTGATCCTGACATTCGTCGTGCTCGACCCCGCCGATGGCGGCGATGCCGTCGTGGAGGACACGGTTTTCGACATGGATGTCGTAAACGAGGGCTGCAGTGACGCGCTGAGGATCAAGCTCGAGTGGGACTCGGACAACTTTCTGAAGCTGTGGGTCACCGATCCCAACGGCGACAGGATATCGTACATTCAAAAAGGCCACGCGGTGAGTGTTTTCATTTCATTTCTGTGCGCGTGTGTGTGCGGTTGTTGTTGTTATTATTATTTTCCGTCCACTTTTTATTTTTTATGCTCCCCTTCGTTTTCTCTCTCCCAACTCCTGTGTACCGTGCAGTACAAGGACACCTAATATGAGGAAACAGGAGATCTGATCCAGGCTGGATTCCTTCATTTTATGAAGGGGTGTCTTCTTTTCTTCGGTATCTTCAGTACAATGTTTTGTTTTTCACGTGGACGCGCGGTAGGATGGGGGCAGCAATTTTCAAACAAAATGTTTTCAGAATAAGGGAACTCCTCAGCCCGAAACGTCGGTACTACCCGGTGGCCCAGTGGTCAGTGCCATTGGTTTTCGAGGAGATTTTGCGGCGGTGCTTCTTGTCCAGACACGCAAACTCCGAACCAACAAACCCACCGCAAAATTCACTTAGACAATTGGCGTCCTCAACTTTGCTCCATACTTTCCTTTCCACCTTATATCTTCCCCCCTCCCTGGTTGGTGAAAACCCAACGTGCTCCGTCCCGGCATTGTAGGGATGCGAGGGTCTATGGTCATATGACTACGGCCGTGCACGACATGAGTACACCCCCCCTCCCCCCCCCCGGGTGCTCCGTCTCGGAAGGGATGCGTGAGCAATGGTCAAATGACTAAGACAAGCAACAAATGAGGACGCCCTCCCTCCCCCTCCACTCCCATTCGCTAGTTCTTGAACGTTTTGTCTGGAAACCCCTCCGTACATGAGCTTGTTGTTTTGTTTTTCCTATTTGCTTCGATCTTCAGGACATCGGATACCTTAACGATCGCAACGGCGGCGGCAGCAGCCCGGACACGGGCTCAGCGAGCTCCTTCGAGGAATACGTCGTGCTCAGCGGGCTCTCGGGCGACGCGATGCTCGGCGAGTACAGCTTCCTCGCGAGGCACGAGTACGCTCCGTTCGCGTACAACTGGAAGCCTACCCTGATGATGAGCGGCGCGGTTGTCTGGGTCGAGAAAGGGGTCTTTGAGGGGTTGGACACGACTAAGGGCATCTACAGGAGGCGTATGTTCACGGACGATTACTCCTGCTCCTCCTCCTCCTCCTCCTCGTCCTACTCCGCCAGTGACTCCTCCAGTGACTACCCCCAGACACAGACGTTCACCGTCAACCTTGACTCGTACCATCCCGTCAGATATTGAAACGTTGTTTCGGTTCGAGGCAGATAGATGATCGCGCGGCAGCGGTACTGGTTTGTGCCAGTTTTCCGAGACAATTCGTGTAAGTTTTGCATGCGTATGTTGGCAAGAGTTCGTCACGCAAAACGTATGGCGCTATCAGTTTTGTGGTAGGCGTATATTATTAGGAGTTAGTAGCGTGAAACGTGTGTTCGTGATTAATGGAGGTGTCGTTTTCGTTGGACTCCACGTGATGTTCAGCAGACGACATCTTGTAGTGACCACCTTGCTTCTAGCCAGTCCAACGTCATCCGCCCAGTGTTTGAGGCCGCGATGTCCACCGCCGCCATGAAGATCCTTGCTACTCTTGCGACCACGAACAGCATCTCGTTTAGGCGGACGGGCATTGAGTGTCGTAAGCGAGTGTCGTAAACCAGATGGTGATGAAAATTGGCGTACCCCCCCCCAAAAAATGGGGCCCCCCCCCCCCCCCCCCCGCGACGCTGTGAACCATGCCTCTCACTGCGTGAGCTAGACAACCAGGGTATCGTTTTTTTTCTTGTGTTTTTTTTTGTTTTTGACGGTCATCCATGCTGGTGGTCGAGTAGATCATTTATGCGGGGTGGAGAACCTTTGCTTCGCACAAGGGGAATGATCGTATCGCGTAGTGTGATATGGTAAGGCATTCATGAGGCAGATACATAGTGCTCCCATTGCTGTCTCAGGAAGTGGCCACACGAGGCATTAAATTAACTCATTGGAGCTGTCATCCATGCGTAAGTCCGCCTGACAAGCGGTTCTTATTAGGATGCAGCTCACCATTCATGCGACTCGCCCAACACCTCACGGCGCTTTGCGCTTGGTGCTAGCAATGTCTGCCTGGTCGGTGAAAACCCGACATGCTCCGTCCCGGCATTGTAAGGATGCGAGAGTCTATGGTCATACGACTACGGCCATGCAGGAAAATGATGTACATTGCCCCCCCCCCGTAACCGTTTCATAGCACCAGTCGGTAGTAGCGAGAACGCTTTTTCTTGGATACTGTTTATATGTAGCACATAGCACAGAAGATGGTTGAGGGCGAGAAATAGTGGGGGGTTGTTCGGGAGGGCAAAACACCGGTCCGTTTCGGTTAGTGCAGTGGGGGTTGTTGCACGTTTTGGCTCGGTAGCTTCCGACTTATTTAGCTTCTCGAAGCGAGCAACTACATGATGCTCATTTTGTTTTCTACCTTTTGTTTTTACAGTAGGAGTTATATACTACGAAGTATATCGCACATTATAAAAAGGTTTCTCAAAGTTGAGCAAACACATACAAAGTCGCGGTATCACGTGACGCGTGCTACGATAGAGATATCGCTTTTTGGCTGAAAGTGTTTGTGCATGATCCACAATCGGCGTACTGTCCTTATTTTAGTTGCAATGCTGTTCCTTGTTTGCTTCGGCCATGGGATTTTGAATCGTGGATAGCACTTTCACTTTCCTCCAAAACCAGATGTAGAGCTCTTCAAGTAAGGACCTCCAGAACAAACACGGTGCTCCTCTATCGTAGCATGCGTCATGTGTCGGGTGAAACATTGACATTCTCGTGTGTAGAACCTCGGAGGGGGGGGGGGGCTATGGTAGGGGGGTCATGTATAGGTGCTTGTTTTTCACCTGCACAGAGCCACTCGGCCGAGTGACTTCTTTACTGCGTTGTACTCAAACTCTTTTTTGTAATTTTTTGTTGTTATATATGCACCGCCGTTGGAGGTTTTGTTACGTAACGCGAACAAACTATGTTTAGGTCCAAGTTTCAGATAGATTCGGAGCCACTCGTCCGAGTGGCCAAAAACCGGTGGTGAAAATGTAGGTACCCTTCCTATCGAGCACCAGTCGGAGGAATTTAGAGCGGAGTGAACAGCGTACACTTTGCGGGAACAACATGCGTGTGACGAGGCTGGTCTTGTCGCTGAGAGAATAACGGTGGCCGAAAGGAACAACTTGTGGTCACAAGAGGAAATATGTCTGAGGTATATGTACATATATTACATATGTATTCGTTTTGATGATAATTACGTTAACTATATGTTTAGAGTTAGAAGGGGGAATGCAGAGATACTTGATAATCGAGATTGGCGAAGCCATAGTTTGTGGTCGTCTCGCGAAGGAGAACCAGCTACGGGGAGATGTACCCTCACGTACTGACCAAACTGTCAGCCAACATAAGCACCCTCTTGTACGTTTGCTGCTGTAATTGTCACGCTGACATCGGCGACTTTCCGATGAGCGAAAGCTGAAGTTGACCCCAACCCCTTTGGGAGGGAAGAGGAGCAGTTGAGCACGTGCTATCGCCGCAAGTGCAATATCTAAACTATGATACTCGGAAACATGTAAGTCTGAGGACCAACGCCCAAACGGTTAGGGTGGGTCGTAACTGATCCGAGGCTGGCGGGAAGGCTTCTTTGCCTGAGTTCTTGTTGGTAGATGAGCCTCGGCAAGTTCTGCACTCCCCGGAGAGTTTACTCTTGGGGTGGCTATCCCCACCGCATCGGGCCCCTTCGGCGGTCAGATCGGGTCAACATGCTCAAGTCTCCGGAGTAGTAGGAAGCAAGGGCTGATACTTCCGAGGGGACATGGAGGAGTGAATTGACACACTTCCACGCAGTGAGACGTGGAAGTGTGGAGGGCGTATGCTTTATTTTTACCCATCCGCCGGAGGATTAAAAAAAACAAAAGTAAGTGCACATTGGACGTGCTACGTATTACAATGTAAAGTACTATGGTTGTTTTCAACTAAAGGTTCCAATTGGAATCCTCCCTTATATGAACGTTTAGTTAGGTTTGAAAATGACAGTAGTAGTACGAGTAGCAGTGTTAGGTTCAACCGAAAGTAGAGGAACTCGACGCTTGCAAAGGGGCGGGTGCATGAGCGCCACCCACCCAAAATAAATTAAATGCTTTTATGTGCCTTTTCTTATCGTGGAGAGTCGGGAGAGCGTTATTTGGCAAACTTCGAGGAAAACGACGAGCAGTATATTCGTTGGGATGCTAATTCAAGCCTCTGCTCGATCTAAACGAAACCAGGTAAACACCAATGGGGGGAGGAGGGAGGAGACTTACTCGTGAGCACGCCCTGTGTCTAGATAGCCGAAGAGCAATACCAGGGTTTTATTCTTCAAGAAACAAACAAAAACAACAAGCAATATAAACGTCGTATATACGCCCTACATATTCGGCGAGCTAAAACAGAGGTAGTAGTGGTTGGCGTGTTGTCGGCTATTGCACACGTATGACGGCAGATATCGCGAGAGATACAGCTGTTTCATGCTTTGATGCGCACTATCTAACTATTCATACCAGACTTTCATGGGGGGTAATTCAGCCATAAACAAACACACAAGATATGGCATGCTACATACATACGGTAGAGGGTTACCATGGTTTTTATGAGCTCAGGTTAGGGTTAGTTGAGGATCTCTGTACCTCACTCAAAAACCGATTTAGGAGGAAACTAAAAGTGCTACTGATGAATAACCCCATGATGGCCCAAGTATGCCACCACAAGAATGAAATACTTCTTTCTTTCTTTTTTCTATTTTTTTCCATCCCATTTATTATCTTCGCCTTTCCTTACTCTCTCCTCCCTAGTTGGAACTCAGATAATCCGGAGTCACAAACTAGGCTCCTCTCCCCCCTCCCCCACTACGGTTCTTGGCTTGCGTGTTTATCGCGAGAAGGCTTCAGCGTTCTCTTCCCTCGTCGACTCGCGTCGAATTGTGCCACAATCCCATGGCCTACGGTTTGCCAACACAAGAATGAAAGACAGACGTTTTGACGCATGCTAAGATAGAGGTACTGTAAGGGACCTAGTGTACGGGGACAGGGTATCCCTGGCCGGGTCAGCCTATGGAACGGGTACTCGTTGGTACTCACGTGTGTGGTTTGCTTAGATATAGAGGAAGAGCAAGTTTATTCCCTTTGCGTGATGAACGACTAAGAGGAAAGGGGAAGACCATCTGGGAACTCCCCCTCTGGTTCCCATCTGAGATACGCCTTCCAAGTAATACTAATACGGTCCTTATACCTGATACCAGGTATTTACCAACGATTCCACATCGCAACAGCAGTACCATAACACTAGCCCACTCTGATGAGCCTTATATGCAGAAATATGAGAAATTCGTGGAAACCCCGATTCCACGGACTAAAACATGAGTCGAAGATACGGCTACTCAAAACCCACTCCCACACCTCTGAACGGCAAGGCTACGAAGTCGAGCAAGGGACGTCAAAAATAAGAAACGTTGGAACCGAACATCCTGCAGTCATTGTACATTAACTGCCCCGCCGGCTCGAGAGCGGGGGCTCGGTAGAACTGATTAGACTGGAAAACTAAACACTTGAAAACTTCCCCGAAACCCGGCCCGAGACATTCAGAAAGCGTATCCTGAGCCACAAGTTAGTGGCGCCATTACCCAGACCAGCCCTGACACGTGAACTGGGGGGAATTGGCAGGACAAGAACTACCACCTAAACCGCCCCAGAAAAAAACAGAAAGTGGTAGGGGATACTGAGAAGAAAAACAGTCCGAACCAAAAACTCGGAGAACGTCGTAAATACAAACCACATGGAAGTTCCGCCGAAATCCCCTGAAACAACACGAGCAAAGAATCGAGCGCAGCTGAGACGCGAAAATTTCAGCTGTCCACAGCTGCGCCTCGTGATTCGTCTACGTTACGCTGGACCCCCCGTGTAAACGTGCTAGCTAAGTGTACTTCTAGGCACTACGAACCGCGTACATCTCCTGTTGAAGTCGTGTAGCGCGCCGGAGAAAGAGGGAGCTTGATCGGTCCTGGGTCATTCATAAATCTAACGAAGTATACTCCGTCCGTTGCTGTAGCCGCGCTGATTTTCCCGAGCCACCACAGACCGTCGTCGCCGTTGTACTAGAAGTGGGCCCCGTTGGGAAGCACGGTGACGCTGTATCGGCGAAGCCATTCGGCGTGCAGTACACAACCATAGCCGGGGGCCAGGAAACGTTCGCCGTTACTCCGAGAAAGCTCCCGTTGGGCAGCGCCAATCCTCATTCGGCGGTACAGGCGGTTGGTTTGGCGGTGCTGGTTTGGTGTGCCGGCCCAGTATCGCAAACGTTCCCGGCGAGAGAGGCGGAAATCCATTTCCGTTCCCAAGACGAGCGAGACAGTCCCGTCCAGTGCGTCTCGGACATCACCGCGATGACACCACCTCTGCCCCGAACCGACCGGTGTCCCGTAATTTTCTCCACTTCGAGACGTTGGAGAGGCGTGGAAAAGTCGTCCTCGGTGACGTGGTAAGGGGGGGGTTTCTTTGAGAAGTTGTTGAGGACGTATTGCGTCAACCCCGCAGGCAAATACTTTGGCATGTCGCCGTGGTCGTGGGGATTGGCACAGGGCTTGCAGCGCTGTACCGACACGCGCTTGCGAGCATCAGCGCCGGGCATGTCGGAGGGTAGGTCCAGATATAGGAGCTTAGCCCCGAGGGGAGATTTGTCTGGGGTATCCACGGAGGAGCAGGGGCCGACTGCGGGGACTTTGTAGGGGCCTGTCCAGTTCAGCGACAGCTTGGCCTTGAGGACCTTGGCGTGCGCGTCTGTCTTGGCACCTTGGCGAATGGTGGCTGCCGTATTGTACACCCACGCCCAGCCGCCAGTGATGAATTTGGGGACCGGACGCAAGGCGTCGGAGAGGGCGGAGTTGCGCCGGTTCACGCGAGCAACTGTGAGGGCGTGGTGTTCGTGAACGATATCGTACGCGCGCTGCTGGCGCTCCGTCGCCAAGTCGTAGTACGCGAGGTGGTCGCGGGCCAAACTCTGGTGGCCGGCGACGCCCGCGCGCTCGAAAACCGTGAGAGGAAGGCGAGGGAGTCGACCCATGTGGACCTCGTTGGGAGCCAAACCCGTGGCGACGCTGACCGAATTGTTGTACGCAAATTCGACGTGGGGGAGCTGTTCATCCCAGTTGCTCTGGAGCTCGTTGACGACCATCGACCACATCTACGCCATCATGTGATTCACACCTTCCACCCCACCGTTGCCGTTAGGGTGGTAGGAGCTCGTGGCGATTTTTCGAACCCCGAGAAGCTTACAGCAGTACCATAACAGTACACCATGATTTTTCTGAGCTCTCCACTTGAGGAGCTCTATGTTATACCTTACCGGGAAAATGGTTTTGGACGAAAGTTAAAGTGCTCGCACCTGATTGTTTTTTTTTTTTTTTTTATCCTCCGGCGGATGGGTCAAAATAAAGCCTACGCCCTCCACACTTCCACGTCTCACTTCGTGCACTTCGTGTCGTGTGTCAATTCACTCCATGCCCCCTCGGAAGTATCAGCCCTTGCTGTCTACGACCTTCGGGAACTTGAGCATGTTGACCCGACCTGACCCCCGAAGGGGCCCGGTGCGGTGGGGATAGCCACCCGAAGAGTAAACCCTCCGGGTAGTGTGGAACTTGCCGCAGCTCATCATCCACTAACAAAAACCCAGGCCTTTTTTAAAAACCCAGGCCTGATGTCCAAATCTCACGACCAAATAATACTCGGAAACATATTGCAACACAAGACTGGAAGTCCGACGTCCCGATCGTTCAGAAAATATGTTCAGACAAAAAGTGCTACCTCGATCGTAGCACACGTCGGGAAGTGTCTCGAGCTGCGCGTTCCCGCGGCGCAAAAGTCACCTGGCGACCGCCGGAACAGTCGTTTGGGGTAATACATATGATACAGACATACGTATGTATGTTCGGGGCGCTGCCCACATAATTCACCCAGTTCTAGTGTTGTGAGCCGAAAACGAAAAATGGCTCGGTCGGTTTTTCGGGTTTTCACCGAAAAGCCGGTCGGTTTCGGTCGGGTTTGTTTTAGCAAACCGAAGCCGAAAAAACGAGAAAATCCCGAGAAAGCCGAGGAAAAAACAAAATATCGGTCGGTTTCGGTCGTTTTTTTGCAAATAAACCGAAAAACACAAATTGTCGGTTTTCGGTCGGGAAAAACCGAAAACAAACGACCGAAAAAAACAACTTTCGGTTGTCGGTTCACAACACTGCCCAGTTCACATCGGGCACACAAACAAACAGGTTGTTGGAACGTTGGAATGGAACTAACGACCACGAACAACAGTAGTGTCTCATTTTGTCCCAATCGTTCCATCGAGAGGTAAAAACAAACAAAAACCCTGTCAGAACTGCAAACCTTTACCTTATCCCACACTACTACTCCTACGGGCTAATTCTGAGTAGATTGTCTCCAAACACTGGCTGCGGGACCCTCGGCGGGCTCTTGTACCGTATCGTATTGTTTTATGTGGGTTTTGTCTTGCGGGGTGTTTCTGAGTGGTCAACGCTGAAGCCCCGCTCCCAAACCTTCGTTGGATGGCACGGGTGTTAATTTTCGTAGAACTTTCTGCTGCTGCTGTTGTAACTAAAGAAGCAACAATTTCCCCGGAACTAAACACGATTTTACATCCATATTTACGAGAAATACAGTAGGTGTACTGATGATAATGTGGTTGAGTAGAAAGAACGGGTTTCATGTGAAGACAACAACAGCAGTACGTATATAGGAGGTTGTAGTTACCCCACGTTTATATTCCGCCCTGACAAAAAAACAACACACACACCTTAACCCATCGGCCGTGTTCGGACGATAACGCAACTTCCGGGAAATGTATGCACGGCCCTCTCTCCCTATTCCGTAGTGACGAACGCTACGATAGAGATGCACCATGTTTTTTTTGTCTGAGCTCCTCACTTGAAGAGCTCCATACCTCACCCCGAAAATGATTTTGGAGGAAACCAAAAGTGCTACTCCATCAACAATCCGATGACCCTACATAGGTATACCACGTTAAATTTGGCAACAAAATAATGAAAGTCCGACAATTTTGGGCTAAGGCGCCCGACCATTCAGAAAAAAAGCATAAAGTGCTGTTCATACGAGTACCTCCATCGTAGCACGCGTCGGTTACTTTGATGTCGGATGGCTTACTACGCGTGCTACTGATATTGGCTGAAACGTCTTTTTCTGAATGGTCGTGCTCCTTAGCCCAAACTCGTGCGAATTTTATTCATGTCTTCTTGCAGATTGTTTCATTGGTATACTTCGAGTACTACAGCAGTACAGGACCACCTACTATTATAATAAGACACAGGCTGATAAGATAACCAGCCTGAGATTTAGAGGAAAATGAGAAATTCTGGGGTCGTTTTTAGCTTGAAATTAGTCTAGAAAGCACCCTCTCTCTCAAAAAAGAAATCCAGCCTGGACCAGATTTCCTGTCTCTTATTATTATGCGTCCTGTACTGCTGCACTTAGTTAGGCCATAAAATTGTTACGTCGTAACTTTATTCTCCGCCCCAAACAGGTGTAGGCTGAACTATACGCCTCGTACGTAGAGCTCCTTAAGTGAACACCCTCAGGGGGGACATGGCGCACTGATGTCGTATTATATAGCAAGTCCGCCCGGCTCCAAATATCCGAAATCCTCCCATCACCAAGGAACACTACTTATCTCGGGTATGGGTAGGTTGTTAAAAAAAAACAGAGATGCCCTTAAAATGGCCCTCTCGAGACGGAGATAATAACACGTCGATTTTTTTTTAATTATCATTATTTAGCCTGATGTTTGCAAAAAACGTGAATTTCTGGTCCAAGCTTCGGTGGATTGTAATGTTGCCACACAATATTTAGACTGCGTATGTATTTAGTATTTAGCTAGCTCGTCACATTTATTTGCGCCTGGGCTTTTTTTCTGTTTGAAAAAAAACGACAAACTGACGGAGATATCGGCAAAAATGCGGATTTTGGAGGTCGTTTTGTTCAAGTTTACATCCAATATTTGTGTGTGGAATTTTATTTTAGAGGGCGGCTAACGGCGAATTGAAGCCATACGCGCAGGGTTATATTTGTTTTTTTCTGGAAAGCGAAAGTTCGTTAGATACTGAGGATTTATCCCAAAACGACTGATTTTGGCCAATTTTGGCCGGTTTTGGTGTTTTTTTCTTGATGCTGTGTTGCATGATTACTTGTTATTAGTGTGAAAATTTGTTTTCGTTCAAAATCTCAGCATCGATTCGTCTTGTCTTTGCGATCACGAACGAACATACAATTTTCAATGTTCAACTTTATTTTTTAAACTCGGTATACAGTAGTATAAAACGTGAATGGAAATAATGTCCCGGATGGACCATAACATGGATCAAGTGCACTGCTGTGCTGTGTACCATACCACCAGTAGTACCTGGGATGGTATAATACATACATTTGCCAGTGGCCCTATACTCCCTCGTACCCGTCAGATAAGTATTACACTCAGCTATCAAAGATGAGCTTCGACGATATCCTCGAACTCACAGCTGTTGTTTTTATTTTTTTTAATAATATACGACTCGTACATATACCCGGGTATGTTAATACTAGGTACCGGTATATTATTATCTTAATTTTTTCAACTTTTTTAAATGAAAGGTACAGAGTACTCGTGTTATGGTGATCCCAGCGATTCCAGTTGTCATCTGACACTTTTGTTTTTGTTTGTCTTTCTTTGCCGACGCCTTACCGAGACGTTCGACCAATCAAATCTGAAAACAAAGTGAACATGTGCTTGTGTGCCTTTTTATATTTGATATTAAAATCTATTCAAAATTATACATAGATAGATAAATATATCAAAATTAATTGTATATACGTAGATAAATTAATAAATTCTAAACAAGCACTTTTTATTTGTCTTTTTTGGTCTTATTTTTTGGTTCGGCTCGTGTCGCTGTGTTCTCGTACCCGATACGCTACGCATCTCACTTGCTTTACCCATTAATTTGCGTTTATTTTGTTTTGGTTTTTCTCTGTTTCACAGTCTGTGACCACATAATTTGTATCTCTCTAGGATTGGGAATCAGGACAGGCACTGGGTGTACTGATGTGGTTGAGTAGAAAGAACGGGTTTAATGTGAAGACAACAACAACAACTACAACAACAATGCTCACATTTGAGTTTCAGAGTTATCATTTATTTTCTCCTTTTCTCATCTTGCTTGCATGCTGCATGCCCGGAATTCCGACGGAACTTCGAGGCTATTCGTCACTGATTTGTGTTCATCACCTGTCAGACCACGAAATAAAGAAACATACCAGGTATTAGATAACGCGAAATAAATGATAAATACACCCAGACACCGAGACACACACACCCAGCAAGATTCTATAAACCAAAACGCGCCGCCACCTCATCGCCCTCGACACCCATTAACCAACGCAGTCAGCCCTGTGTCTCCCTCACTCATTCTCCACACACACGCTCGCCGAGTACACACTGATACATACAGGGAGGCGAGACACTACTACTGCTGCTCGTGCTGTTGTAGCAACAACAACAGCTTTCCACCCCTGCAGGAGATCCTTGTATCCTACTAAGCGAGCGGTCGCAAAGCATGAGGGGCAGCTATGGCCTCGCCGCACTGGGCTCCGGCTGCATGCTCGTTACTTCGCACGGTGAGTCCGTGAGGTGTGTGTGTGTGTGTGTGTGTTTTTTTGTCCATCCCAATTGTCCATCCCATTTATTATCTTCTTCCTTCTTTTCTCCCTCCCTGTTGTAACTCAGATCCGGGGTCACTAAGTAGGCTCTTCTCCCTCCTCCTCACTACGGTACTTGCCTTGCATTTTTATCGCGAGAAGATTTCAGCACTTTTCTTTATTCCCTCGTCGACTTGCGTCGGTGTGGGTGTCATTCAGTGATTTTCCAACTTGTTGTGCCTAAAAAGCTACCAAGGTGTTGTCTATTGTCTCACAAACTAGAATGCGACCTGAGAAGAAGCTGGAAGTAGTTCTCTAGAATTTCTGAATCAGGGCAGGACAGGACAGCAGTGGGTGTACGTACTGGTCTAGTTGGGTGGAAATAAGAAAGAACGGTATACTTTGAAGACAACAAGCAACGATTCGTTACTACTGCTACTCATAAGGCCGCTCGCCGTGGGCACGCGTAAGTTCGCAATCGGACATGACTGATTCCGACTACAGTCAGTACAGGACACCTAAAAAGAAACAGGAAATCTGATCCAGGCTGGATTTCTTATTCAAGAGAGGCTGCTTTCTACACTAATTTGAAGATAAAGACTCCGGAAATTCTTATTTTCCTCTAAACCTCAGCCCGGCTTTCTTATTACCCCGTAGCCTGTTTCTTCTCAGGTGTCCTGTACTGTATACTCGTATATAGGAGTACAGTATTATAGTAGTCCCCCCTATATGAGTAGTTGTACAGGCTGCCCGCTGTGTAAGCAGTGCTTGTTTAGTCGCTGGAACAAACGCCAATCTCCAGTGTTGCAGTGCGTACATACGTAAAGTCTGATTGGATGGCGAATGCCGGCAATACTCTGACTGTACGAGTGCCGATTATAGGATGTCGGAATTTCTGGCCAGCACGTCGTTTTCATTTCTATTTATAGCTGAGCCTCGGCTGAGCTGTGAAATTGAGGATTCCGTCGAAACTCATGTTTGCAAGATGAGTGTTTCACAGATGCTCCGAGCATACTCGATACTCGAGTATACTCGGAGTATCGAGAATTTTTCCTACTCCGAGTACTGCGAGTATTAGAGTTCTGGCGGCCTAAATGCTCGGAGTTCTTTAGAGTATGAGCAGTACTGAAGCCCCAAATACTCGGAGTACAAGGAGTATCCGCCCTATCGGACCCCGAAACACTCCGAGTACAAGCAGTATCGAGAGTGTTTAATACCGAAATACTCCGAGTATCCGCAGTATCGGACCCCGAAATACTCCGAGTACAAGCAGTATTGAGAGTGTTCATACCCGAAACACTCCGAGTATGAGCAGTATCCCGGAGTATAGGAACCCCGAAATAGTCCGAGTACGCGAAGTACCTGAAGTATTTAATCTCCAATACTCCTTACTTTACTCCAAGGTACTCGGAGCATCTATGAAGTGTTTATATACTTTTGAACCGATACGTTCCGATTTTGCCACACTAGTGCCCGTTGTTCAGGCTGACACATAATGGCAACACTGAGCGACCACGGGGACCACACTCGTTCTGAATTGACTGGTGCTACGGTAGGGAGGTCATGTATAGGCGCTTGTTTTTCACCTGCACAGAGCAACTCGGCCGAGTGACTGATTTACTGCATTGTACCCATGACGTTTTTTTTTGTGTTTGTTGTTCTGTATGCACCGCCATTGGAGGTTTTGTTACGCGACACGAAAAAAACTATGTTTAGGTTTAGGCCCACTTTCCAGTAGACTTGCAGCCACTCGTCCGAGTGGTAGTGAAATTTTGGGTAGCCCCCGTATCGTAGTATCAGTCAATTCCATTTTTTCCTTCGGGGCTCGAGGGACACTCGCAGCTCGAAGCACGGCAGAAAAATAGTGTCGTGTATTTACGGGGGGGAAGTGCTACCCGCCGTCGTCTATTAACGGCGAGGGCGCGTGGCACAAGTTATGTTCCATGCACGTACGTAGCAGTCCACTTGTCGTGTCCTGCAATCAATTATTAATACTTTGTACTCGTACCTGTAACTCAGATCGGCGGCATCATAGCCGGCTCTCCACCCCCCTGCCCTCTCCCCACTCCTGGTGTTCGTACATACACGAAATCCTCGAGCTCACAGCTGTTGTGCGTTTGTGTGTGTGTGTGTGTGTTTTTTTTTCTAATATACCTCTCGCGATGGAAGTATCCCAATCAGCTTGCAAAGATGAGTTTCGATAAAATCCTCGATCTAACCTGATCTCACAGCTCTGTTTTTTTTTTTCATTTTTTTAATACAGCAGTATACCTTCAGCTATTTTTTCCCTACAAAACTTCAGCCCTTTCTTCCCTCGCTGACGCCTCGCGTCGAATGTTAATGTTCCCAGTTCCCAAGTGTGGCAACGTTGGATGTTTCAGCCTCATATGTTTGCAAACCGTTACGTATGTCGCGAAAGTTTTATAAGTTTGGAGAGATGATTAACGACGGGGTATTGATGCACGCGACAAACGACACAATATGCCTAATACGTACAGACGTGTTGACCAGTGAGATTGATGGGATTCGGACCACGTATAAAACATGGCTGCAGTAGTGGACAAAGCATGATAGTAAATCTTCCTGAGGTAGCTATTTAGGCACTCTGGTTGGCTAAGGGTATGTTATTACGCGGCGCAACCAACTTGGATTTTTTCCAGCCTCAGCATCTCGAGTCAACCTATTAATAGAGGCTTTCCAAGCTCAGCATCCACGCGAGTCAACCTAGAGTCAGACCAAGCACAGTATCTCAGCACTGACCACTGGCATAGGGTCAGGGTTCTGGTCGGAGGGTCGGCTTCAGGGTTAGGGTTCGATTCACAAGTTGTCTTCGTTAAAACCGGCCCTTGTTGCGCCTGGCGAATAATAACGTAGTTGCTCCCATATGATGTGTTCACGTATAATACATAAATGCTTGTTTGCCCTGTCTGGTGGATTTATTCCCCCCTCCCTGATGTTTCCACTCACTTGCTCGCTTTGCCTGGCGGATCGTTTCCCCGCATTTGTTTTCGTGATTGTGTTCATTTTGTTTTATCATTTTTCTCAGCCGCTCTCACAGAGGTGACCGGCATCACTGCTACCGCCAACGACTGGGACACCCGAGTCGACGGCTACGGCTGCGCTCCCGACGGCTGCGTCGCCGACAACGTCCTGGACTCCTCCCTCGACCCCCAATCGCGCTGGGGGTGCAGAGCGACCTATTCGGACGTCGAGGTCTGCGAGTTGACCTTCGCCTTCGATCAGCCACAGGACATCTCCGAGATCAGGATGGCCATGTTCAAGGGCAACGAGCGAAACCGCACGGTTGACGTTCTGGTCGACGGAGTGTTGGCGACAACGATCGTGACTAGCGGGGTCACGCTTGACTTGGAAGCGTACGAGCTGTCCGCTACGCAGGCGACGACGGTAGTGCTACAGGAGGGCTCGGTGGATCATGACGTCTGGCTCAGCATTACAGGGGTGAGCAAGAGCGATATTTCTTATGCTTTGTATATACAGCAGTACAGTACACCTAATAAGAAATAGGCTATTAAGAAAGCCAAGCTGGTGTTCAGGGGTAAAATAAGAAATTCGGGAGTCGTTATCTTGAAATTAATGTACAAAGCACATTCTCTCAAATAAGAAACCCAGCCTGGACCAGATTTCCTGTTTCTTATCAGGTGTCCTGTACTGTATTTCGACGCGTTCTCTTATATATGATAGGTAGGTGTCGGCCCTCACGGTTCCAGACCTCGTATCGGATGTTAAGCTAACCATCTGCTTTTATTCTGGCGGAACAAGAAAGGGCTACGAGAGTTGCTCGCAATTTCCTTTCTAGACGACAAGCGCAAATAAATGTTTATTATCTCCATTTTCCATGTCAAGACAATGTTCAGCTCATATTTCAGTCGAGTATACCATTTGCATATACTTGTCATTAATCACACCCAAACACTCGACCTTTTTTTCATTTTTTTGTCCTCCGGCGGATGCGTAAAGATAAAGTTTACGCCCTCCACACTTCCACGTCTCACTCCGTGTGTCTCACTGCGTGTCGTGTGTCAATTCAATCGACAAATCCTTCTCCGATAAGTATTAACTTGTTTGTTGTTTCTTTGCCCATACATTCAATTCAACCCAAAAATGGCCGCGCACAGGTCCAGCTCATGACGGAGGCCGAGGTGGAGGTGCCTCCTCTCACTCCGATCCCCGCCAGCGGTGACTACGTTGGATGCTTCAACGACATGGTCGGAGACCGCGTTCTCACCACCGTCGCGACCGACGACGCTATGACCCTAGACGTGAGTGGAAATGTTCGGTTCGTTGCCCCCACCCCTGACGTAGAGGTGCACGGTTGGTGTTTCTGAGCTCCTCACTACGTACCCCACCCGGATTTTTGTTTTTAACCCTTATAGGACTGGAGTCCTGTTTTGGGGGACAAATTACTTAGAATTAGAGTGCTTTGTCCCCAAAACGGGGCTGCAGTTCTAAAAGGGTTAATTAAAACTTTTTTTTCCCCCCCATGAACAATCCCGTGTCCTATTACGCATACTATCAGATACTATATATGAAAAATATTGCGAACATGAGGAGAATGAAAGTCCGACGATATTTAGGGTTACGGAGTCCAATCATTCAGAAACAAAATCGGCAAAAAAAAGTGCTGCCTCGATCGTGGCACGCGTCCCCTCCCCCCTCCCCACCCCGGCCGCGTGTTTCTGGGGCGGTAAAGCCTGATGGGCGAAGGCTGGCTGACCGGTCCCCTATTTTTCTCGCAGACCAGATTTAGGTTGGGACACCTTGACCCCCGGGCCCATCCGACGGTTACGCCGGACGAATGCTACGATAGAGGTGCACCATTTGCCTTATAAGGGTGGTCACTTAAGGGAGCTCCATACCTCACCCGAAAAACGATCTTGGAGGAAACCAAAAGTATTACCCGATCAACAATCCCATGAGCTAGGTATACTATGGAAAATTTGGCAACACCAGAATGCAAGTCCGACGAATTTGGGTTAAGGAGCCCGATCATTCAGAAAAAAAATAGCAAAAAGCACTACCTCTATCGTAGCACGCGTCCGCGGTTTCGCTTGTTTTTTAACCGCTACGTATTGCTTGCGACCGGTTAGAAATACCCCAAAAAAGAGCAGTAACCGGTTAGTTTGTTGTGCGTGTTCGAGGGACGCATGGTCCGGTAAAGGTTGCACACAATCTTTGTTGCTGAGGGTGGTCACTCGAGGACCTCTCTATACTTCACCCTGAGGCCAAAACGTTTGGAAGGAAAATACATGTACGACTCGAAAAACAATCTCATTGCTTGTTTAGGCGTTCGATGAAAAGGAGGGGCATCATGAAAACCAAGATTGCACACCCCATATCACAGCACCACGTGCCCATGGACCTGTGACGTTTTGACAACATGGGGTGGAGCGATTAGTGGATGCTGCCCGATCATACGGGTTGCTATATTAACCTAAAGCCGCGTCCATAAATATTTACGTGCGAGTACATGTTTTTCGCGCAAATGTTTCCCGACAGGATTGTGCGGCCGCCTGCGGAGAAACGAGCAAGTACTTCTACGGTCTCCAGCAGGGAAACGAGTAAGTGACTTGCCACTGCTGCTGTGAACTCAGCCGCGATTTATAAAGCATTCGAGGTTTGTTTTTCGCTCCGCCGCATCTTAGAAAAGTGAAGGGTCTCGCCTGCTCTCTTGTGTCTTGTAGCTGACTTGTTTTCAAGGTGATCATATAGCTGAGCGTGTTGCGGTTGTTTGGCCAGCACAAAGGCTGGACCCTTCAAGTAGCCTGTGTTTTGGGCGAGTTTGATATGATCACAGCTGTCACACTTGAAAATTAGTCTTCACCCGTAGGCTATACCACCTGTAAGTGATGAAAAGTGGTACCAGTGCACGACGTCCGCCTGCTGCCGAACAATGAAACGTATGCTCAAAGGGGGCGTTACTTTCCGCAATACCTGATGTTTCGAGTTGCAAACTGCTGTTCCGCACGAACCGGTCGCGGCATTGCCCCGCACTATCTCCGCCCACAAGCGCTACCGCTCTTGGCGACGCATGGACACCACTGTAGGAGTACCGCGCACTTCGAACTCGAATACCACGTGCACTCCTTCGGGGTGAGAGGCACCATAAATTACCGCCGAAATTGTTTTTTAAGGAATCATCAGTGCTCATGATACCTACAAAGGGAGGAGCGGGTTTCAGCTCGAATATGGAACAGGCGTCTCTTAAAAGGAAACGAAATACTGTAGAAATACTTCGACTAAAATAACCGCTAAACGTGTCGAGAAATCATCGCTCAAACTTTGACGTCGCGCAAGAACCCGAACCCCAGTAACATGAATTAGAATACCTGGTTGGACACTCCAGGTGTTGGTGCGCCGGATGTGACATCACAGAGCGCGACACCAACACGGACTTCGACCGACACGGCGGCGGCATCTGCTCCACTCCGTGCTCCGGCGACCCCTCCTCTGCGTGCGGTGGCGACATGGCGATTAGCCTATACCAAACTACCACGTGCGGTGAGTTTGATACACCGTGCGTTTCACGAGCAGTGCCGCGTTAGAGAGGGGCAGTTCGATATTGTTTACGAGTTTCTGACGGTCAGGAGCTCAAACTATCACCCCAAGAGAAACGAGTTCGACGAAAATTGCCCGCGCAGTCGTTAGTTTTGCGCTCCCCGCATGATAGTGCATATACTGTAGCTCAACATCTCACCCCAAAATGAACTTCGGAGAAGCCTTTCCGCCCGACCAGAGCAATACGTGTTTGCGCTACTTTTACAACTTTACGGGGAAAGTTGCATTGTTCCGGGTAGCTGCTCAATGGAAGATACCAAGCCTTTACAAAGCTTTGAAGGAAAAACGTGCAACATCTGCTGCTGTGAGGGGGGGGTGAAAACACACATAATATTTGCAGCCTCCCCGCGTAGGAAGACTGGATATGTGCAGCATAAAAAAAGCGACCGACAGCATTTTGTGTAGGCTTGGCGCGTCCATAAAAGTTGACAACGCGAGATGTCTGCCAGTGCACAGCCTTATACACCGAAGTATAACATTTGCTTGTGTATATCACACCGACGTATTGTATGTTGCTTTGACCTTTGGTGGACCCGTGCTGCTTCCGACCCCTCCTGTCCTCGGTGATGTTTCATGTCGTGGGACTACATGGCGACAGCTGCGACGCCAGCACCGACTCCAGCGACATCTTCCTCAGGTAAGGAAGGTTGGTTTGTGTCGAGTGCTACTCGTGACTGCTCTATTACGGAGGACCATAGTAAGTAGAACCAAATCATATTAGTAAAAATTGCAAAACATATAGGTTTTTGTGTACACCGTAGGTCCTATTTACTATGCCCCGCCGTAATAGACTCGCTAAAAGGTATATAGGGGTGGGCAACTGAAAGACGCGTGCTACGATAAAGGCATATAATAGGTATACCGTTATTTGGCTGAAACGCTTTCTGAATGGCATGGCTCCTCAACCGAAAATCGTCGGATTTTTTCGTCTCACGTCGCATTTATTTTTATTTTATGACTATGGCCGTGGGTATCTCGCCACTGATCGCAAACAAACGTGTTCCTCTTTCGTCTGCCCGCACCCTGTTCCTTCCTGATGACGTCGGCCGGCACAATAGAGTGTCCAAGCGGGTCTACCGAGGCTTCGCTTGAAGTCACCGTGTCTTGGGAGAACAGCTACTACGGAGCTCAGCTGCACGTCGTTGAGCCTGGAGGGGCCGAAGTGGAAAATTCGGGTCCGTCCAAGCTCGGAGTGAGTAGGCAGACTATTATATTATACATATCTTAGGCTTTCGTTTAATATGGTTTTTAATCGGGAGCGCCTCTGGGACATGACGTAGGAAACGCGACGAGAAACTGAAACACGACAATTAAAGCATCGGCCAGCCGCCGCTTTGCTTTTGGGAAAACAAATGTCGTATATACCTGACATGTTTATTTCAGACAGATTAATTTTAATTTTAATTTTAATTTTAATTTGGATTTATATATTTTTTCTCCCCCCACAAATAGACGCACACTTCCTGAGTTCTACAGCCTCAGATTGTGTCCCCCTCATACGGGATGTACACCCTACATGAGGAAATATAAAATCTGTAAGTACGCGCGATCGAAGTACTACACTCAGCTAGCAAAGATGAGCTTCGACGAAATCCTCGAGCTCACAGCTGTTGTTTTTTAATGTTTTATGTATACGTTTAGGCCAATAGTAATAGTAGTATTGTCCATCGTTTTGTACTTGTATTTTCCTCAATAAAATTGTTTTTTGGGGGAGGCATATATAAAGAGTTCCTCCAGTGACCACCTCAGGAAACACAAGGAGTCATCCCACGGTAGAGGCGCAGCAGAATTTTCTGAGCTCCTCACATGAGGAGCTCAATATCTCCCCCGAAACATGACTTCGGAAACATTCGTTCGCGAAACCCGACCAAACCTTCCAATGCGGTAGTCCCAAAACAAACATACCCGCAAAATAATCATAGTATCCGGTGGAAACTAACTTGAGGAGCACAACCGGTCAGAAAATATTGAGCCTAAAAGTGGTACCCCTACCGTGGGATTGCTCCAAGGGGCACCTTGACCACAGCATGCATCACGTTTTCGAAACCAAACGGGGGGGAGGACGGGGGGGCGGAGGGGGGGGAGGGGGGGGGAACCCCCAGACATGTTTGTTGGCCTTCCGGCGCATGCGAAACAAATCTCCAAAAAATCAGCAAATCGTTTATAACCCCGTTTACGTTTCCAGATAGAGCTAATATGGAAAATAAAATAGCTGGTCCCCAGCAGGGTCCAGCCGTAAAACATTACTGGATACTACAGTACCCTACAGTAGTACCCGACCTAACATTCGAAACGCGTGTCACAAAACTTTCTCTCGCGCGCACAGGATGTTGGCGCGTGGGGAGAAGACGACAATAACGACTGGGGGCTCGACAAGCCGGGATCCCAGACGTACTTGACCCTGAACGGCATTTCTGCCAACGAGGACGCCGTGCTTGGCGACTACGAGATATGGGCGACCGCCGATGGCGGCACCGAGTGGACCATCACCGCCCGTTCTGGGGGCGAGCTGCTGTGGGTGGCTGGGGGCGTCTTCTCCGAATTCCAAGAGGAGACGGAGAGGTTGACCGCAACTGTGACCAGCCACGCCGACAGCGACTGCACCATCGACGCCTACGGTGAGAGCAAGCTCTTCTTGACAACGTGCAGCGGCTACTGAAAAACAAAAACATACAGTTTTAGTAGCGATGAGGGATGAAGCAGGGCCTGAAAAGTGCCTGATAGTGCGTATTGACATATACGAAAACGCGGAAATCTATATGTAGAACAGTGGAAAACTCGACGCAGGCCTGGTAGCTGGTACATGAATAGCAGCCGACCTACGGAACCAACATTAATTTCGACTTTTAAACCATAGCATCAAATCAAACACAGGGGGAAAAACAGGTTTTCTCTGTACTTTGATGTTGATTCCCTTGAAAAGGGCATTCCCTTGAATTGCCCTGCTTAAACGTGATACCATCGAGCGGCTCCGGCCCAAACTTGATCCCATCGTCGAAGTGTGTCATCTTGTGTTTTGCAACCTAGTTTTCGTTCTGGATGCCTACAGCAGTTGTAGATCATGGGTATTGTTCATCTGCTGGTTGTACGTTTGTTTCTTTTTGTCGAAGTTAGGTTTCGGGGTGGTGAGTAGTACGTAGAGAGCTCTCATGCGTGGAGCTTCAAATCAGAAACACAAACATGGTGCACACCTCTACCGTTGCACGTGTCTTATGGGTCTGGGAACACGTTGTCTTATGTGTCTGGGAACACTTCCCGTTATAGCACCTGGGCAATGGGACCGTTTCATCTCGAGGGTTAAGGCCGCATTCTTTTCCCCAAAAACCTTTTTGGGTTGAGGATGTAGCTCCTCCCGCGAGGAGCACAAAAACGATGAGATGCTCTACCGCTATGATCGTTGCACGGATGTCACCCGCGCGTGTAAAAACAAGATGCCCTAATAACCGACTCGCCTGCTTGTTACCTGGTATGTATTTACCCTCTCGCCTGCCAGGAAAATGCCCTCAAGACTCATACAGCTCCGACGGCTTACCTCCCTGCCGAGCGTGCGCCCCCGGGCTGGTCGCTTCTGGTGGTTCAACCTACTGCACTGTTACAGGCACGTCTGGCGTTGCCTTGCGACGATATGGCACTACGCGTACACGAGTTGGAATTTTCGGTGGTTTCAGATTGGGACCGACGAACCTTTCCGGCGCACCAGTAGACGCGTGCTCTGCCAGGATAGAGGAAGCGAGTTTTGGCCGAAAGTGTTTTCTGCATGACCTCTTTAAAGCTCCTTAACCCTTCTAGTACTGCACTGCCCATACACCAAGATTTCAGTCTAGTTCCTAGTGTTTTGTCCCCACATCGGGACTGCAGTGTTCTTAAAGGCTCCTTAACCCAAAATCGACGGAATTTCATTTTTGTGTCGGCAAAAATGTTCGTTGTCTCGTTAGGTCATGGGGTACGTATACAGCGCTTTTGTTTCCCTCCAATATCAGTGTGCAGGCTACTGCAGGTATAGGGCCTCCTCAAGTCACTACCCTCAGAAAACAAATGGTGCACGTGCATGCAGGCTACCCGTAGCATGCGTCAGTACGACACTTGACGGCATGTGCTTCAGATTTTGAATACCCCCCAGAGAGCTCAAATCCGAACCTGGTTTTGATACCCTTTCTCCCGTAACCCTCCGACCAGAAACGGCCGAAACTACGACGATCGGACCTCAATATGGTGGGGTTTCCATAAGCGTGTGCTGCCAACGACGCATGCTACGATAGAGGTGCACCATGTTTTTGCCTTCTAAGGGTGGTCACTTGAAGAGCTCTACACCTCACCCCAAAGTGATCATTAAGGGCATTAAGGGAGAAAAGTAAAAGTGCTACGAATCCGATTGAAAATCCCATGGCCGAAGCAAACAAGGAACAATATATTGCAACAAAAATAATGACAGTCAGTCCGAAGAGTTTGGGTTAAGGAGCTCGATCATTCAGAAATCATTTCCGCCGAAAAGTGCTATCTCTATCGTAGCACGCGTCCAACATTCTCGATATCCAAGCTGTTCTGCATTCGTGCCATTTGCTTCATCTATGCACTCGTGTGTACGTCTGATACCAGACGCATGCGTACACGTTTAGAGAACCACCCTAATGACCGCCGGGGAGAGGGGGGGGTGTCGCTCCTACCCCCAAATACTGTTCGCATGTCGTTTATTTTGTTTCGCTTCTTGTCGTGTTACACCTATAGACTACCTATATTATATGTCATGCCATGTCTTGTCGGGTTAGAAACGAACGCTTTCCTCACACTCCGTTTTTGGACGAGTATCAGCTTTGCTATACAATAACCGAGTGTAAAAACACGACGCCAAATTGGTTTTGGGTGTATCCTACCATAAACAAATGCAAATACGACCAGGCCTATACTCCTCCAGCGCACCGCACCGATCTGAGTGAATAGGTTTCCCACGCTGCTGGCATTGTGTACGTATCTAATTTTGTTTCGTGATATGTATTTTTCATTTTTACTTTTGCTTAATCGATACATTTCAGGGCTGAGGAACAAGGAGTTGCCGGAAAACATCGCCGCCGCCATGGTCTCCGACGTAAGTATACCCCGTGTTTTACACCGCCCCTAGTATATATATATATGGTAGTGTTTTTCATCGCGTGCCAAACGATATAAAGAGGTGGCACTTGTTTCGGCTGATAATACTTCTGAATGACGGACGCGCCGTCACCCCACTCTGTCCTTAAACATAAGCCCCTTTTCTGTATTGATATTTAATAAAAACAGTGCTTATAATTATAACCCTTTGGCCAACATGGAGTTGTTGTTCTTCTGGGGTTTCTTTTTCTCCCCTCTCTGAAATCAGTTTTTGATTTACTATTAGTACAGACCTCCCCAGGTAAGGATCCTCATAAATCGCATGGGGCGTCACGCCAAAACGTGGTACGCGGCGCTATCTACGGTATTTACGCGCCCAAGATGGCGTCGATTACTCACAACATCGAACGGACACGTGCTACGGTAGAGGTCGCACGTTTGGACTGAATCGTTTTCTGAACGATCGAGCTCCTCAACCCAAATTCGTCGGAGTTTCAGTTTTGTGGCAAATAATGTTTCAGAATATACTTCGGTCCTGAGATTTATCATCCTGTAGCACTTTTATTTTCCTCCAAAACCATTTTTTCGGTGAGGTATGACGTTCCTCATGTGAGGAGCTCAGAATAACATGGTGCACCTCTATCGTAGCATGCGTCAAGGGTAGATACAACAAGTAATACAAAGCCCACCAAAATCACCCCCATCTCCGATTTACGTATGTACAGAGCATGACATTTTTTCGCATTCCACGCAACCGGAGATTAAGTCACCCAGTTTTATAAAACGTATGATAGGAATGGCATTCGGACGATGTTGGTGCAATTTTAGAGATATTTTTGGGAGAAAAGTACTATCGCACTATCGCTCTCGTGGCAAGCGAACCTAGGCGTACCAATATCCTCCACGCTGCCTTAAAGCCCCTATTAAACCCCCACCCATGCGTGAGTCCCCCCCGTATATGTGTATCAAGAACTACGTAGCTAATTATGCTTGTTTCACTCTTGTTCGTTTATTTCGGGTTCCGTATTTTCTTTTGCCTATAATTCTACAGGCGGTGGGAGGCTGGTCTCCTCCCGGGTCTGCGATACTCGGGGAAGGAGAGGACTACTACAAGCTCTTCACCGCCGAGGGAGCGGAGTCGGGAACCGTCTCGGTGTCCGGCAACTTCGCGAGAGACGACGGAGAGGCCCTCGGCGCCTCCACCGCGCTCTACCTCTACCTGCACAACGAAGACTCGGAGACGGACTTCTTGCGCGGTGAGGGCCTGCTAGACCTCGCGACGGGCGACTTCTCAGCCACCGTCGAGGACCTGCCCATCGGCTACGGCAGGGTGTTCCTGAGTTTCGTCGTGCTCGACCCCGCGGATGGGACGGGGGGCAACTCCTACGACGCCCCGGTGTTCGACATCGACGTGATCAACGAGGGCTGCAGCAACTCGCTGAGGATCAGGCTGGAGTGGGACTCGATCGAGGACTTGAATCTTTGGGTGACCGACCCCAACGGCGACAGGACGTCGTACTACAACAAAGCCACGGTGGGTCTTGCATATATATAGCGGGGCGGCGGCGGCTGGCGCCTGCGTTATATGTACGAAATTAGTTATGAAGTAAACGGGGAATTCTACTTAGACGGGGAATTCCAAACTGACGCTTCTGGCGATAGAGGCAAAACTTGTTGGCTGACACGGTTTCTAAGTAAGGGGGCGTTACTTGGCGTTACTTGACCCCAAATGGTCAGAATTTGAGTATTTTGATGGATTAGTTTTCGTCGCCATGGGTTTGTTGATCGGGTACGTAGCACTTTCGCATTTTTCTGGAACAAACACATTTGTTTGGGTTGTTTGGGTGATGGGTGCTATATTAGAAAAATGAAGAAAAAAATCAGCTGTGAGCTCGAGGATTTCGTCGAAACTCATATTTTCTAGCTGAGTGTAATACTTGGATCGCGCGTACTTACGGGTTATATATGTCCTCATGCCGGATGTACATTCTGTATATATATGAGGAAAGAGGTATATGTAGAAGCCGCTTAAAGAGGGTGTACAGCAGTGAAAAACTGCCCAAAACCGTCTGTGTTTTTTTCACTCTTGTTTTGTTTTCATTTCAAATACCTGCGTCATTCTGGATATGCTATTGTTCTGGGCGGTCGTTATTGGTTTTGGACGGTCGTAATTGTGGGTGGGCTATACAGCTTCTCAAGTGGGGGGCCTCAGGATTTGCAAAAGAGTATGATTCGGCCATTATACTGCCTGCGGATAGCACCTGTGACTCATGCCACGATAGAGGTGCACCATGTTTTTTCTGAGCTCCTCACTCAAGGAGCGTCATACCTCACCGAAAAAATGGTTTTGGAGGGAAAAAAAAGTGCTGCCGGATGCGAAATCTCATGACCGAAGTATACTCTGAAACATTATTCGTCACAAAAATGAAAGTCCGACGAATTTGGGTTAAGGAGCCCGATCGTTCAGAAAACGATTCGGCAAAAAAGTGCTACTTCTACCGTAGCACGCGTCCTTTCCCATTGTGTGCGTCCTTGGGTGTGGGTTATGGTCCCCGGTCGTCAAAAGTGTTATACCCCAAAAACGAAATCCACTACCGCTACGCGTATACGTTTGCAGCGCTCTCGAAAGATGAAACCCAGAGTTCAGTTAAAGCCTAAAAAAAACCAAAACCCCAATAAAAACCCACACACGTCTTGGAACTCAATTTTCTTTTTTTACCTGTTTGGGGTCATCTTCCCTGTGCTTTAGTTTGGCGCTGGCTCTTCCATATATTTTTCAAATGACCCCAAGAACTCTTTAATTATACCGATTTGAGTTTGTTTCTCACCTTTTGCTACCTCTACACGGCTGTACTCTATCAAACCAGCCATATATTTTAAAGCCTTATAGCTTATTTCAACCAGACTTTAAATCATTCTCTCTCCCTCTCTCTTTTCTCTCTCTTGTCTTCAGGACATCGGATACGTCAACCACCGCAACGGCGGCGGGTGGGTCACGCCCAACCCCGACACGGGCTACGCGAGCTCTTTCGAGGAGTACGTCGTGTTTAGCGGTCTCTCCGGAGACGCCATGCTCGGCGAGTACCGCGTCTTCGTGAGGCGCGACTACGCACCCTCCGCGAACGCCTGGACGCTGACCGCGACGATCGGCGGAGAGGTGGTGTGGGTCGAGGGAGGCGTTTTCGAAGGCAGCAGCACGACCTACGATTCGTACGATTCCTACGACGACGACGACTTTACCGGCGCCGACGACTTCACCGACGACTATGACGACGACGGCACCACGTCGCGGAGGCGGCGGCGGCGCCTACGCACGTTTTCAGACGACTACTCCTCCAGCACCACCTTCTACTCGAGCGACTCCGAGCCCCAGTCCGACCTGTTTACCGTCACCCTTGATTCCTACGACCCCGTCGGGTGCTAAATAAAAAGCACGGCAACTTTTCTTTTGAAGCAGATAACCGCGTACCTCGATAGGATGCGTGCTGAGACGATAGAGGTAGAGCAGGTTTTTGGCTGGAGCGTGTTTTTGTGGGGTCACCCCTGGCAACTTTTGTGTTGGAGTAGTTTTCATTCGATGCTTACTGTAGGCTTCGGTGATTTTGGCCATCGGGTCCCACGTATATTTCCCTTCAAAATAAGTTATTTAGGTGGGGTATGGAGATCCTCACACGTGAACATCATCCTCAGGAATAAAACATGGTGCACCTGCATGCAGGCTACAGTAGTAGCAGCGTTATATACTAGGAGGTAGCAGCACGTTTTGGCGAAACTGTTAGTAGTTTTTGAATGGCAAGGCTATTTAATGTAAAAATCTTCGTAACGCCATGTTTTTGTTTTAAGTAAAACGTATATACTTGGCGTATACTTGGACCACGGGATTGTTCATATCGCAATATACACGTTTGTTTTTTTCTTTCAGAGATCGATCAGTGTTTGAGTGACTTACTAATAGCAGTAGAGGTCTACCTAGAGCGAGGAACATCAGAAAACATCGGTGCACATAATCTCTACCATAGTTGCTCCTCGGCTGATACTTACTACGGGCGCGTCCACGATAGACGTAGCACTTTTTGGCTGAAAAAAATCCCGAATGATTGGGCTCCTTAACCCAAACTCGTCGGATTTTGATTCTTGTGTTGCATATGTTTTTCATACTAGACTCAGCTCATGGCATTGTTCTTTGGGTAGCACTTTTGTTTTCCTCTCAAAACCATTTCTCGGCGACGTATGGAGCTCGTCAAGTTAGGAGCCCAGAAAAAAACAGGGCACCTCTATCTTTCTATCGCACCATGCGTCTACGATGGTTGTAGCAGTTGCGCGCGCGACAGCAGCAGCAGCAACTATTTTGGTCGTAACAATTGAAACTTTGAATTTGCATGCGGTAAAGTAAGGCTATTATGTTGTACTGATAATGAGGCGCACTGTCGAAGGTGGGCGGGGGACTGTTGGGGTGACATCAAAACATTTGAATCAGCGCTGTGTACAGTAGAGGTAAACCTATCTATGCGCGTACCTAAAACGGGTACCCCGACGTGGCCGGAACTCCCCGCCCGCGTGCCATTTGATTATGTTCGGATGCCGACGCAAGTCGACGAGGGAAGAAAGTGCTGAAACCTTCTCGAGATAAAAGTGCAAGGCAAGAACCGTGGTGGGGGGGGAGGGACAAGAGCCTCTACTGTGTGACCCCGGATCTGATCGACCAGGAAGGAGAGTGGAAGGAAGGGCTCAGATAATATAACCGTAGTGGGGGAGGAGGGAGAAGAGCCTAGTTTGTGACCCCGGATCTTAGTTACGACCAGGAAGGAGAGAGAAAGGAAGGGCGAAGATAATAAATGGGAAGGACAAAAAAAAACAAAAATAATGCCGGGCACCCATTGTTCGGGTGTAGTGCGCGTCATCAGGGCACCCTGTGCACGGTTTCAAGCGTTCCACGCTTTGAGTCTTATCAGGGCACGTTGTGCACGGTTTCAAGCGTTCCACGCTTGAGTCTTTGCCGGGTGTGGGGTTTTCGTGTGTCGACGTGTGCTACGCTAAATGTAGTACTTTTGTCTGAACAAACACCGCTTTGAATGAAGGGGCTCCTTTACCACAAACAATGGTTGCAATTCCCTTTCTGTGGTGTGTTTTGCTATATGTGTTTGGCTGCATCGTTAGGCAATTCAATTTTTCACCGGGTAGTACCTTTGTTTTCATCTGAAATCAGCGTGTGGGTGAAGGTTAGAGCTCCTCAAGCGATGGCAAGTGGAATCGGATTAACGAAATTCATGTTCGGACACCCTGGCGTAACGTACACCTCTTTTTTACGCGAGCAACAGGCGCATGCTACGATAGAGGTGCACCATGTTTTCTCTGAACTCCTCACTTCAGGAGCGTCATACCTCACCGAAAAAAGGATTTTGGAGGAAAATAAAAGTGCTGCCGAATGAGAAATCACATGACCGAAATATACCCTGAAACATTATTCGTCACAGAAATGAGAGAGTCCGACGAATTTGGGTTAAGGAGCTCAATCGTTCAGAAAACGATTCAGCCAAAACGTGCTTCCTCTACCGTAGCACGCGTCAACAACCTCCCGAGATAGGTCAACAAGGGTACGCGTACACGAAAAAGGAAATGTCGACACACGCATTGTTTGTTTTGTTCCACAGACAGGCAGACAGGGGATACTAAAAACCCAGTAAACCAAAACTGCAAAAATGAAATGAAACATGTTGATAAAATAAACGATGTTCCTGACAAAACAAATCCAACTCACTACATTACTACAGAGTACTGATGATGCCTGTTGGTTGTAGTTATATTTTAATCCCGACAACATGGTGGCAAGCGCGGCTCCTATTTCTGGTGTTTTTTGTTTTGCCGCTGGGCTCTACGTTTTTATTTAGTCGAACGAACAGTTCGATATGTAGGGTAAAAACACAAACATGGGATTATTATCGATTGATATCATAACCGCTCAGTTGAGACTAGCTGTCAGATGCGTGCTACGATAGAGATAGCACTTTTTGGCTGAAATTGTTTTGACAGATCGAGTTCTTTAACCCAAACTCGGCGCACTGTCATTATGTTGCTGCCATTTTCATCATGTTATGCTTCGGCAATGGCATTGTTCATCGGATAGCACTTTTACTCTCCTCCCTTAATGATCACTTTGGGGTGAGGTATAGAGCTCTTCAAGCCACCACCCTTATGAGGCATATCGTTCCTTGTGTGCTTCGGCCACGGGATTTTCAATCGGATAGCACTTTTACTTTCTTTCAAAATCAGTTTTGGGTAAGGTATATAGCTCTTCAAGTAAGGAGCTCCAGAAAAAACATGGTGCACCTCTATCATAGCATGCATCGTTACGCCGAAAGTACTACGAAAACCAAACACTTCTATCCCCTATTATTGTAGTTCGCGTCAACACCCCTGCCTGGTTGCTGGAACGCTGGCCTTCCCGCCGGTCCGCCGTCTGAGTGACTTGAAAGGAACACCCCGCCAAGGCACGCCTTGGAGTTGCACGACCGCCCCTGCCAACTTCGAACCCCCTTAAAAGGGTTGAAAGGTTGGGATAAGGGAAAGGGTTTTGGTTGCGGTTGGGGTCGGAACGGGTTGGGGTCGGCGTGCTAGCAAGAACCTTGGTCCAAAGGCGTTGCACCAATTCCCTGGCCAGAGGGTGTTCAAGTAGAGGCGGCCCCTGTAGCGGTCGTTGGGCTCGGAAACAGACTTACTCAGCACCTACCTCTTACTTTGGTATAAATTCCAACAATCTGACTCTGTCTCCGGAGAAGACACCCTCGTGGCGCACGTCATTGCAATCCATGGCATTTCATTAAAAAACAAACTAATCTACCTGATGTCATGTTTCGCTTTCATGGGACCGCCCTAGAAGGTTCGCGGCATTTCATGGCACCACACGGGCACACATCGTCGTGGCCCTTCACGTACGTACGTGCCCTCGCAGGGCTTGCACGGGGAGGTTCATATAGCACTTTCTTCATGGAAGGCGTGGGNTTATGTGTCGGGGCATTATTTAGGATGCCTCGCGGTACCTGGTGTGTTTCTGCTCCTCCTGGGAGCAGTCTGCGATACAATGATGATGAGACCCGGGCTTTGAGAGAATGATACTGCTCGTATATGTGTGAGGGGTACAGCCGCTGACAAACCTGGTGCGGCTTACCTCCTGTGTGTGGTGTTTATGATGGGCCTCTGACAAGAACGGTATTGGCTCACCTGGTGTGTATTTGGTACGTGGTGATACGAGTGTATATTATCTACTACTCCTCCTTGACGACTCACGGTATAGGCACGCGGGTACAAAGAACGCGTTTGACAGCGGTTATACTAACACCATGTGTTTGCCTTATAAGGGTGGTCACTTGAAGAGCTCCATACCTCACCCCAAAAATGATTTTGCAACAAAACCAAAAGTGCTACTCCATCAACAATCCGATGACCTATATACATAGGTATACTACGTTAAATTTGGCAAACAAAAAATGAAAGTCCAACGATTTTGGCTTAAGGAGCCCGATCATTCAGAAAGCAAAAGCAAAAAGCGCTACGTATTCATATACGAGTACCTCTGTCGTAGCACGCGTCGTCGTCTTCGATGTCGGATGGCTTAAAACGCGTGCTACTGATAGTACTGGCTGAAATATCGTTTTCTGAATGGTCGTGCTCCTTAGCCCAAACTCGTGCGACTTTCATTCATGTCTTCTTGCGGAATGTTTCATTGGTATACTTCGAGTACAGCAGTACAGGACACCTACTACTACGGTAATAAGACACAGGCTGATGAGAAAACCAGCCTGAGATTTAGAGGAAAATGAGAAATTCTGGGGTCGTTTTATCTTGAAATTAGTCTAGGGAGCACCCTCTCTCCAAAATAAGAAATCCAGCCTGGACCAGATTTCCTATCTCTTATTATGATGTGTCCTGTACTGCTGCACTTAGTTAGACCGTAAAATTGATACGTCGTAACTTTATACTCCTCCCCAAACAGGTGCCAGTACTTAAGAACTCGGCAGTTAAGAATATCAGGCTGTTATTTCAGACGAAAATAAGAACATAATCTCTTTCGCACTGAAAATAACTTAGGACACACGAAGGGCGCACAAAAAAAAAAGTTATCGACACCCCCTATATTGGAGTGAAGAAACCGGACCGTTGTGATCCCAGAAAACAATAAGTCTAGTTTATTTTTAATT